>CM038142.1:117411128-117767878 GCA_021437245.1 Aegilops speltoides
ATCGTCGGTATCCAATACCTAGTTCAATCTCGTTACCGGCAGGTCTCTTTACTCGTTCCGTAATACATCATCTCGCAACTAACTCATTAGTTGCAATGCTTGCAAGGCTTAAGTGATGTGCATTACCGAGAGGGCCCAGAGATACCTCTCCGACATTCAGAGTGACAAATCATAATCTCGAAATACGCCAACCCAACAAGTACCTTTGGAGACACCAGAGAGCACCTTTATAATCACCCGATTCGCCAGACGTTTGGTAGCACACAAAGTGTTCCTCCGTAAACGGAGTTGCATAATCTCATAGTCATAGGAACATGTATAAGTCATGAAGAAAGCAATAGCAACATACTAAACGATCGGGTGCTAAGCTAACGGAATGGGTCATGTCAATCGAGATCATTCAACTAATGATGTGATCCCGTTAATCAAATAACAACTCTTTGTCCATGGTTAGGAAACATAACCATCTTCGATTAACAAGCTAGTCAAGTAGAGGCATACTAGTGACACTCTGTTTGTCTATATATTCACACATGTATTATGTTTCCGGTTAATACAATTCTAGCATGAATAATAAACATTTATCATGATATAAGGAAATAAATAATAACTTTATTATTGCCTCTAGGGCATATTTCCTTCATTGTACATGACAGGCATGTACAAAAGCCTCAAAGGGCATCAGACTCTTTGTGATGTGCTCAAAAAGCAGATCCTCAACAGAAACCATAGGAAAGAGGGTATTGCCTTTGAGAGGAAACTCAATGCTGATGGAACATATTGGAAGCCTGAGCAGTACCCCAAAACCTCATGGTTTGCTGCAAAGGGACCTCCAGTTGATCCATCCAACTTATCTGGCTTTACATGTGAATCTCCTCATTCTTCTGATGAGTCATTTGACTCCAACTATAAACTGTTCAAAAATCAGAGTGGTGAAGTATTTGCTAGATATGTTGGCACTAACTGCAGGAATGGTTCCCCTATGAAGAAAATCTGGGTTCCCAAAAGTTTCCTTGAAAGTCTTCAAGTGAATGTCCTCATGACACCACCTGTGAAGAATAGGAACTCCAGATCAAATTCTTCATATGGATCCAAGTCCTCATACGGACAAAATTCCTCACGTAGACCAAATTCCTCAAAAGGATCAAAGTCCTCATATGATCATTATCGTGCTAACCCTTCTGTTTCGCAGGGTAGAGCCAACGGCTATGAATATGTGCATTATTCTTTAAATCATTATGTTCATAAGTCCTCGAAGAATTTCTCTGCTTATTCATATGCTTACCCTAACCCATCTTATGTGAAACGAAGTGGAATGGCGTCCATGCCACCTTTCTCATATGGTGCTCACAGAGTGATGAATTCTTTGCCACCCCTCTAGATGTGGGTGGTGAAGAAAAAGAACTATTCTCTTATGCAGAAGTCAGTCTCCAAATGTGCTCAAAACGACTGAAGAATTTGCTGGAGACCTGAACAATGCCTGATAGGACGCAGGCTAATCATGATGAAATGAACCTTCATTTCACACGTCCTCCTACTGATTATTTGTTTACATTGCTTGATGATATTGACCTGATGATACTGATGTCATATTCTTCACTGATGAAGTATATGAGTTTGTAAGCTGCACTAATTCATCTGCAGGATGATCAACCCAAAGCAAATGAGTGGGTTCTCGATAGTAGATGTACAAATCACATGACTGGTGACAAGAATCTCTTGATGGATGCTCCCTTATCACCGTCACATTTGAAGCATATCATCTTCGCTGACAAAGGCAAAAGTCAGGTATTGGGTTTAGGTAAGGTTGCGATCTCTAAGGACATACACATGGACAAAGTCATGCTTGTTGAGTCCTTAGGATACAACCTCATGTCTGTCTCAATGCTTTGTGATCTTGATATGGTTGTTGTCTTTGGCAAGTATCGTTGTGTTGTGATCATGGAAGCTGACAATTCCAAAGTCTTCAAGGATTTAGGAGAGAAGACTTGTACATTGTTGATTTCTCTACAGGACCACAACCTGCCGTGTGCTTACTTGCAAAAGCTTCAGAAGGCTGGCTATGGCATCGACGACTTGGTCATGCTGGCATGAGGAATCAACACGCCATGAAGAAGAAGCATGTCATTGGCATTGAGAATGTCAAATTCCTCAAGGATCATTTATGTGGAGCTTGTGAAGCTGGGAAGATGACAAAGGCCAAGCATCCAGCGAAGACTATCATGACTACCACTCGACCATTTGAATTGCTTCACATGGATCTTTTCGGTCCTAATCATTATTCTGCTGTGACAAATGATGCATCTCTATATGGCTTTGTTATTGTTGATGATTATTCTCATTACACATGGGTACACATTGTTACTTACAAACATGAAGTGCGAAGTCTTCAAATGATTTTCCTCGAGGGCTTCAACCAACTTTGTGTGAAGATCAAGCACATCGGTGACAATGGAACCGAAGTTCAAGAATTCTGTCTTGATGACTATCTTGATGAACTTGGTATAACTCATGAGTTATCTGCTCCTTATACTCCTCAACAGAATGGCGTCATGGAGCGCAAAAACAGAACCCTCGCTGAAATGGCACGCACTATGCTTGATGAATACAAGACACCTCGTCGGTTCTGGATTGATGCAATTGATACAACTTGCCACATCATCAACAGAGTATATCTTCACAAATTCTTCAAGAAGACTGCCTATGAACTCCTCACTGACAAGAAACCCAATTTAAGTTACTTCAAAGTCTTCGGTGCTAAATGCTGGATTAGAGATCCTCATCACCATTCTAAGTTTGCACCGAAAGCACATGAGGGTTTCATGCTTGGTTACGGAAGGACTCAAGACACCTCTGAGTCTTCAACAACGTTCTTCACAAGGTTGTTGAAACTGTAGATGTGCGGTTCGATGAAACTAATGGCTCGCAAAGAGAGCACCTACCTTCTGTGATAAATGAACCAGATTCTATCAAGTTCAAAGCCACTGAGGATGTGATTCCTACTGAAGAATCTGCTGAAGAATTCATTCCAGAACGTGATGAACGTCGAGCTGGCGCACCTGAAGAAAATGGTGCTGAGGAAAATGCTCCTGAAGAAAATGCGGATCAAATTCCTCGAAGACAACCTGCTCATCCTCGTATTGCAAATGAAGTGCAAATCAAGAAGATCATCGATGACATCGAAGCACCAGGTCCTCTCACACGCTCAAAAGCTTCACACTTATCTAACTTTTGTGGGCACTTCACTTTTGTCTCTATCACAGAGCCCACTAAGGTAGATGAAGCATTTCTGGAGCCTAAGTGGATTCAAGCTATGCAAGAAGAATTACATCAGTTCGAGCTCAACAATGTCTGGGAACTGGTCAAACGTCCATATCCTCGCAAGCACAATGTTATTGGCCCAAAGTGGATCTACCGCAACAAGCAAGATGAAAATGGCCTTCTAGTGAGGAATAAGGCACGACTTGTAGCTCAAGGCTACACACAGGTTGAAGGAATTGACTTCGATGAAACTTTTGCACCTGTTGCTAGACTTGAGGCTATTCGCATATTACTTTCTTACGCTAACCATCATGATATTATCTTACAACAAATGGATGTTAAAAGTGCATTCCTCAATGGTAAGATTGAGGAAGAAGTATATGTTGCTCAACCCCCAGGTTTTGAAGATCCAAAGAATCCCGACAAAGTCTTCAAGCTTAACAAGGCCCTGTATGGCCTCAAGCAAGCCCCTCGGGCGTGGTATGGTACCTTGAAGGAATTCTTCGTGAAGAATGGCTTCAAACTCGGTTCACTCGACCCTACTCTTTTCACTAAGTCTTATGATGGTGAATTGTTTGTGTGCCAAATATATGTTGATGATATCATTTTCGGCTGTACTGACCAACGATATAGTGACGAATTTGCCTATATGATGAGTGAAGAATATCAAATTTCTATGATGGGAGAGTTGAAATTCTTCTTAGGCCTTCAAATTAAAACAACAAGAATGGAATATTCATATCTCAGGAGAAATACCTCAAGGACGTATTGAGGAAATTCGGCATGCAAGATTGCAAAGGGGTCAAAAGTCCAATGCCCACAAATGGCCATCTATGCACTGGTGAAAATGGTAAAGACTTCGATCAAAAGGTATACCACTCCATGATTGGCTCTTTATTGTACCTATGTGCATCTAGGCCGGATATTATGCTTAGTGTTTGCATGTGTGCCCGATTTCAAGCTACACCGAAGGAATCACACCATAAGGCTGTGAAGCATATTCTTCGATACTTAGCTCACACACCAACACTTGGACAAGGGCTCCACTTTTGATCTCATTGGATATTCAGACTCTGACTATGATGGCGATCGCGTGGACCGCAAGTCAACATCCGATACATGTCATTTCCTCAGACGATCTTTGGTCTATTGGTCCTCGAAAAAACAGAACTGCGTATCTCTCTCCACTGCAGAAGCTGAGTACATTGCTGCTGGATCATGCTGTGCTCAACTACTATGGATGAAGCAAATACTCAAGGACTATGGCGTCAATGTGAAGAATGTGCCTCTCTACTGTGAAAATGAGAGTGCCATCAAGATTGCTCACAACCCAGTTCAGCACTCGAAGACCAAGCACATCCAAATTCGTCATCATTTTCTTTGTGATCATGTGTTGAAGGGCGACATCTCCATCGACCACGTCAGCACTGAAGATCAATTGGCCGATATCTTCACAAAGCCCTTGGATGAGAAGAGATTTAGCAAGTTGCGGTGTGAGCTAAATATCCTAGAATCTTCGAATGTCCTCTGAAATGGACACACATCCTAACACTTATGTTGACTTGATGACTTAGATGCGCAACACATGAAGTAACGTTTTTCTTTAGTCAATGAAGACTAACCCTCTAAGTGTGAAGAAATTAATGAAGAAATTGATTCTCAGAGCCCTGCGATAATTGTACGCGGTGTCTGAAATCAGCTTTCTTATACGGTGGGTTACACCACCAACCAAAGTTGAAAATCTTCAATCTGAGTTTTTCTTCGTTTTTGAAATTCCTCAGTTTTTCAAATTCTTCAACTTTGCATTGTCTTCACTCTTCCCGGTGTTGTTCTTCATTCGAATATATATATATATATATATATATATATATATATATATATATGAGTTTTAAGTCCTCTACAATATTCACTTATTGCTATTTTTCAAAGTTGATTTCTTATGCTAAGTGAATGTGATCGGACCCTATCCCCCTCTATGCTAAACTCAAACCAGTCTATTCACAAATTCTTCATATGCGTTCTACTTGAAACTCGTTCAAATTCTTCACTGTGTCCTGACAGCTAAAGAAATTGCGAACGGAACTTTAAAACTTATCTTATCTGAATTTTCGGCTTTGCCGCTCAAACCGTTCCGCATCCCACGATATATTTATCTATTCACCCACGATCTTACATGATCGCCACCTCACAGTACATGGGTGACACATGTCATGCGAATGAGAAGGGCCAGGGGCACTGAGGGAGTCCTGGACTAGGGGGTGTCCGGATAGCCGAACTATCATCATCGTCCGGACTCCAAGACTATGAAGATACAAGATTGAAGACTTCGTCCCGTGTCCGGATGGGACTTTCCTTGGCGTGGAAGGCAAGCTTGGCGATACGGATATGTAGATCTCCTACCATTGTAACCGACTCTGTGTAACCCTAGCCCTCTCCGGTGTCTATATAGACCGGAGGGTTTTAGTCCGTAGGACACAACAACAATAACAACAATCATACCATAGGCTAGCTTCTAGGGTTTAGCCTCCTTGATCTCATGGTAGATCCACTCTTGTACTACCCATATCATCAATATCAATCAAGCAGGAGTAGGGTTTTACCTCCATCGAGAGGGCCCAAACACAGGTAAAAACATTGTGTCCCTTGTCTCCTGTTACTATCCGCCTAGACGCACGCTCGGGACCCCTACCGAGATCCGCCGGTTTTGACACCGACATTGGTGCTTTCAATGAGAGTTCCTCTGTGCCGTCGCATATAGGCCCGATGGCTCCTTCGATCATCACCAACGACGCAGTCCAGGGTGAGACTTTTCTCCCCGGACAGATCTTCGTATTCGGCAGCTTTGCACTGCAGGCCAATTCGCTTGGCCATGTGGAGCAAATCAGAAGCTACGCCCCTGGCCGTCAGGTCAGATTTGGAAGTCTAAACTTCACGGCGGACATCCGCGGAGACTTGATCTTTGATGGATTCGAGCCACAACCGAGCGCGCCGCACTATCACGATGGGCACGTTTTAGCTCTGCTGCCGGATAGTGCCCTGGAGGACGCACACGAGTCCGCTCCGATCCCTAAATCGGAGCCGACTGCGCAGATCGAGGATGGGTGGCTAGACACTGCCTCGGGGGATGCAACCTCTACGGTGATGGAGCAGAATACTGACCTTGTCCCTTGTGAAGCTCGTGACTCCGAGGTGCCGGACTCCTTGCCAGACTCCAAACCTCTCGCGCCCCCTCCAATCGAATCCGATTGGGCGCCGATCATGGAGTTCACCGTTGCGGACATCTTTCAACACTCACCTTTTGGCGACATCCTGAATTCGCTAAAATATCTCTCGTTATCAGGAGAGCCCTGGCCGGACTGCGGTCAGGACGGTTGGGTTGCGGACGACGAAGAAATTCAAAGCCCACCCACCACCCACTTAGTAGCCACTGTCGACGATCTAACCGACATGCTAGACTTCGACTCCGAAGACATCGACGGTATGGACGACGATGCCGGAGACGACCAAGAACCAGCGCCTACTGGGCACTGGAAAGCCACCTCAACTCACGACGTATACATGGTGGATACACCAAAAGGAAGCGATAAAGAGGAACAACGGGACGTGGCAAAGGATAATTCCCCCGAAAAACAACCAAAACGGCGACACAAGCGCCGCCCAAAGTCCCGCCTCGATAACAACAACACCCATACTGACCCAGCCGTAGAGCAGGGTGAACCAGTGGACGATGAACATGCCACCAAGCAACCATCTGAACAGGATGAATCGTACAAGCAACCCATCCCCGACGAAAACAACAAACCAGACGGTCTCACGCCGGACACATCACCGAAGCATAAGAACCTTCACAAAAGGCTCGTCGCCACTGCAAGAAGTTTGAAGAAGCAGAAGCGGAAGCTCAAAACAGCGGTAGATGTACTCAGAATGAGATGGAGCAAAGTACTCAAGACCGCAGATAAATACGGTGATGGTCACCAAGCAAAGAGCTACCCGAAGCGCAAACTGTTGCCCGAATTTGACGAGGAGGCCGTAGAGTCCCCACAATCAAAAAACAAAGAGGCCGCTGGCCGGATAGGCGACAGAGGACAAAGCTAAGAGCGGCAAGCGGCGCCAAGACACAAGCCGCACACGATCCACATAAGGATCCTCGCATAAAGGATGGCCCGTCAGGTCCATCTACGGCCAAAAAGGCTCGAGAAGCAACACAACACGCCGAGCATTCAAGATAACGCACACCTAAATCTGAGGCGCCAAGACACCCACTATGTTTCACCGATGAGGTGCTTGGATCATGAATTTCAAAGGATTCAAGCCCGTAAACATAGAGGCATACGACGGAACAACAGACTTTGAGTGCGGATTGAGGATTACATCCTACACATACATATGGCTAGAGGAGATGATCTCCATGCCATAAAATACCTACCCCTCAAGCTCAAAGGGCCAGCTCGGCATTGGCTCAAAAGCCTCCCAGAAAATACCATTGGAAGTTGGGAAGAGCTTGAGGATGCGTTTCGAGCAAATTTTCAGGGGACTTATGTCCGCCCTCCGGATGTAGACGATTTAAGTCACATAACTCAACAGCCCGGAGAGTCAGCACGCAAATTCTGGAACAGGTTCCTCACCAAAAAGAACCAAAGAGTCGACTGTCCGAACGCCGAAGCCTTAACAGCCTTCAAACATAACGTCCGAGACGAATGGCTCGCCAGACACCTCGGCCAGGAAAAACCAAGAACAATGGCCGCGCTAACAAGCCTCCTGACCCGCTTTTGCGCGAGGGAAGATAGCTGGCTGGCAAGATGCAGCACCAGCGACCCGAGTACATCCGATGTTAGGGATGGAAATGGGAAATCACGACGCAGAAAAGATCAGCGCCGGAATAAGGAAAATGGCCCAAAGAACACAGCGGTCAACGCCGGATTCAAAAGCTCTCGGCCAAACAACAAAACACTTCCTCTTAAGGACAACAGTGACGAGCTATCCAACCTAAACAAAATCTTGGATAGGATATGCCAAATTCACAGTACCCTGTGAAGCACGCAAACCATACCCACAGAGATTGTTGGGTCTTCAAGCAGTCCGGCCGACTTAACGCCGAACACAAGGGGCTCGACACACCAAGCGAGGACGATGACGAACCCCACAAGCAGAGCGCCGGAAAACAAAAGAACTTCCCACAAGAAATCAAAACAGCGAACTCACTTCAAGTGATAACAAGGAAAAATAGGGCGGCATCTACCAAAGCACGTGCCGCACGGTTCACCCCAGCGGAATCCCGAGATTGGATGTCAAAACCAATTACTTTCGACCATCTGGATTACTCCAGAAGTATTCGAAACGCAGGATGGACTGCTTTGATATTGGATCCTATAATCAACGGACTACAATTTACACAAGTCCTAATGGATGGCGGCAGCGATTTAAACCTGCTATATCCGGACACAATCCGCAGAATGGGGATAGACCCTACCAAAATTCGCCATAGCAGCACTTCCTTCAAAGGAGTGACTACTAGAAGTTGTGTTCGGTCCATCCGACAACTTCCATCGCGAAAAGCTAATCTTCCGTATCGCCCCATTTAAAAGTAGCCACCAGACACTATTGGGACGCGAAGCTTTCGCCCGCTTTAACGCAATACCGCATTACGCGTCTCTTACACTTAAAATGCCCGGTCCACGCGGCATCATCTCATTAAAAGGTCGTTCAAGACCCTGGACACGGCTAGGCGAGTCCGGAATAAATAAACTAGGGGCTTCCTAGCCGCATACCCCTTTACAAGGGGCTGTGCACATGAACAATGAGAGCCAATAAAAGCTCAACTTTATTCATTTTTTCATACTCTGTTTTAAATACATTTTTTGCATGATACCTTTCCAAACTAAGTTCTTCTCTTTTACAGATGAAAAGTGTGCTACACCCATCCAGGATACAGCACAACGGAGACACAGGCGCAGACGTGCAACACGGACCCGTTGCAAGGATTCTTTTCAGATTAAGACCCTGTGTAAACCTTTATTACTGTCTCTTGTTGATACACATCCCTCGGTTTCTTACCATAACCGAGGAGGAGGCTGGCATTTTGGCATCGGCCGCGTCAGAAGTTCTTGCCCGTACATGCACACTAGGGGCTTAGGGCATTGTTCTGCCCGTTATCATAAAGACCGGATACCTCAGGGAGTGTTCGGCGTCTCGAGTTAGGCCTTATATGCATCAGCTCCGAATCATGTCTTTGGTCAAATGTTGGGTTTGCCTGGCTCCTGTGTTTTGTTGCCTTACGTTCAGTATCATCGGCTAACGCACACTGGAGAACTCTGCGATTGTGCCTGGTTCGCCAAAGCGAGCACCTCAAGAGAGAAAGCCGAAAACTAATCATCATGATATAGCGAGAGACGATCAACCACTCGATCGACTACCGGAATGTCTAGAATTCTCTGCTTTGTGAAGGACCGTTTCGGTCAGTACATACGCCCGAATTCGGAGAGCGCGGTGCCCCTAGGGGCTATATCGTAGCCCCACCTTCGAACTCCTATGGCTAAGTGAAAGTGATAAAGCATTATAGTCCGGTTGCCTAGTTTGCTACGCTACCACCTCCTTCACAGGACCAAGACGTTGGATTAAGTGTGAGAAAGCGACCTTTTGCAAACACCCCCGCACCATGTGCGTGGGGGCTGAAGCCGAAGACTGCCATCTTTCAGGTTATATACACATATACATTAACGGCCGCTCAGGAGATATTTCAATACTTGAACGCACAAGTATAAAAAGTCGTTACATTATAAATGTGGTTTCACAAATCATACATATCATTTGAACATAACATTTTTGAGCATCGCGACTCTATTAAACGAGCGCCCGAGGACTTCCCAAAATAGTGCTCGGCGGGTAACGGCTCTCGTCTCAACCCCGATGCAACATCGGTGGCATCCATCTCCGCCCAGTATGTCTTAACACGGGCGAGCGTCATCCGTGCACCCTCTATGCATGCCGACCGCTTCATCGCCTTGATATGCGGCACCGCCCCAAGGAATTGCTGCAATAAGCCAAAATAACTCTTCGGCTTGGGCCTATCCGGCCACAGATGAGCCACCACATCCGTCATTGCAAATCCGGACAATCTATTCAGCTCGGCCCACTCAGCCAACCGATCAGTCAACGGAAAGGGACACTCCGGACTGTGGAATTGAGACCAAAAAAGCTCTTCATCTCATGATCCTTTTGGCTTCGGAAGTGCACGACCGCGTCCGCCGCACTCGCCGCCAAATCCAGATAAGGATCCTCCGCACCCCACAGCTGGCCCAGCTGAGCATACTTCTGATCCGTGAACTTCCTGCGCAGCAGAAAGGGCTTTCCAGCAGCAATGTCTCCGGCCTGACGGAACTCCTCCTTTATAGCCCTCATTGCAGAACGGGCATCCTTGGCTTCGGCGGTGGCCTTCTTCAGGTCCTCTTGCTCCGCTCGGCGTTCTTTTTCAAGAACCTCATAGCGGTCGGTAACATCCTTCAGCTTCACGGCCATTCCGGCCATCTCCTCCCTGCTTCGGCAGTGAGCAGCCTTTTCGGCTTTTAGCTCTTCGGCCACCTTCGAGGCAGCCGCATCACTCCTTCTGGCCTGCTCCTTGGCTCGAGCAAGCTCTGCCCAAAGGTTTTCCACAGCAGCGACACCATCTGCATCAAGCATACATGTTGTAAGGAATGGGCGTCAGCTCCCTTACCAGGTGACCGCGGAGAAACCACTCACCTTGTGACTCGTCAAGTCGCCTATTGACCAGCGCGATGTCCGCATCCGCAACATCTAGTTGCCGCTTCAGTTCAGCAACTCTATCAGTCCGGCTGGCCACCGAACGCTCCGCCCCCTGAATAGGAATGGCGACATATTAAAACTGAGATTATGATCCTCGGCACGCTGTCACTTCTGACAACGTACCGAGTCTCAGGGGCTACTATCTATACAGGGCGCAGTCTATGCGGAAAACTGTCAAAAGGCATGTCATTTTTATGTACCTCAAACCCCTCCAGTAAACTTCTGACGACATCATGCAACCCACTCTCAGTGGATGAAATTCTTTCAATCACCATACTCATTAATGTACGGTGATCTTCTGAGATAGACGCCCTCTCAAGCAGATCCTTCAGCTCCCCCGGCTGTACACCAGTTGGTGCCGAACTCTCCGGCCCTGCCGGACTCGGGGAGACCCTCCGCGACGACACCTCAGGGTCGTCCGCCCCGCCTGACGGTGCGGCAGATGGAGGCATCTCGCTCTCCATCATCTCCGGACGAAGGTCCCCCGAAGATGAGCTCAGCTGAGAAGGGCGGAGATCCGAACTACAAGGTGAAAACTTCGGTTATCCTCAGAAGCAAAAATAGGGATGTCCCTTATTACAAAACTCCCCTTTTTCTACTTACGGCTTGCTAGAGGGCTGATTCCTTTGGGGAGATAGTGCGGCCGAGGCTTCTCCTGGCGCAGGACCCTCTGGTGAAGATTTCTTCCCCCGCTTTGAGGCCTTAGCCTCCGGATCTTCGGAAGTGGTCCTTTTCTCCCCCTGGAAGGAGGGATTCTCGATCCCCCCTTTCTTGAAAGCCTCGTTAGTGGAGGCGGTAGTTTCTCTGTTTTCCCCTTCGCCCTCTTCTGAAGGCGCAACCTCCAGCATCTTGACTAACACGGGATCCGGCGTGGTCTTAGGGAGGGGGGGCGGACGCCGTATCAGTTTTGCTTGCGCTATCCACTCCTGTCCAAGGGATAGCTGGTTAAAATGCAAATCCATAATAAATAAATGGACGATATGTCCGGACACAGGGATACTTACTTGAGTATCCGAGCGATTGCAGCTTAGGCCGGCGTCCTCGGTCAAGTCTGGACACATCTCTTGTGATCCGAAGAACAGTTTTGTCAGGACCCCGACTCAATGTCACATCGATCTAGCCTGTAACACCTCATATCACTTTGCGGCCTCACGCACGGTATCCCCACGGGTGTCGCCTTACCTTTGCCCGGGACCGTTTGCGCCTTTTGGCACACGTATATGAGAGTGTCGCTAGCATCCATATGAAAAGGAGCCCGGCTGACATGGCTAGTCGTAAACCCAAAGTGGCACAGACTTACGAGGACAGCATTCATGACCCAAAGATCGAACGCGTGTCGGTCATCGCTAAGTAAGTTCCGGCTGTAGCACTAGGCTAGCAGGACTTGATAAACCGGCCAGAAGGGCTAACAGGACTCCGTACTCAATGTGTGACATTTCCCGAAGGACACCCATGCCGCCAGCCTAAGTGTTCCGAGCAAGAGCAAGCTACCATGGCTCGGTGGAGACACTAGGAGACATTTCCCGGTAAGAGAGGCTACTAAAGGTAAACAACTAGGTAGTCAGATCCCACACATACCAAGCATTTCAATCATACACACAATATGCTCGATATGTGCAAATACAACAAGGCATCACAACATGACTCTCGACACAAGTACTTTATTTAAAGGCTCAGAGAGCCATACATAGCATACACACAAGTACGGGTCACACGACCCACATCCAAGTCATACAAGCATACAAGCCAACAATGAAGTGTTTTGTCCGAGTACGCATAACTAGTAAAATAAAAGAGGCTTGGGTAAGCCTAGCTATACTACATGGTCCTTCACTTGCTCGGGATCACCACCGGCCTTAGTCTACTCATCGATGTCAACGCTCACGAAGAACCCGTCGGTAGGGGTTGTGGCATCTTCTGAAAAATGTAAATTAAAGCAACATGAGTACAAAGGTACTCAAAGAAGACTTACATCGATCCTACATACATGCATATTATCAATAAGGGTTGGTGGGGTTATTGCAGCAAGCCAGCTTTGACTTGTGGCTAAGCTATCCCACGAGACACCAACTTGAAATAGTTTTATGACTCGAGTCCACTACTCACCACTTCAATACACTACCGAGGATCCACCTCCGTCTTCCTACGAAGAGCCATCCTCGGCACTCACGCTTATCTTGAGGCTTTTAGTAGTTTCCATTTACTTGTCTATGAACCGTATAGGCAACCAAGCGAGTCCTTTATCATGACGCGCTATTCAATAGATGATGTTAACCTGCAGGGTGTACTTCTTCATACATGTTTCCACCACTTAGCGTCGCACGACATGTGCTCGGCAGACTTCAAGCGAAAGCCGACGTGGGTGTAGACCACGACCTACCTAGACATTCAAGTCTCTAGTCCAGGTTTATCGCCTATTTGGGTTCCATCTATGAGGAGATCCGGCCGAAGTTTCGCTCACAGCCCCAAACGATGTGAACAGGGTTCCCGAGATACCAAACGAGCATCCGGTACACCCGCCACGTACCTACCGCATCACAGCCCACCCCTACGGCCAATTGTCCACGGCCTCCAAAGAGGGCTACAAACACCGAAACTACTTGCAACTCCCGGACAGAGGACTAGGGTGAATAAGAAGTCGGCGGGGTCATATTTCAGGCCCAATGTATGGTAGTAGCTGATTCTTAAATCACACATACAGATCTCGATTAAGGACGGCCTCAATGAAACAACCCACCATGTACTCCTACATGGCCTCTCATCGATACCTTTACCAAATCGTGTTCAACACCTTACTCTCATATCGACACGATCATTTCACTCTAGCCATCACCCGATGAACCAGACTGACACGACTCTAAGCATAGCGGGCATAGCAAGGTAGGAACAACACAATCACATGGCTCAATCAACTCCTACACATGCTAGTGGGTTTCATCTAGTTACTGTGGCAATGACAGGTCATGCAGAGGAAATGGGTTCAACTACCGCAGCACACAGCAGTTTGAATCGCGTTGTCTTAATGCAAGAAAAGAGAGCAGGAGCAAGAACATGGGAT
This sequence comes from Aegilops speltoides, assembly GCA_021437245.1. Lineage (NCBI taxonomy): Eukaryota > Viridiplantae > Streptophyta > Magnoliopsida > Poales > Poaceae > Aegilops > Aegilops speltoides. Next base: position 117,425,248 of record CM038142.1, read on the forward strand.
TTTATCGATATGATCAAATGGTTGGTTGCTTGCACGATGGGTCGATGCACTTTGGTATTGCTCTTCGTTAGTTATCACGGTACTCCTCGAGGCGTAACTCGCCGCAGAGAGCACCGATACACAAATATTACCAAACAGTATGCAACAATATGATGCATGCATGAGACATGGCAAAATGGATGTATTGGGCTAATGCAACTAAGAACAGATGGGTTTGAACTAATTTGAACCAATGATTCAATGTCCAAACTCATAAGTTGCCATTTCAAGTGCTTTATTTTGTTCTGTGATAAACAGCAGGTTAGCTTGTTTAAACATGCATGAAACCAGTACATATGGGAAGATTGGATTTTTCTGATCATTTTTCATATATAATTTGTTTGATTTGGAGCTACGGTTGATTTTATATGAATTGTAGAAGTTTGAAGCATTTTTCTGGAATTTCCTGTGTAAAAGTAATTCCAGTAATTAGATTACTGCATCAACATTACGTCATGATGACGTCAGTGGTCAATGGCTGGTCCAGGTTAAACTGACCAGTGGGTCCTGCATGTCAGTAGACAATTAGACTAACTAAATTAAGTTTAAACTAAACTGGATTAATTAGTAAAGGGGGCCCCACATGTCATAGACCCAGGGGGGTCAAACTAGGCCCACCCGTGGTCAAAGTTAGAGTCAAACACGCCGGCGTCTAGCCGCCGGTGAGCCCGACGCGGCGGCGAAAGTGCATTTTGGCATTCCGGCGACCAAATGGACGGCGGAGGGTATCTACGTGTTGCTAGGATCGAGCCGCGGCTATTGGTGATGGTGGTTGGGCTCGGGGTGGCCGGAGTTGGCGCCGGCGGCGACTTTGGCGGCCGCCGAGTTGATTGAGGCGAACTCGAGGCTAGGTGTCAGATGGTGCGGGAGTGCATGGTTAGCCTCGGCAACGCAGCGTGGTGAGTGCGTTGGACAAGGTGAGGTGGCGGAGGATGGCGGGAGCACGTCGGCGACGAGGTCCGCGGCGCGCGTCTTGGGTGAGCTACGTGTGCTCGCTGTGGTGCACGAGAGCAAGAAAGAAAGGAAGGGGGAGTTAGCCCAGCTCACTACGGTCTTGATGGAACGGACGGCGCGGTCGGGGACGAGCTGATGCGGCGGCGACGGCGAAGGGGATCTCCGGCGATGGCGGTTCGGTCGAGGGTGGTGCGGCGGCTTCGGGGCACGCGAGCGCTCGGGGCTCGGCTAGCTCGAGGGAGTAGAGGACGGCGGAGCTTCTAGACATGGTGGCGCGGCGTGGAGATGACGGAGAGCACGGCTACGGCGGCGGTGCGGCGACGGTGGCGTCGGCCATGGCGTGGGAGCGCGAGGGAGAGGAGCTGGGGGCGAATGAAGGTGTCTGTGAGCTCGAGGGGGAGGTGGCCGGTCGATCCAGGGCGGCAGAGCGGTGAGAGGAGGAAGGAGAGCGGCAGGCAGCTGCGTGGCGCGCTGCGGTGCCGCCGTCGAGCACCTTGGCTGCCTGCCTGGCAAGCCAAGCAGCTCGCTGGAGCGGTGGCCGGGCTGGGCCGGCCAGGTGGGCTGGCTGGTGGGCCTCTGGGTGGCGCCAAGTAAGTTTTTCCCCTTTTTTTGTTTCTGTTTTTATTTTCTTCTGTAACTTTGTTGGATTTCTAAAAATACCTAGGCAACTCCAAAATTCACCAAACTGCACCTAGTCCTTAGTTGGAATATTTCCAACATGGAACATTTTAGTTTGGGACTATTTGAGCATTTGAAATATTTTATAAATTTTAAATGCCCAAATTCAAATACTTATGATTTAATTCAAAGACCTTAGGATGACCTAGGAAATTGTGCATCACTTTTGGCAGAGGTTCTGAACCAAAACAAAAATGATGGATATTTTAGAAGGGCATTTCAGGTTCATCGAAAATATTTTTAGTGAACCCTAGTTTGATTCAGAGGGGTGGAGTTCTGTCATTCCCATTTCAGGTTTCATTAAATGAAATAGACATGATGCAACACTCTAATGCATGAACTAGCTAGGTGTGACAACTCACCCCACTCAAAAAAATCTCGTCCCGAGATTTCGGTTCCTCCGGAAAGAAGGCGGGGTACTCAAGTCGAAGACGATCCTCCCTTTCCCAAGTAGCTTCCTTCTCAGAATGATGCGACCATTGAACCTTGAGAAACTTGATATTATGCCGTCGAGTGGTACGCTCGGCTTGATTGAGGATACGAACGGGGTATTCTTGATATGTGAGATTATCTTGAAGATCAAGCGTTTCGTGGTCCACTCCACGGATAGGATCCGAGAAGCAACGCCTGAGTTGAGAAACGTGGAAGACATCGTGGACTTTGGAGAGATGCGGAGGTAGTTCCAATTGGTAGGCAACTTCTCCTCGTTTGGCAAGAATGCGAAAGGGTCCAATGTAGCGAGGAGCCAATTTGCCTTTGATACCGAAACGATGGGTTCCCTTTAGAGGAGTAACCCGAAGGTAAGCCTTCTCGTCAACCTCGTAAGCCATAGCCTTATGTTTTCGGTCATATTGACTCTTTTGACGAGATTGGGCTGTTTTCAACTTTTCACGAACGATGCGAACTTGCTCTTCTGCTTCCTGGATCAAATCCGGGCCAAAGAATTGTCTTTCCCCGGTTTCTGACCAGTTAAGAGGCGTTCGACACCTTCGTCCATAGAGAACTTCAAAAGGTGCTTTGCCCAAGCTAGATTGATAGCTGTTGTTATAAGCAAATTCGGCAAATGGAAGACATTTCTCCCAATCCATTCCGAATGAGATAACAGAAGCTCGAAGCATGTCTTCTAGGATTTGGTTGACACGTTCTACTTGACCACTTGATTGAGGGTGAAAAGCAGTGCTAAGGGAAAGATGGGTTCCCATAGCGTTTTGGAAACTTTCCCAAAATCGAGAGGTGAAGAGACTTCCTCGATCCGAGTTAATTTCCAGTGGAACACCATGGAAAGACACTATTCGGGAGATGTACAAGTCTGCTAGCTGGCTAGCGGTTATACTCTCGCGAACAGGCAAGAAATGGGCTACTTTGGAAAGGCGGTCGATAACGATGAAGATAGCATTATTCCCTCTCTTGGTCCTGGGAAAACCGGTAATGAAATCCATACCAATTTTATCCCATTTCCATTCGTGAATAGCTAAGGGTTGAAGGGTGCCAAGAACCGTTGATGCTCTGCTTTTACACGACGACAGACATCGCAATTAGCAACAAATTGAGCAATGTCTCTCTTCATCCTAGTCCACCAGAACCTCTGGCGTAGGTCCTGATACATCTTGGTGCTACCGGGATGAATGGTGAGAGGAGATTCATGAGCCTCCTTAAGGATCAACTGCCGTAAATGTCGGTTCTTTGGAACCACTAGGCGGTTCTCAAAATATACAACACCACGATCATTTGTAGAGAAACATTTAGCATCTCCGCTAGCAATGTTCTCCTTGATTCGGGATATTCCTTTATCTCGTTTTTGGGCAGCGATGATTTGATCCGTAAGAGTAGGTTTCGCCACCAAGGTGGAAAGAAATCCTTGAGGAACAATATGAAGGTTAAGCTTCCGAAATTCCTCGTGGATAAGTGGTTGACTTTGTTGCAACATCAGGTTGTTGCAATAAGATTTACGACTTAGCGCATCAGCCATGACGTTGGCTTTTCCTGGGGTATAAGTTATCCCTAAGTCGAAATCTGTGATTAACTTGACCCAACGTCTTTGCCTGAGATTCAAATCTGGTTGGGTGAATATGTATTTCAGACTTTGGTGATCAGTGAAGATTTCGCAACGGTTACCAAGAAGGTAATGTCGCCAGGTTTTGAGTGCATAGACTACAGCTGCAAGCTCTAGATCATGAGTAGGGTAGTTTTCCTCATGTGGGTGTAATTGCCGTGAAGCATAAGCAATTACGTGTCGATCTTGCATGAGAATACAGCCTAGTCCTTGTCGCGAGGCGTCGCAATAGATAACAAAGTCTTTAGAGAAATCTGGTGGTACCAGTACGGGAGCAGAAGTTAAACGTCTTTTCAGTTCCTGGAAACTGTGCTCACATTGTGGAGTCCACTCGAACTTTTTATCTTTCTTGAGGAGTTCAGTTAGAGGTTTAGCAACTTTGGAGAAGTTCTCGACAAAGCGGCGACAATAGCTCGCTAAGCCAAGGAAACTTCGAACTTGCTTGACCGATTCAGGTGGAGTCCAATTAAGGACGGCTTGAACTCGCTCGGGGTTGACAGCAATACCTTTACCAGAAATTACATGTCCTAGATAGGTCACTTCTGGCAACCAAAATTCGCATTTAGAAAACTTGGCATAAAGGCGGTGCTCTCGAAGTTTCATCAACACTAGCCTTAGATGTTCGGCATGTTATTCCTCGTTCTTGGAGTAGATGAGTATATCATCGAGGTAAACCACGACGAATTTATCCAAATACTCCATGAAAATTGAGTTCATTAACCGGGAGAAAGTGGCTGGAGTGTTGGTTAAACCGAAGGACATGACGGTGTACTCGTATTGGCCGTAACGAGTAACAAAGGCCGTTTTGGGAATGTCCCCGTTCCGGATTTTGATTTGATGGTAGCCTAACCTCAAATCCATCTTAGAGAAGACTGAGGATCCCGCGAGCTGATCATACAGATCGTTGATCCTGGGGAGCGGATACTTGTTCTTAATTGTGACCAAGTTGACGGGTCGATAATCAACAACCATCCGGTCCGTACCATCCTTCTTCTTGACGAAGAGGACGGGGCAAGCCCAAGGAGATGAACTAGGACGGATGAAACCCTTTTTCAAGGACTCATCGAGTTGTTTCTTAAGTTCGGCTAGTTCTAGGGGTGCCATCTTATAGGGTCTTCTAGAAATTGGGACAGTTCCTGGAATGAGGTCTATCACGAACTCAACATCTCTGTCAGGTGGAACACCTGGCAATTCTTCTGGAAAGACATCCGGAAAGTCACGGACTACCGGAACGTCTTCGAGGTCTGGCAAAGGAGTGGCGTTAAGGGAATAAAGCTGTCGGTTGGATATTCGGGTCAAGACATTGACTATCTTTCCCAAAGGGTGCGTGAGTTGAATAGTCCTAGAGAAACAATCAATTTTGGCATGATGGGCTGACATCCAGTCCATACCCAAAATGATATTGATGTCCGAAGATTTAAGAGCTATCAATGAAGCAAGGAAAACAAGTCTGTCGACCTGAATTTCATTATTATGACTTACTCTAGAAGTTTGCCATCTAGAACCCGGAGTAGAGATTTCCATGGAGGAAGGCATGTCACAGAATGCGGTGTTATGCAAGCGTGCATAATTCTCGGATATGAATGAATGAGATGCTCCAGTATCGAAAAGAACGGATGCCGGGTGGCAATTAACAAGGAGCGTACCGAGAACGACGTTGGGATCCTCTTGGGCCTCCTCAGCTGAGACACAATTAACATGGCCACGTGCAGTGGTGGCCGGCTTGGCATAGAACACCTTTCCTGCTGGCTTGCCACGGCCAACAGCTTTTCCAGTCTGGTTGGGGTTGATCTGAGGACAATCGCGCATGTAGTGGCCTGATTCCCCACCTTTGAAGCACGTCACGGGGCTGGTGCGTGGAGGAGCATTGTTGGTTGGCCCACCATAGGGCTTAGCTGGTGCATACTGTTGAACTGGACGAGGCGCCTGATAGGATGGCCTCGGTGTGAATCTGGGTGGCAGGGCATGTTAGGCACCCACACCCGGCGCTTCTGTGGTCCAGCACCGGATGAGGAACCCATGTCACGACCATGCTTGCGTGTTGCTTCGAAATCAGTCTGACCCGTCTCAGCACTGATGGCTTTGTTTACAAGCTTCTGGAAAGAGGTGCACTCATGCAGACGGAGATCTCGGCGGTTCGGGCTAAGTCCTTGCGGAACCTTGCCTGCTTCTTGGCGTTGGTGAGACCTCTTGGTGGCATAGCGTGCGAGATTACCAACTCCCTGCTGTGGCGCCCACAGAGAGACGACCTTGGGTGAAACTGCAGAACTCCTCACGCTCATTTATCCATGAGACCCTCCGAATGTGATGTTCACGGAAAGCCTCGCTGAATTCTGCCCAAGTGGTGACATGGCCCGCTGGGCGCATAGCCATATAGTTCTCCCACCAAAGACTGGCGGGGCCTTCAAGATGATATGCAGCAAAGGTGACCTTATCAGCCTCGGCTACCGGCGTAACGCAGCTTGTGAGTAATGCTTTGTTGCCCGATCATCTGCGTCGAGAGGCTCGACGGAGTGGTGGAAGGTAGGTGGGTGTAACTTGATGAAGTCACTGAGCGACACCAAGTTGTTTCTCTGATGATGTGCTGTGTTCTGTTCGATGCGCTCCAACAAACGGTTGGTCTCCCGTTTGTTTCTCTCGGCCTCCAGCATAACTTCGGCCAGAGAAGGAGGGTGAGGCAGGTTTGCTTCTCCAACTCGGCTGCCTTCGGCCTGCTCTGGCGGAGCAGGGTTGTTGCGGGTGTTAACCATCCTAGGAAAAACAAGACAAGGGTTTAGTCCAGGATGATAAGATTTTGACATAGAAACGTAGAGTGTAATGGATAACTCGGAATGCAAGATGATCATCCGTATGACATGGTAGATACAGAAACTGCTTATTTATTCCATCGTCATACACACCATACAAGGTTTAGTACAAGACCAAACAAAATACTACTACGGTGAAAGGAAGATTACATCTCATCGGAGGCATACCAAGCTCCTATACATTATTTTTCTTACACCTCCGGAATTGATACACACTAGGTCATATTCCACGAGTCACGCAGGACGGTGGAGATACAACTATTACAATACTAGTGAGACTACTACTAACTCAGACGTCTCCGTAGTAGTTCGCATAGAAGTCTCCTCCGTAACCTGGAAGTTCAACGTGATCGTCCGAAAACAGACGGTCCTGAGGAGCCTGTGGACCATAAGGGCAAGGGTGAGGTCTTGGACCAACAAACGGTGGCCTGCGGGGACCACGAGGTGGGGTGATGCCTCCCACATCACGCCAATCCATCATGTCTGGCGAGCAGATCTAACAGATCTGGTCTCTCATATCCATATATCCAAATTGCACACCGGTGCAAAACAAGTCAAAGTGGCCCGAAGGATCGGCACGGGCGTTGAAAAGCTCCATTCTCAAGGCCCGACTCTCTCGGTCCTTGTCCTCGAGCAACTCGGCCGTGGTGCGGGTTAGTGAGTCCTCCTGACTGGAATCAGCATAGATAGCTCGGAGATACCCAAACGCTCCAGGAAGTGAACCTGGCACATACCGGAAGTCGGTGTTGCAAAGCAGGCCAGTCCTGACTCGCATGATGGTCATCATAGAATACATAGCATCTTGCACCGCCATATCAATAGTAACACCAAGTCCATAGGAGCAGTGAAGGGCCTCGGTGGAACCAGGATAGGAGGGAAATATCCCGACAAAGGCGTAGATATCGACTTTGATTAAAGTCTCGAACTGTTCTTCGATCGTATTCGGGATACCAGCGGTAACCCGTCTCGATCATTACCCGACTAACATAGCTGTATGACCGTCACTCCAATGCATCTGGTCGATTTAACCACTTGGTTTTGATCACGAGTGGCCATCTGGAAGCATAACCACAATGCAAAGACATTAGAATTTCTAGCAGAATTTGGACAGCATAACGGCTGTAAATGCTCAAAAAGGATTTGAGACATTTTATAAGGAATTGCATAGACACTCAACAATATCATATCAAGGTTCTGGGTCCAACTTAGTAACATAACAGGATAGTAGAACTGAACTAGGCTTGTAATCATCAAACCTATAAGGTACTACTGATTAGTAACACGTGAACCTGATAGAGAGAAGATATCCTAATCGTTAACCCCCGGTGGAAGAATGGACTAACTCAGATCAAAATGCCATGAGGTAAAGGAGTAAAAACAGCCTTACGTACCATCCCACAATCAATTCCCCTACATATAACTAAAGCATTTCTAGACTCAACATCGACCAGTTTGGCTTGGAGAACCTACAGGCAGTCCGGCTCTGATGCCAACGCTGTCAGGACCCCAACTCAATGTCACATCGATCTAGCCTGTAACACCTCATATCACTTTGCGGCCTCACGCACGGTATCCCCACGGGTGTCGCCTTACCTTTGCCCAGGACCGTTTGCGCCTTTTGGCACACGTATATGAGAGTGTCGCTAGCATCCATATGAAAAGGAGCCCGGGCTGACATGGCTAGTCATAAACCCAAAGTGGCACAGACTTACAGGACAGGATCCATGACCCAAAGATCGAACGTGTCGGTCATCGCAAGTAAGTTTCGGGCTGTAGCACTGGGCTAGCAGGACTCGATGAAACCGGCTATAGCGGGCTAACAGGACTCCGTACTCAATGCGTGACATTTCCCGAAGGGACGTAGACAGAACGAAGAAGGACACATGCCGCCAGCCTAAGTGTTCCGGAGCAGTAGCAAGCTACCATGGCTCAATGAGAGACACTAGGAGACATTTCCGTAAGAGAGGCTACTAAAGGTAAACAACTAGGTAGTCAGATCCCACACATACCAAGCATTTCAATCATACACACAATATGCTCGATATGTGCAAATACAACAAGGCATCACAACATGACTCTACGACACAAGTACTTTATTTAAAGGCTCAGAGAGCCATACATAGCATACACACAAGTACAGGTCACACAACCCACATCCAAGTAATACAAGCATACAAGCCAACAGCGGAAGTGTTTTGTCTGAGTACAGACAACTAGTAAAATAAAAGAGGCTTGGGTAAGCCTAGCTATACTACATGGTCCTTCACTTGCTCAGGATCACCACCTGGGCCTTAGTCTACTCATCGATGTCAACGTCTACGAAGAACCCGTCGGAAGGGGTTGTGGCATCTTCTGAAAAATGTAAATTAAAGCAACATGAGTACAAAGGTACTCAAAGAAGACTTACATCGATCCTACATACATGCATATTATCAATAAGGGTTGTTTGGGGTTATTGCAGCAAGCCAGCTTTGACTCGTGGCTAAGCTATCCTCACGAGACACCAACTTGAAATAGTTTTATGCTTTCGACTCCACTACTCACCACTTCAATACACTACCGAGGATCCACCTCCGTCTTCCTCTGGAAGAGCCATCCTCGGCACTCACGCTTATCTTGAGACTTTTAGTAGTTTCCATTTACTTGTCTATGAACTGTATAGGCAACCAAGCAGTCCTTTATCATGGACGCGCTATTCAATAGATGATGTTAACCTGCGGGGTGTACTTCTTCATACATGTTTCCACCACTTAGCGCCTCACACGACATGTGCTCGGCAGACTTCAGCGAGCTTAAAGCCGACGTGGGTGTAGACCACGACCTACCTAGACATTCAAGTCTCTAGTCCGTGTTTATCGCCTATTTGGGTTCCATCTATGAGGAGATCCGGCGAAGTTTAGCTCACAGCCCCAAACAATGTGAACAGGGTTCCCGAGATACCAAGCGGGCATCCGGTACACCCGCCACGTACCTACCAGATCACAGCCCACCCCTACGGTCACGCTGTCCCACGGCCTCCATGAGGCTACAAACACGAAACTACTTGCAACTCCTAGACAGAGGACTAGGGTGAATAAGAAGTCGGCGGGGTCATATTTGAGGCCCAATGTATGGTAGTAGCTGATTCTTAAATCACACATACAGATCTCGATTAGCTTAAGGACGGCCTCAATGAAACAACCCACCATGTACTCCTACATGGCCTCTCATCGATACCTTTACCAAATCGTGTTCAACACCTTACTCTCATCTTGACACGATCATTTCACTCTAGCCATCACCCGATGAACCGGACTGACACGACTCTAAGCATAGCAGGCATAGCAAGGTAGGAACAACACAATCACATGGCTCAATCAACTCCTACACATGCTAGTGGGTTTCATCTAGTTCTTGTGGCAATGACAGTCATGCAGAGGAAATGGGTTCAACTACCACAAACCAAAGCAGCTTTGAATCGCGTTGTCTTAATGCAGTAAAAGAGAGCAGGAGCAAGAACATGGGATTTTATCGATATGATCAAATGGTTGGTTGCTTGCCTGATGGGTCGGTGCACTGGTATTGCTCTTCGTTGTGGTTATCACGGTACTCCTCGGGGGCAGAACCTGCCGCAGAGAGCACCGATACACAAATATTACCAAACAGTATGCAACAATATGATGCATGCATGAGACATGGCAAAATGGATGTATTGGGCTAATGCAACTAAGAACAGATGAGTTTGAACTAATTTGAACCAATGATTCAAAGTTCAAACTCATAAGTTGCCATTTCAAGTGCTTTATCTTGTTCTGTGATAAACAGCAGGTTAGCTTGTTTAAACATGCATGAAACCAGTACAGATGGGAAGATTGGATTTTTCTGATCATTTTTCATATATAATTTGTTTGATTTGGAGCTACCGTTGATTTTATATGAATTTTAGAAGTTTGAAGCATTTTTCTGGAATTTCCTATGTAAAAGTAATTCCAGTAATTAGATTACTGCGTCAGCATTACATCATGATGACGTCAGTGGTCAACAGCTGGTCCAGGTCAAACTGACCAGTGGGTCCCGCATGTCAGTAGACAATTAGACTAACTAAATTAAGTTTAAACTAAACTGGATTAATTAGTAAAGGGGGCCCCACATGTCATAGACCTAGGGGGGTCAAACTGGGCCCACCCGTGGTCAAAGTTAGAGTCAAACACGCCGGTGTCTAGCCGCCGGCGAGCCCGACGCGGCGGCGAAAGTGCATTTTGGCATTCCGGCGACCAAATGGACGGCGGAGGGTATCTACGTGTTGCTGGGATCGAGCCGCGGCTATTGGTGATGGTGGTTGGGCTCGGGGTGGCCGGAGTTGGCGCCGGCGGCAACTTTGGCGGCCGCCGGAGTTCGGTTGGGGGCGAAGTCGAGGCTAGGGTGTGCGGTGAGGTGCGGGGAGTGCATGGTTAGCCTCAGCGCAGCGTGGTGAGTGCGTTGGACAAGGTGAGGTGGCCGGAGGATGGCCGGGAGCACGTCGGCGACGAGGTCCGCGGCGGCGCGTGCGGGTGAGCTACGTGTGCTCGCTGTGGTGCACGAGAGCAAGAAAGAAAGGAAGGGGGAGTTAGCCCAGCTCACTACGGTCTTGATGGAACGGACGGCGCGGTCGGGGACGAGCTGATGCGGCGGCGACGGCGAAGGGGATATCCGGCGATGGTGGTTCGGTCGAGGTCGGTGCGGTGGCTTCGGGGCACGCGAGCGCTCGGGGCTCGGCTAGCTCGAGGGAGTAGAGGACGGCGGAGCTTCTGGACACGGTGGCGCGGCGTGGAGATGACGGAGAGCACGGCTACGGCGGCGGTGCTGCGACGGTGGCGTCGGCCATGTCGTGGGAGCGCGAGGGAGAGGAGCTGGGGGCGAATGAAGGTGTCTGTGAGCTCGAGGGGGAGGTGGCCAGTCGATCCAGGGCGGCAGAGCGGTGAGAGGAGGAAGGAGAGCGGCAGGCAGCTGTGTGGCGCGCTGCGGTGCCACCGTCGAGCACCTTGGCTGCCTGCCTGGCAAGCCAAGCAGCTCGCTGGAGCGGTGGCCGGGCTGGGCCGGCCAGGTGGGCTGGCTGGTGGGCCTCTGGGTGGCGCCAGGTAAGTTTTTCCCCTTTTTTTGTTTCTGTTTTTATTTTCTTCTGTAACTTTGTTGGATTTCTAAAAATACCTAGGCAACTCCAAAATTCACCAAACTGCACCTGGTCCTTAGTTGGAATATTTCCAACATGGAACATTTTAGTTTGGGACTATTTGAGCATTTGAAATATTTTATAAATTTTAAATGCCCAAATTCAAATACTTATGATTTAATTCAAAGACCTTAGGATGACCTAGGAAATTGTGCATCACTTTTGGCAGAGGTTCTGAACCAAAACAAAAATGATGGATATTTTAGAAGGGCATTTTAGGTTCATCGAAAATATTTTTAGTGAACCCTAGTTTGATTCAGAGGGGGCTGGGAGTTCTGTCATTCCCATTTCAGGTTTCTGTTAAATGAAATAGACATGATGCAACACTCTAATGCATGAACTAGCTAGGGTGTGACAAGTTTGTACATCTCAACGGGTGTCGTACCCATGAAGTGTTGGAAAGCTCGTGGCCCCTCCGGATTGAATTCCCACAGGCGGAGGGGGCGACGTTTGCAGGGCAGAAGACGCCGAATCATCATAACATGCATCACTACTACCAGATTGATCTCCCTCTCTTGGAGGTCTCGAATCTGGCCCTGCAATAGGGGTACGTCCTTGGACGGCCCCCAGTCAAACCCTTTGCTGACCCATGACGTCAACCGTCGTGGAGGGCCCGAGCGAAAGGTGGGCGGCGGCCTCTGCCTGCTGCCCCTGGGAGCGGTGATATAGAACCACTCCTGTTGCCACAAGCCGAGCTCCTCCTGGAAAGAGCCTTCGGGCCAGGGAGCATCGGCCCTCTTACTTATAACCACCCCGCCGCACTCTGCCTGACGCCCCTCAATCATCTTCGGCTCCACATTGAAGGTTTTGAGCCACAAACCGAGGTGGGGGTAGTGCGGAGGAAGGCTTCGCAGACGACAATAAATGATGAGATATGGAGGATGGACTCCAGAGCCAAGTCGTGGAATTCCAGCCCATAGTAAAACATGAGCCCCCTCACGAAGGGATCCATCGGGAAGCCTAACCCCCGATGGAAGTGAGACACGAACACGACGCTCTCGCCAGGCTCGGGAGTAGGAATGACTTGCCCTTGGGCAGCCAACCTATGTGAAATCTCATAGGTTAAGTACCTGGCTTCTCTCAGCTTTAGCACGTCCTCTTCCATGACGGAGGAGGGCATCCACCGGCCCCGTAGGTCGGAGCCGGACATTGTCGAAGGTCTGAAGCGCTCGAATCTAGAACCCTGAGTGTTGGAACTCCGGGCGAGGGGCGGATTCGATTGAGGATTGAAGAAAAGGAACGAGCCTTGGTCTCATTATAAAGAGGGAGAATACCAAGAGCCGTCCCCGTGACCGTTTGCAACTCACCTTCGATGGAGGAGGCGTGGCAACGGCCGCGGTTGGGTTACCCACGTCCGCATTGATGGGAATCCCGGAATAAGGGGAACACGATCTCTGCTTCGACAAGATGTGCCAAGGAAACCGCTTCTCTAAACGCGCTGAGGTGGTATAATAAAAACGATTCGAGTAAAAGCTTGGTAGTGGTGTGACGTCATGCCACCAAATACGTCAGCAGATTGAAACTTGTGTAAATAATATTCTCTCTACGGTGGTATGTGGAATTTATTTTACAGAGCCGGACACTATCCTGGTGTTCACAATCTTCTATGAACTATTCGGAGGAGGAACCCGCCTTGCAATGTCGAAGACAACATGCGCGCCGGACTCGTCGTCATTGAAGCCTGGTTCAGGGGCTACTGAGGGAGTTGAGGGAGTCCTGGACTAGGGGGTGTCCGGATAGCCGGACTATCGATATCCTCCGGACTCCCAGACTACGAAGATAGAAGATTGAAGACTCCGGCTTGTGTCCGGAAGGTACTTTACTTGGCGTGGAAGGCAAGCTTGGCAATACGGATATGTAGATCTCCTACCATTGTAACCGACTCTGTGTAACCCTAGCCCCTCCAATGTCTATATAAACCGGAGGGCCGTAGTCCGTAGGACACAACATTACATCTCAACAATCATACCATAGGCTAGCTTCTAGGGTTTAGCCTCATTGATCTCGTGGTAGATCTACTCTTGTACTACCCATATCATCAATATTAATCAAGCGGGGCGTAGGGTATTACCTCCATCGAGAGGGCTCGAACACAGGTAAAAACATTGTGTCCCTCGTCTCCTGTTACCATCCGCCTAGACGCACAATTCGGGACCCCTACCCGAGATCCACGGTTTTTGACACCGACATTGGTGCTTTCATTGAGAGTTCCTCGTGTCGTCACCAATAGGCTCGATGGCATCTTCAATCTTTGACGCTGTCGGTATGAGACTTTCCTCCCGGACAGATCTTCATATTCGGCGGCTTTGCATCGCGGGCAACTCTCTTGGCCATCTGGAGCAGATCGAAGCTATGCCCCGGCCGTCAGTCGATTTGAAGTTTAAACTTCACGGCCGATGATCGCGGAGACTTGATCTTTAGCGGACTCGAGCCACAGCCAGCGCCACCGACCGTGTGGCGATGGGCATGATCTAGCTCTGCCGCCGCACGGTGCTTTGGTGGTCGCGCTTGAATCCGCCCGCCTACTTGCGGAGCCGACCGCCCATGACGAGGGTCGGTGGATAGACGCCTCGGGGCTTCAACATCTGGCGATGGAGCCAAATACCAATCTTGTCCCCATGAAATTGTGGTCCCGAGGCACCGGACTCCTTGCCGGACTCGAGCCTCCCGCGCCCCGCTAATTAAACCAGATTAGGCGCGGTTATGGAATTCACCGCGGACATCTTTCAACACTCGCCTTTTGGCGATATCTTGAATTCTCTGAAGCATCTCTCGCTATCAGGAGAATCCTGGCCGGACTATGGCCAGGATGGTTGGAGTTCGGACGACGAAGAAATTCGGAGCCCACCCACCACCCACTTTGTAGCCACTGTCGAGGACCTAACCGACATGCTAGACTACGACTTCGACGACATCGACGCTATGGACGATGATGCCGGAGACGATCAGGACCCAGCGCCCACAGGACACTGGAAGGCCACCTCGTCATACGACGTCTACATGGTGGACACCCCGAAAGAAGGGGATGGCGAAAAAGCAACGGAGGAGGATTCTTTGAAGAAGCAGCCTAAACGCCGGCGTCAGCGGCGCCGCTCTAAATCCCGCCACAACAAGAATGGAGAATCCGCACGGAGACAATAATACTCGGAGAGTGCAGAAGACAACCTCCCACAAGATTTAGCGCAGGAGGACGCGAAGCAAGCCCTCACGATAGGGCGGCATTTAAGGGGTTGAGGACGATAACTATATGCCTCCCTCCGAAGACGAGGCGAGCCTCAATGATGACGAATTCGTCATACCCGAGGATCCCGTCGAACAAGAGTGCTTCAGCGCAGCTCATAGCCACAACAAATAGCTTAAAGAAAAAGCAGCAACAGCTTCAAGCTGATCAAGATCTGCTAGCCGATCGATGGACGAAGTCCTCGCGTCAAGAGTATAAACTCGAACTCCCTCCAAAGTTACCCAAGGCGCAAGCTGCTCCCCGATTAGAGGAGGAGGCTTACGCACTTTATCACCAGCAAGCACGACATGGCTGACCGACCACCCCGTGGTCGCGACAGAGAAGCATTCAAGGCCCCAGCCAAGACCGTACCCCGACATCGATCCAGGAGTACGAAGCCAAAAGGGAACATGCCGGACTTGCGAGACATCTTGGAGGACAAAGCAAGGCAATCCAGATCCATTTATGGATCACGTGGGCGCCCTACGAGCCACGACGAATACCGTCGCGCCGGACATAACGCCGGCCGAGCCGAACACAGCAGACAGCGCTCCCTCGAGCTGCGTCGCGATATTGCTCAATACAGGGGCGCCGCACACCCGTTATGCTTCACCGATGAAGTAATGGATCACCAGATCCCCGAAGGGTTCAAACCCGTGAACATCGAATCTTATGATGGCACGACAGACCCATGGTGTGGATCAAGATTATCTTCTCCACATCCATATGGCCCATGTGACGACCTACACGCCATAAAATATCTCCCTCAAGCTTAAAGGACCAGCTCGGCATTGGCTTAACAGCCTGCCCGCAGAGTCAATTGGGTGTTGGGAAGACCTAGAGGCCGCGTTCCTTGATAACTTCCAAGGTACATACGTGCGACCTCGAGCGCCGACGACCTAAGCCACATTATTCAGCAACTGATTTAATCGGCGGATAGTTCGACACGGTTCTTGACGAAGAAAAATCAAATCGCCGATTGTCCGGATGCGGAGGCCCTTGCAGCCTTCAAACACAACATCCGGGACGAATGGCTAGCCCGGCACAGGGCAGGAGAAGCGAAATCCATGGCAGCCCTCACATCATTGATGACCGGCTTTGCGCGGAGAGGATAGCAGCTAGCCCGTAGCAACAATCTCCGCAAAAATTCGGCAGTCCGGATTCTAAGGACAACTATGGCAGGTCACGACGAATCAAAACAAAGCGCCATACTAACGGCGACGGCAAAGAGGATACGGCAGTCAATGCGGATTCATGACTCCAAACCCGTCAACGGAAGAAGCCATTTAAAAGAACAACCCGGGCCCGTCAATCTGGATAGAATACTCGACCGCTCATGCGGATACATGGCACCCCGAAAGCCAGCTAATCACACCAACAGAGATTGTTGGGTGTTGAGCAGCCGGCAAGTCAATTGCGAACACGGTGACAAGGGCTAAATAGCGGCGACGAGGAAGAGACCCGCCGCCCGAACAACAGAGGATGAAGGGTTTCCCCATAAGTGCGAACGGTGAATATGATCTACGCGACCCACATACCCAAGAGGAGAGGAAGCGCGCTACGGGACGTCTATGCGATGGAGCCAGTCGCCTCGAAATTCAATCCATGGTCCTCCTGTCCGATCACTTTCGATCGGCGAGACCACCCGACTAGCATACGCCATGGCGGATTCGCCGCGTTGGTCTTAGACCCAATCATCGATGGATTTCACCTCACAAGAGTCCTGATGGACGGCGGCAGCAGCTTGAACCTGCTTTATCAGGACACAGTGTGCAAAATGGGCATAGACCCATCAAGGATCAAACCTACTAAGACAACCTTTAAAGGTGTCATCCCAGGAGTGGAAGCCAATCAGACAGGCTCACACACCGGAAGTGGTCTTGGATCCCAGATAATTTCCGGCGAAGAGTTAATCTTGATAGTCCCGCTCAGAAGCGGCTATCATGCCCTGCTTTCGGACGTCAGCGTTGCAAAATTCAACGCGTGCCACATTATGCATACCTAAAGCTCAAAATGCGGGCCCTCGTGGAGTCATTACGGTCAATGGGAATACGGAACGCTCCCTCCGTCTGAGAGGAACATACTGGCTGCTCTCGCGGCGAAGTCTGAGCAACCTTCTCGGCAATTCTCTAGTCCGCAGCTAAAAGCCGACACATTAAAGCGCCGCCGAGCAGCACCAACCAAGACCACCCGCGCGATCGGACGCATCGCCAGTAAATCGGCCCCACCCTCGCCCGCCTATTATCACAAGAATAACACTCCGCGTACATCATTACGCTTTGGAGATACCATGGGCGTAGGGGAGGGGCTTCACCTCAAGGATGGAAAAGTGCGGCTCGACCGCACCAGGGGCTCGTGTTAGCGCCCCCCTTGGTGTTATCTTTTATCTTTTCTTTTTATATGCAGGACTCCACCAAATAGAAGCCCTGCCCGTCGGCGAACTTGCCGAACTCACGATACAACAGTCAGGGATTAAAGAAGGCGGCGACGACACTCAGGTGGTCTCCATTACGAGCATTAAATTCAATTACATACACCAAGTCTGCAGCTTATCCCTGAAGGGGGACACACTAATTTAGTCCGAATCCCTTGCTTGCCGCACTATTTGTATCAGTTCGCTTTATTAGCAGAACTTCTGTCATAAATAACGCAGCACTTACTTTTTTGCAAAGTTTATTACCTTTTCACGGCAATCGCGTTATCTTTTACAAATGTTCACCATGTGACATATTGCACCCGTACACTTTGGTACGGTCGAATACACCAGGCGCTTCTGTTCCCCATATTACGGTGTGATTAAGTCCGAACACTTTCACAAAGTGCGGCACCCCGAACTTATAACATTATATGAATCAGCTCCAAATCATGTCTTGGGTCAATAGTTGGGTTTGCCCGGCTCCTATGTTTTGGTGCCTTACGTTCCGTTCCGTCGGCTAAGGTAGCACTAGGAGAACCATCGCGATTGCGCCCGTTCGGCGGGTTAACGCCTCGGAGGAAAGCTAAAACTGACCGGCATGATAAGGCGAGAGATCGTCGCTGTTCGAGAGGTCTTTTCGGTCCCTAAAGACTCATGCCGCTTGAGCGAAGTTCGGATTATGTCCGATTTAGGCGTGGATAGCGCCCAGTTCGGTCTTCGAATACCGGGCTTCACCGAAATTTAAAATTATAGAATTCTATGGCTAAGTGAGAGTGTTCAAGCACTATAAGTCCGTCGCCTCGTTCGTCAGTGTTGAGTGCCTCCTAGATGGACCCAAAGATGGGAACAAGAGTGCTCAAGTTTATCACCGAACACCCCAACACTTTCGTGGCTCGGGGCTGAAGCCAACGACTTGCCATCTCTCAGATTTAACAAACGGCCGCACAGAAGGTAATATTTTAAATTAAACAAAGCGTTGCTCATAGCGCATATAAACTTAGTTTTCGGCGCACAGGATAAACATACAGCGAGTTCACTCAAGGATTACATTAAGGGGACACTCATCCGCGATATCGCGGGCTCCCTTCAGGACTACTTTATAATATCGCTCTGGCGTACGGTGCTCCTTGCCCGGCGGCGGCGGATCCGTGAGAAGCTTCTCCGCATCCAGCTTGCCCCATTGCACCTTTATGCGGGCAAGGGCTCGACGAGCGCGTTCAACGCAGGTGGAGCGCTTGATCACATCCAGCCTAGGGCATGCATCCACTAGCCGCCGCACTAGGCCAAAGTAGCTGCCAGGCATGGCCTGACCAGGCCACAGCCGGACTATGAGGCCCTTCATAGCCTCTTCAGCTACCTTGTGGAGTTCGACCACCGCTTCACTGGTCGCTTGGGGGCACCGGATGGCCGACCTCAGCGATCGAGACCGTAAGACCTTCTCCGTTGAGCTCCCTCCTCGCCACGATAGAACGCATGGCGACATCGAGACACACTACGCGCAGATCTGCAAATGCCCCGGAGAGCTCCAACTCGGGTAAGTATCCGTAATTTACATTAACATGCTTGCTCGCATGAAAACGCCTTACCCGCTGCTATCTTCCTCATGTCCTCTACCTCCTCACGGGCCCTCCGGGCCTCGGCATTAGCGGATTTACGCTTCGAGAGCGAGGCAAGCTCGGACTCGAGTCTTGGAGTCACGCCCAAACTCTCATGCTTTTTCATGAGAGCACGGAGCTCTTGCCGAACCTCCGCCACCAGCCGCTTGCTTTTTCGCTCAGTCCGTTCTGTGGCGCATTATGCTCAGCCACGGACACGGCATCTCTCGTGGCTGCCACCTCGTTCGTGGCCCCCGTGCATTACATTTTATCCTTGTTATTCTTGTTTGCAACCAAAACCCTTTTACAGAAGGTACATATTTAAAGTGGTGTTCTTCACCTTCTTTTTCCTTGAGCTGCCTCTTGGCATGGCCGAGCTCTTGCTCGACCGCTCAAGGTCCTTCTTCAGCGCCTCGACCTCCATTGTTAATGCAGCAAGTCAACAGCGCAGCACTGCAAACCCATATTTTAGAAACCCTGTGTATATCTTGTTAAAGATCCTCGGTCCGCTTTTCTTTCCAACACCGACTAAGCATCGAGGCTACTTGTCTATGCGGTGTTATATCGCTTAATTTTAAACTTCTTACCTCAAAGCCTGTTAGAAGGCTGTTGCAGGCTTCGGTCAGCCCGCCCTTGGCGAGCTGGACCTTCTCAATCACCGCACCCATGAGAGTGCGGTGTTCTTCCTCAATGGAGGCGCCTTCGAGCGCCACCAGCAGGTTGTCCGGTGCCTCCGGTTGGACGGAGGCCGCCGACGTCACGGTCCTGCCCCTCCTTCGAGGGGGTGCTTGCGGACTCGGAACCGCTGCGGTTCCGGAGTCGAGTCCGCGCAAAAGTCCGGAGGCTGCCCGACGGCGCCCGAGCCTCCTCCCGCGCGTCCCCTATGGGATTCCGCCTCGTCGTCTTCGGCGGCGTGGGGTAGAGCGATCGGGATAGAATTTACATCCGACGGCGCCAACGACCCGCCATCGAAGTCGGGAAAGTCGCCACCGGCGGACTAAAGAAATAGTGTGGCGTTAGAAGGACACTGTGTGACAAACTATAATACGGCATATGAATGATCCGGCAACTTACGATCTTGCCGGATGCCGAGCCCTTGGAGGCCACTCCTCCTCGCCAACGCTGATGTTGGTGAAACTGTCCGGGGGGATAGTTCTCCCCCTCTTGGACCCTTCGGCCGCCCCGATTGGGGAGGCCTTCCTCTTCTTCTCCCCATCCTCTGGGAGAGAGTACTCCTCCTCATCTTCCTCGTCTTCGGGGGAGGAATCCTCGTCGTCGTCAGACGCTTGATTGCGGGAACTCTTTCGAGTCCCCGTGGCCACCTTCTTGGCCTTCTTCTCCGGCACCACGTACGATGCCGAAACCAGCAGCCTTGCTAATTGGGCGTTCACTGGTTCTTCTGGCATGGGAGCCGGACTGATAATCAGCTCGGCCTTCTCCATCCATTCCTGTCAAAGGAAAGAGGCAGATTAAAAACCTCGCTAGAGTCAATCTAAATTACGCAAGTGTCCCGTAATGGGGTCGAATCACTTACCCGTCGATTCGGAGACCGCAAGCTGAAGCCGCGGTCTTCGGTCGCGGATACGGGCGCATCAGCGCTCTTGAATAGCACCCTCTAGGCACCTTCATATGTTGTATCGAAGAGCCCGCTCAGCGTTTGGTGCTGTTCCGAATTAAACTCCCACAGAGTAAAAGCCCTTTCTTGGCATGGGAGAATCCGCGAGGAGCATGACTGGACTACGCCGACGAGCCGAGCCCATTGCTCACCAGCTTTATGATGCAGGTTCGAAGTCCCGTCACCTCCACCGGGTTACCCCACTGCAAGCCCTTCTCTTTCCAGGAGGTGAGCTGCGTGGGGATTCCAGATCTGAATTCGGGTGCCGCCGCCCATGTCGGCTCAAGGCTGCTCGGTGATATAGAACCACCCGATTGCCACCCTTGACGGAGTCCACGAAGGTCCCTTCTAGCCAAGGGACGTTGGGCAGCTTGCCCAAGATAGCGCCTCCGATTCGCTTGCGCCCCTTCACGATCTTCGCTTGACGTTGAAGGTCTTGAGCCCAGGCGAAGTGGGGCGGATGCGAGAAAAGCCTCGCACACGACGATAAACGCTGAGATGTTGAGGACGAAGTTCGCGCTAGATCATGGAAATCCAGCCGTAGTAAAACATGAGCCCCTTGACGAATGGATGGAGCGGAAAGCCCAATCCGCGGAGGAAGTGGGGAAGGAAAACGACCTCTCATGAGGTCCTGGGTAGAGCGAGCTGCCCGCGTCCGGGCGGCCGATGCGCAATGTTTCCGGAGAGGTATCCGGCGTCGCGCGGCTTTAGTGATGTCCTCCTCCTTGGCGGTGGAGGTCATCCACTTGCCTCCCCTCCGGACATGTTCGGAGAATGGTCGAGGTGGAATGCGCGAGCTTGAGCGTTGGAGCTTGGGTTCGCAGGACGGATGAGCGAAGGAGGAAGAAGGCGAGGTGAGAAGGTAAATCCTTATCCCTTGTATATAGGCGGACAAAACTATGCGCCCCTCACCGCCCGGTAAACTCGCTTAATCCCCAAGCGCCACCATCAATGGCGCGTTGGGTTACCCACGCACGTATTGATGAGAATCCGGAAAGGGGGAACACGATCTCGCTCGGGGCGTGCCAAGGAAGCCGCCGCTAAACGTCTTGAGGTGGAATAGTAAAATAATTAAAATGAAGGCTTGGCTGCGGTGTGATGTCATGCCGCATAATACGCCGCCAGATTGGATCGGTGTATGTGTTTTATTCTCTCTACGTTGGAGTGTGGAAATTATTTTGCGAGCGGACACTATCCCGGTGTTCATTATCTTCTCTGGATTATTCAAGGAGGAACCCGCCTTGCAATGCCGAACATTATGCACGCCGGACTTATCGTCATTGAAGACTGGTTCGAGGCTACCGAGGAGTCTCGACTAGGGGTGTCCGGATAGCGGACTATCGATATCCGCCGGACTCCCAGACTACGAAGATAGAAGATTGAAGACTCCGGCTTATGTCCAGAAGGTACTTTACTTGGCGTGGAAGGCAAGCTTGGCAATACGGATATGTAGATCTCCTACCATTGTAACCGACTCTGTGTAACCCTAGCCCCTCCGGTGTCTATATAAACCGGAGGGCCGTAGTCCGTAGGACACAACATTACATCTCAACAATCATCCCATAGGCTAGCTTCTAGGGTTTAGCCTCATTGATCTCATGGTAGATCTACTCTTGTACTACCCATATCATCAATATTAATCAAGCGGACGTAGGGTATTACCTCCATCGAGAGGGCCTGAACCTGGGTAAAAACATTGTGTCCCTCGTCTCCTGTTACCATCCGCCTAGACGCACAGTTCGGGACCCCCTACCCGAGATCCGCCGGTTTTGACACCGACAGGAGTCCTGGACTAGGGGGTGTCCGGATAGCCGAACTATCATCATCGGCCGGACTCCAAGACTATGAAGATACAAGATTGAAGACTTCGTCCCGTGTCCGGATGGGACTTTCCTTTCGTCCCGTGTCCGGATGGGACTTTCCTTGGCGTGGAAGGCAAGCTTGGCGATAGAGATATGTAGATCTCCTACCATTGTAACCGACTCTGTGTAACCCTAGACCTCTCCGGTGTCTATATAAACTAGAGGGTTTTAGTCCGTAGGACACAACAACAATAACAACAATCATACCATAGGCTAGCTTCTAGGGTTTAGCCTCCTTGATCTCGTGGTAGATCCACTCTTGTACTACCCATATCATCAATATCAATCAAGCAGGAGTAGGGTTTTACTCCATCGAGAGGGCCCGAACCTGGGTAAAAACATTGTGTCCCTTGTCTCCTGTTACCATCCGCCTAGACGCACAGTTCGGGACCCCCTACCCGAGATCCGCCGGTTTTGACACCGACAGGCACGTTCATCCAAAATCTTCGGGCGAACTGTTTTTCACTGCGACTATAAATACCCCCTCACCCCTTCCTCACTTCCTTACTATGCTCGATCTCTCTCTCCCACTCGAGCTTCTCAAACCCTAGCGCCGCCGCTACTCCATCATCGCCAGTGAGGAAGAGCTTCACTGCCTCGACCTCGTCGTTGTCGTACTCGCGCCGGCCGCGGAAATCTTCCCTCCGCCGCCGCTGTAGCCGTCTTCCTCCGCCAAGTTAGGGCGTGGAAGATCTGAACTGACGAACTTCACATCTGTTCTTCTCAGTTCGTCGTGTTCTTCACTTCGGGTAATTAAAAGTTACTTTTAACTGCTCGCTTTGATTCTCAAGTTTTCCTGAAAATCTTCAAAGGTGTTTATTCTTCAATTCTTCACACACATAAACACCTCACTTGTCATCTGTTCTTGATTTGTTTCTCTAAGATATGGTTTTCTTCAAGATTCCTCAATTGTGTGGATTTTCAATCTATACAACTCTGGAACCTAAGACAAAGAACGCTTAGTGAAATTCCTCAAGACTCATCTGGTCAAATTCCTCAAACTTGTTCTTTTTGGAAAACCCTCTGAGAACGCATATGACCTCTCCAAATTCCTCGCAACTACACTCTGTTCACAGGTACAAATGTCCGCTGCTGAATCACTAGGTTCTCATCAACTTAACTCATTTGCAGCATTCCTCGAAGAAAAGTTGCATACTTCTTCAGAGAATTCAATTGTTCAAATTCCTCAACTGAAGAAATGGCAGATGGTAAGAAGCCACAGAAGGGAGGAAAGAAGCCTGAGGTCATGACTGTGTTTGAGATCCCTGAGGACATTGACGCAGGCTATTGCACACCTGATGAAGCCAAGTTTGGCAAGGAGAACAAAAATCAGCGCAAGGTGCGCATACAGAGGATTGAAAGGAGATGGGAACGGGAATGGAGGGAGTACATGTATGTAACTCTCACGTACATGAAGAAATTTGCACTCAACCCTCCATGCCCAAGACCTCCATTAGCACCAGGCCAGTTGGCGGATCCCACTAGCCTCAAGCGCAGTGAGGATTATCCTGATGAATGGGCGAAGCGCCAAGCCAAACTAGCCAAGCAAGCAAAGGAAGCAGTGAGGAAATTCAACGCTGACTCTGCTGCTGCTGCTGCCTCAGCTGAGGCCTCTGCCAGACAGCCAAAGAAGGTTATGCACAAGAAGCCTGCACACAAGTCCAGTGCTTCACCTTCAATGCCCTCACGGCCAAGCTCCTATGCTACGCCATCAAGGCCAGATTCCTCAAGGCCCTCACGTCAAACTCCTTAGCCTGCCCTGTCAAAGTCCTCAGCTCCTCCGACAAAGTCTTCAGCTTCTCCCACAAAATCCTCGGCACCTGTGCATCTCACCACGTGCCAAAGGACTCAAGGCTTCTCTATTGCCTCAGGAGCATCTACAAGCTCCTCTGCTGCTCGAAATTCCTCAGCTGGTCCCTCTCTGCTAAAGAAAAAGGCCACTGCTGGACGAGGCACTCGCCCAGGTCCTCACAAGAAGCAGGTAGCCTTCCACGTACCTTTTGATGATGATGAGGATGATGATGAAGAACTTGCCGAAATCATCAGAAACAGGCAAGCCAGGGCCGCTAGAGCCAAAGGAAACAATGTGCCACTGATGTTGGATCCCAAGCTGATCCTTGATTTCATTGACTTATGGCACAAGGACCCCAACACGCCTTTGCCGGAGTTGAACCTCACTCCTGGTCAAAGCCATGTCCTCACTGCCTTCATTGAGGAAGAGAAATGGAAATTTGAACAAGGCAGAAGTCTGAAGAAAGCACAGTACAAGAAACAGCGCTACCTCAAGGACAATGTCCTCACTCTCACCCCTGATCAGCTTCTTGCCTTGCAAGCTGAAATCAAGCAACTGAGCGATGAATTTGATCGCTATTATGCTGACTGGAAGGGCGCCAAGGTGCATTTCGTCAATGTGACGAAGAGATTCACTTCAAGTGCTGCTCCACCTGTGCACGTTGAAGTTACTCGGGCTGAGGCATCTGCTTAGCCTACTGAAGAAAATGCCAGCACCGCTGATGACAATCAGGCTGCTGAAGAAAATGAGAGTGTCAGGGCTGATGACTCTATTCCAACCGCTGAAGAAATTGCCAAGGCATCCACTAGTAGTGCGCTTGAAGAAAGTGAACAAGTCAGGGCAACTGCATCAGTTGCGCCTGAAGAAAATGAACCAATGTCCTCTGCACCTCCTGCGCCTACACCAACTCCAATCCTTCCATCTGCATCAGATGCGAAGAAGACCAAGGCTGCAGAACGTGCAGCTGTGAAGAAAAGGAAGGCATCAGCTTCATCGAATTCTTTAGCTCCAAAGAAGATGAAGACTCTGATCAGTTCAATTGACAATCCAATTGATGCCGTTCCAGTTTCATCAATGCCATCAAAGGACCTTGATCCTTTTGGTGAAGACTATGTGATTCCTGATGAATCCGATGAAGAAACTCCTTCTGCTGCTTCTTCAGAGCAGTTGGACGAAGAAATTGAAGTGGATGAGATCCCTTCAACCCCAATCATTTCCTCACCTTTGCCTCGGTTTATCTTCAAGAGGCAGTGTTGAAGAAATTGAAGAGGAGGATGTGGACATTGGCTGTACCACTCCGTCCTCAATGATGAATTTTGGGACAACAAGATCCCAACTCCCCAATGTTCACTCCTCTCCAAGCTATTCCTCAGTCCCCTGCTACCACTGAAGTACAAATGGGATCTAAAGAACCTCATGCAACCCCAAGTGTTCAAGAAGAAATTCCAGCCACTAGTGCTGAAGAAATGGTCAATGAAGAATTGGCAACCCAGGCTGAAGCTGCTGAAGAGCCTGAAATTCCTCAGCCTGAGGAACCTGAGATTGCAATTCCTGAGGTGGTGCTGCAATTGATGACACTCCTCAGCCCAAGCCAAGGATCCTTCTCTAAGAAGCAAAAATTCAGTATGATGATTTCTTCGGCGAGCACGTGTTCTTCATCGACTTCAACCCCTATGACAATGCTCGTCTTAGAAGGAAGTGTTTCTGGACTGCCAGCCAGGCCAACTTCTATTCCTCAGTGCTTTTCAACAAGGACAAAATCTTCGGTCATGAGCATATTCCTCATGTGGACATGGAATCCATGCCTTGCTTCTCTCAAGTCCTCAGCATGATTCATGATGTTGTCTTGCTAAATTTCTGCTCTGACATCGTTGATTGAAACGAAGAGGTTATTCTTTAGTTCTATGCAAATTTGCACATCACAGGTGATGCTGCTGACGTCAACTCATGGGTGTTGGACTGGATGACTGAAAACACGCACTACAAGGCACCAGCCACTGAATTGCTTCGTGCCCTGCCAATCAGTCCACCACTTAACGGTGCTCGTTGTCTGTATGATGAGCCTGAACTCACTGATCATTATATGCAAGTGCTCATGAAGCCGCTGAAGCCAGGACAAGCTCCAAGGACCAAATTCCTCGTGAAGTAATTGTTCTATATGCTGAGGACAATCTATCGCATTCTGACGAAGACTATCAGTCCCATCAAAGGCCATGACTCCTTCGATGAAGAAATTATTGGAATGATGAAGAACATGCTTTTCAACATCATGCATGGCATCCCCATAAACTATCATGATTTCTTCATGGGGACTCTAGCAAATATTGCACTTTCTCCATTTGAGCTGAAGCCTTACGCGCCGTGGATCATGAGATTCCTCAGAACAAGGTCTTCACTCAACTACAAGGCTGACACTCTCAACCATGGCAGCTACTTGCCTCCGATTGAAGTCCTCAAACGGACATATTCTTCAGGTGAAGAAAATGGCAAGGCACCTGCTGTGATCGATGAAGGCATTCGTCCATTGGATGGTCAATTCCGCAAAGCTGCATCTTACTCCACCAATGATGACTCTGCCACTCATGATACTACTGCCAATGCTACCAAGACAAGTCCTCAAGCTACTGCTCCTCGTGTGCTGACTGATCATGAACTGCTGATAAGTCTTCACCAGAAGGTGGATCGCAACCACAAGTGGGTTAAGCGTCAGTTTGGTTCTATTCTTCACAACATGACTTCCACACAAAATGCAGTGAAGAAAAACCACTACTACCTCCATGAAGTGTTTGATCGCACCTGGCTATTCTGTAACATATCTATGGTGAAGAAGATCTGAAGCAAATGGGCTTCAAAGAAGATTTTGACTGGTCTGCACCTCCACTGAAGAAATTCAAGAGGGTCAAGGTTCCTCCCTTGGTGGCCAGCTCATACTCTTCATCACGCGCCACGGACGAGCATGAAGACTTGGACGACACTGCAGCAGGCCCTACATCGACTCAAGACCCTGACAACACTGGCGCTCCTCCATCAACATGATATTCTTCAGGGTGTTAGTCCTCAGTTTCAACCCTTTTGGTCATTCGATGACAAAGGGGAGAAATTTGAGTTAGTCTTCAAGCCGGTCTATCTTATATGGGCGTTTTTTGCTAAGTTACAACTCTCGCTCTTCCGATGACTTTGCCGGATCGAGTTGTAATCTTAAACTCTATGGTGACTGATACTTTTGTTGTGTTCTTCTGCATGCTTATTCCTCATTAATGTTAATGCATGCATGCTGAATTACATCAGTCACCATATTTCATCATGCATTTCAAATTCTTCATATTATATATCAAATGCGTATATGAATTACAAGATATAGGGGGAGATCTCCATGATTATACTCTTCAAGTGTGCATTGCTTCAAAAGCAAATTCCTAACTATGCACATCTTTAGGGGGAGTTCTTCTATATCTTGCAATCAAATTCCTCAATATCAGTATTTACACTTCACATGTTTATCCTCATTGAAAACTTAACCTATATTGTCATCAATCACCAAAAAGGGGGAGATTGTAAGTGCATCTAGTGCCCCTTAGTGATTTTGGTGTATTGAAGACTTATAGGTTAAGGGACTGATGCGTTTGTGAGTGTACACAGGTCTATAAGTCTATGACGAGTTTGATATTTCCAAAGAAAGTCGACCCCAAAAAATGAAGTTCTTCGTCTGAAGACTTTGTATATCTGAAGACTTTCTGAAGACTTTGAAAGTGAAGAAATTGGTGTGACCTTGAAGACTTGGTATTCATTCGAGGAACATGAAGCGTGAAGACTTTTGTTTTCGTAATTTCATTTTCTCTTTCTTCAGTCATAGGAAACACCGTACTGTTAAAGGGGGTCGAGGAAACACTAAGGAAAAATTTCCATGTGATGCTCAACTCAAAATCCTACACCTACCAATCCTTCGAGTGAAGCCATTGGAAATCTCATACAGATTCACCATATTCTTCAAAGGATGAGACAAAGTTCTTCCGGTCTCGAGGAATTTGTTCGACGAGGAGTTAGGAATTCACCAAAGGTGAATTGCCTACACAATGAGGAACATGATAGCCCTGAGGATTTTGATAGTCAAAATTCTGACCGTTGCTGTGCTATGCGCCAGCGGTTCCAAAATATCTACCCACCTAACGGTCATATCAAACAAGGGCATTTATGTCTTATCATGTCGGGCTGCTCTCGAGGCTATAAATAGCCGCCCCCTACAATCACTAGCTGGTTGGCTGCTCCGAGAGAAACTGTCACTTGTCAATTGAGAGCATCCCATCCTTCGAGGACTTTGAGCGAAAATCATCAAGTGAGGAAAACCCAAAACCCAACACCTACAAACCCAAAGTGATTGAGCATCACTGAAGAGATTGATCCTGTGTGGATCCGACGCTTGTTACCTCTGAAGACTGTGCTTCTTCCAGACGGTTAGGCGTCAAGGTCTAGAGCATCCAAGAGGAATTGTGGATCGCCGAGTGACCGAGTTTGTGAAGGTTTGGAAGTCACCTAAAGACTTACCATGAGTGATTGGGCAAGGTCTGTGTGACCTTAGCTCAAGGAGAATATGGTGAGGATCGTGTCCGGATCGGTGTCCTCGAGTTTAAATACTCAGCCGCTCCAACCAGATGCACAACTGAGACAGCAGTTGGAACTGGTCTACCAAATCATTGTCTTCACCAAGCCTCCTGGTTCTATTTCCTCAACTCTTTCATTTCCTCATGTCTGTTGTTGTGTGCCTGTTCATATCTGTTTGAAGACTTTGACTGAAGACTTTCTCAATTTCCTCAGTTCAATTTCTTCAGTCTGTCCGTCTTCTTTCTTGTGTTATCTTGTGTTTACGCTTTCTGTACTCTATGTTTGTCTTCATCTCGCCATGATGACTATGCTTGTATTCTATTATGTTTACTTCTGAGTACTTATTCCGCTGCTAGTAGTTCTTCAGTTAGGAATTTCCTCACCAGCAAATTCCTAAGTGAAGAATTCATAAAAATCGCCTATTCACCCCCCCTCTGTCGATATAACGCACTTTCAGTACCCCTTGTTTATTTCCTTTCATGTTGGAACCATTATCGTACCCTTGGCCCTTACATTATCAATTTTTAAGCCATAAGACTCTATTGCATCAAGAAGTACATTAAAAAGACCCAAACTAGAAGTGTCATCCACCGTCAAAAATTCCATAAAAAATTCTTCTATTTTTATTTTCTTATTTGACATGTTAACACATCCAATAATTAGGGTCATTTGTTCTTGATGGCTAACATCTGGAGTACAATCAAGAATTATGGAGAAATATTTAGCCTCTTTAATAATTTGTAAGATAGAACTAGTAACACTAGAGGCCAATAGAGAAATCAACTCATTCTGGATTTTGTGGCTGAGATAGTGATGATAAATTTCATCATTTTGAATTCTTCTAAGATGTTCTTGCATTATTGGATCAAATTCAGCAATCATCTCTACACATGCCAAAAAATTACCATTGTTGTGTTGGTAAACTTTCTCACTACATCCATGAAAAGCCAAGTTACGTTTACCAAGATATTTAACAATGGCCACTAATCTCACTAACACTTGTCTCGAACATTCTTTCTCCTTAGTGATCTGCTGCTGGAAATCCTTATCAATGGTCTTATTTTTGGCCAGTCTAACTTTTAACTCATTCCAAGTGTTCATGGTTTTAATATGCTCTACACCATTTTCATGTTCTTTAAGCCTCTCGCTAAGATGCTTCCAGTGACTCAATCCATTACCTGCTAATGCACTCTTGTTTCTATGGGATTTGAAAAGCTTGCAACAAAAGCAGTACACTTTGTTAGCATGTTCAGAGTAAACCAACCATTTCCTGTCATGTACCTCTCCATTGCTCAACTTTCTGGAATAATAAGATTGAGAAAAATGTCTAGAATTAATATCTGGAGGGTACACAATATCATCATTTCTTACGGGACCCTTCTCAACAAAAATGTCCCTAGCCTTATCATCCCGATTGTCCCAGTTTCATGGATAAAAAATGTCAACAGCGAATTGTTGTTGTTTATCGACACTCTGTGAATGAGTTACATTTTCTTGCTCACTGGAATTGTTATTACCCTCATTCATATTCCATTTCCAAAAATTCATATCATCATCGGTAGAATTTGTATTCTCAGTTGGTTGTTCTTCAACACTTACTATGGCCAATTCCAGGGGATCTGTAGAAGAACTAACATGTCTAAAAAAATTGTTAAGTGATCCTTTCAGGGATTTTACCTCTTCGTCCTTTTCCTTTTCTCTCTTCCTTTTGGCACTACCAGATAAATGCTTTCTAGAGCACATCTCACTAAACAAGAACAAGCAGCATAAAATGATTAAAACAAGGAACAAAAGCACCTGAATGTGGTTGTAGGTGACCAAATCAGTAGATCTGGAGGTTGCGGTCAACACGAACAAGAACACAACACCATGAACTGAATTGTTTTCCCCCCTTCTCCACTTAGCAGTTCTCCTGGCTCCCGAGCGCTGAAACTTAGATCCACGGAAGTCTGAAGAGCAGAAGATAAGAAGAAGAGATGTCAGGTATGGAGTCGTCGCCTCGTCGGAGGGCACGCCTATATAATTGACAGGGGGAACGGGGTTATGGGGAGGAAGAAAATAAGAACATGTACCGTGTCCTCTCCAACGTCTAGCTGATGGGGAACGGGCAGAACCTTGAAGAAGGAAGGAGAGATGATTGGGGAGCCAATTTGCGCCTTTAGTCTCCATTAATGGCCGGCGGCGATCTTGGAATCGGAGACGACACGCGAACGGCGGCGTTGTTTTGGGGAAGAGGAGTCGAGGAGCACGGGAAAGGGCACGGGATCGACGCTGAGAGCCCTCTTTACTGTCGCTATTTTTCTGGGCTTCCTACCTATGGAGGAAATAATACCTGGGCCGGGGCCCCTGCCTTCCGGGGGCCCAGGGCGGGCACCCTATTTGCCCGGCCTGTGGGTCGACCCTGGTAGCCACCGCCGAACTATCCTTGCTTGAACAGACTAGATTCCAGATTCATCCCCAGCCATAGGACCGATCGCCTCATAGAAGTAGGATATGAAGAAACTTTATATATGATAGTATATATTGCGGAGGTAGTATCATATTCATACAGTAGTATCACACAGTCTTGTCCAATTGAACTTATATACATTCCAGTTATTACTTAGAGTACAAAATACGAAACTCCACAATCCCTGGCTTTTTTTCGAGAGCACGCGAAAGGCGTGCCTTAGCTTTATAGAAGGGGAGAAAAATATTTACAAGATTTTACAGGGCCGCAGGCATCACTGAGGCGTGCCTACCAACTCCTCAGACACCACCTAGGTGACTACTCAGAAAAGTGAAAAACTCCACTCCCTCTCGCTAGCGCCCAAAGCTGACGCTCCCTGAAGATGTTCCCGACCAGTTGTATTTCATTACACAGGTCGTTCCTACCGAAAACCCTACCATTTCTCTGCTTCCATACACTCCAACAAATCAACATAACAAAAGAATCGAAGTCCTTCCGTTGAGCCTGGGGTATCCTCTTCCTCGAAGCTCCCCACCATTCTTCCACCCTGTCATGGTCATTTGGCAGCAGCTCCAACGGTATCTCTACCTTGGAGAAGCAATGGAACCAGACCTGTCTGGTGTAGACACATTTTGTGAGGATGTGATCCATCGTGTCTTGCTCCTGTTCGCACAAAAATCATGGGGGGATCGTGTCGTGAAGGCCATGACGCACTCGCCTATCCGACATCCAGACCCTGTATTGGACAGCCAGCCACATAAAAAGCTTGCAGGAGAGAGGAGCCCCACTCTTCCATATTGCATCCTCAAGCTGAAATCTGATCCCTCCTTCACACATCATCGCGTACGCTGAAGCCGCAGAGTAGGTGCCCGCAGGGTTCCATCTCCAGATCATTCTGTCCTCCTCTCCTGCGTGCAGCTCAAAGTTCATGGTGGCCTCACAAAGCCTGATGAGTTGAGCGAGCCCCTCCGTGTCCAGATCTCCGCTCACGTTGTTCATCCAGTTATGAAGGTACAAGCCATCCTTTACCAATCGCTTGTTGATCACCTGAGTTTTAACCTTGGCCACCAACAATGGTGCCAGCTCATCCACCGTCGATCCTCTAATCCATCTGTCCTTCCAAAAGAGGCCCTTCGAACCATCCCCTACCTGCCAATGAACCATGCTCGAGAAGGTCGAGCTTACATTTTTGTCCACGAGCGCCATGAGGCCTTGCCATGGTCGAGTGTCATCATATCTCTTGAGCCACTCCTACCTCATCCTCAGTGCAATGCCGTGACGGTGAAGGTCAATTACTCCCAGTCCTCCCATCTGCTTCGGCCTGCAGACCCTCTGCCAGGCCACCGCGCACTTTCCTCCATGAATTTGTTCAGAGCCAGCCCAGAAGAAAGCTCGGCACCCACTGTCCACCTTTTCCAGAGCCCACTTTGGTGCTTCAACCATGAGAAAATGGTGGGTCGGTCTCGCACGCATTACCTGGTTCATGAGGATCAACCTGCCAGGCTGAGTCACCAAACCTCTCTGCCATCTC
Organism: Aegilops speltoides; assembly: GCA_021437245.1. Classification (NCBI taxonomy): domain Eukaryota; kingdom Viridiplantae; phylum Streptophyta; class Magnoliopsida; order Poales; family Poaceae; genus Aegilops; species Aegilops speltoides. Next base: position 117,458,046 of record CM038142.1, read on the forward strand.
GGAAGAATCTTCAGTGTCGCATCAACGATAGGCTGCCAATTGGACCTAGTCAGTTGCTTGATGCTGAGCTGCAGACCCAAGTATTTGCATGGAAACTTGGCGATCTGCCAAGGCACCATGCTCCGAACCAAGGCCTCAACTTCTTCGCTGCTCCTGATGAGGATAGCAGACGACTTGTCAAAGTTGACTTTGAGGCCAGAAGCTTCTCCGAAAATCCTCAGCGTCTCAACACCAAAGGACAGGTCTGCGAGTGTCGGCTTGATGAATAACACCACATCGTCAGCATAAAGGGATAGTCTCTGCAGCGGTCCACACCCATTCAGCTTCCCCAAAATCTGCGGGTCATGAGCCTTGACGATGATCGCCGTGAGTACGTCCATGGCAATGACGAATAGCAGAGGTGAGAGGGATTCACCCTGCCTTAAGCCACATGCGTGATTGAACTTATCTCCAGCACATCCATTTACCACAATCCGTGAGCTGGCAGTAGAGAGGAGGGTTGCTATCGAGCACATCCACCAGTCCGAAAACCCCTTGGCCTGCAGCACTTCGAAAAGGAAAGGCCAGGAAAGCGAATCAAAGGCCTTCGAAATATCAAGCTTCAACATCACCCCTTTTGCCTTTCTCTTGTGTAGCCATCTCGCCATTTGCCTGACCAAAAGAAAGTTATCATGGATGTTGCGGCCCTTGATGAATGCAGATTGGTTCACCTTAACCAGCTCCGGCATACGTCGACACAAACGGTTAGCTAGCAGCTTGGATGCTAGCTTAGGGATGCTATGAACCAAGCAGATGGGGCAGAAATCTCCAACTGTGCATGCATCTGGCGCCTTCGGAATGAGCGAGATTAGAGCTTTATTCAATCTTCCAAAGCCGTGACCATTGTCCAAAAAAATCTTGTGCAAGGCCGCCATAACATCACCCCTCACAACACTCCATGCTTTTCTGGAAGAATATCCCAATGAATCCATCCGGCCCCGGCACCCTGTCCGAAGGCATTTCCTTGATCACCTTCCAAACTTCCTCCTCCTGGAAGATCAAATCCTGATCCGAGAGATCCAAAGCCTCAATGTTCAGGTACTCCAGGTCCACAGAGTGCTCGCGCACCGAATCTCTCCCCATGATAGCCGAGAACGCGTTGAAGAAGGCCTTACCTTTCCCTTTCTGATCCGTAATTGCTGCGCCATCAATCTGTAAAGCCGGGATAAAGGTTTTTGCTTTCCTTCCGTTCGCGATCATATGAAACATCTTGGTGTTTGCGTCCCCTTCTTGGAGCCATTTGACATGCGATCTTTGCCTTGCAATGGTTCTTTCCAAAGATGCAAGCCCCAACACCACATGCTTGAGGGTAGCTCACAACCATCTCTCCCCCTCCGTGAGCATCCGTATCTCCTGTGCACAGTCAAGACAAAGAATGACCAAATTGGCACAAGCTATTTGAAGCTTGATGTTGCCCACTTTACGCTGGCCCCAAGCTGTGAGGAACTTGGCCATGTTACGCAGTAGAACATCCAATCTATGAAAGGGCTCCGTGATCTCCTCGTCACATACCCACGCTTCCTTCACCGCGTCCAAGAAACCGTCGAGCTTGACCCAGAAAAGCTCGAATCTGAACCGCTTCCGAGGCTGCATATGCTCTTCCAGCGATAGGTACAAAGGACAGTGATCAGAGGTCGAGGTAGACAGAGCTTGCAGCAGGAAATCGGGGTGGTCAAGCTCCCAGTCCACCGAGACAAAGGCTCTGTCAATTTTTGTGAGCGTGGGCACCTCGCGCTCGTTGCTCCACTAAAATTCCGCCCGTGCAAGAAAAGCTCCTTGAGGCTATTGTCATCGACGAACCGTTTGAATTTGCCCATCATCCTGCAATCCAGCCGGTTGTTGCTCTTGTCTGCTGCGTTCAGAATCATGTTGAAATACCCGATCACAATCCAAGGGCCCGGGCATGTTGTTCTCCTCTCCGCAAGTTCCCCAAGAAAGATGCAATTTTGATCGTCCTCCTGTGGCCCATATACCATCGACATCCACCACCCAGGCCCCTCCAGAGGCGTCACATAGCCGGTGACGAAGTTAGAATCAAGAACCGTGTTAGAGATCATCACTCTAGATGAGTCCCACCCAATGATGATGCCACCTCTCGTATCCGGCGCCGGAAGGTAGAAAAATCCATCGTAAGAAGGCCCTAAGCATTGCATGATAACGAATTGGTCGACTCTTTCGAGTTTAGACTCCAAGAAACACACAATTGCGACACGCACCGTGTCCATGAACTCCCTAAGTGCCTTTTTCTTGGCGGGGCTATTGAGCCCCCGCACATTCCAACAAACTACCTCCATCGTGGCGTGCGACATGGGAAAAGAGTGGACTCCCCATGGCACCACTCGCGCTGTCTAAGCTGACAGGAGCGTCGTGCTCTCCATCTCACCGGCCAAGTTGCTTGGCATAATCTTCCCGAAAATAGCCGCAATCGCTCGCAGCTGCTTCTCTTGGACAGGCGAATCAAAGACCGCCCTCAGCTGACCTAGAGCGTCTTCCGAGACCGCCAGATCATCGCTGGTGATGCCCAACGCTTTAAGAAGGACCGACTCGGCCGCTGTCACGTTGTTCTTCCTCGCGCCTGTTGTGCAAACCGATCGTGTGTTCCGTCTTGGCGTGAAAGGATCCTGTCTGGCACGCACTCCTTTCACGCCTTCGATCTCCTTCGGGAGGGGAGGAGCTAGTTTCTTTAGCAGCCCCGCACAGAAGGATTTTATGTTGCCCATCGCTGCCTTCTCCTTGGCAGATAAGCAGTCCTCCGTGGTACGCACGTCCCGCACCTCCTCATGCACCACAATCTCTCCACCATGCAAAGCGCCAAAGTCTGCATGGCCTTTGCACGTAGTCCCGTCACATGCAACCCTGCTTGCTAGAGGGATCTGGTCCCCCAACGCAAGCTCCAATGCGGATCCTGGCCCGGGAGGGGATAGGTGCAGCCCCGGGTCCACGTCGCCAATCAGCTCCGAGACTGGGGCCCATCCTCCCGAAAGCAGCACTGGCCCATCATCTGCAGCTGGGATCTCCTATGCCGCGTCCACCCCGCCCCGAGATGCAACTCCACCAGCGTCCGGCCCAACCAGCCGCACCGGATCTGCAGCGGCAAAAGGCGCCGCCAGGATCAGCTTTGGATCGAGCCCCAATGTCCCCTCCGCATCAGAGGCCGCAGTCTGGTCGGGCAGCAGCGGCCCTACCACGACCGGTCTGGGATCCACTCCCGCGTCCTTGTCCGCCTCTGCCAAGTTCTCATTGGCCAGAGCCAGCCGCACCGCCTCATCCTCGGTCCTGGCACCCACGTGCGTGGCCATATATGCACCTGAGCCAGCCATCGCCTGGGCCACGTCAACCGTCTCAGACCTGGCAGGGCAAATCTACGGAGCCAGCGCCAACTGTCCAGCTGTCTGCACCACTGTGGGCAGCCTTTCCCTCGTTCGGATTGGCTCGTTTGAAACCCCCAGACCCACCGCGGTCCCATGCTGCGACGCCACAGCTGGCTTGACCGTCAACGTAAGCGGCCCGATTGGTGGAAGCCTCCAAGACGAGGGTCCCACCCTGCCTTCGAGCGCCGCCCGGTAGGATCTGCCCAGATTGACTCCACCGCCACCGCCGTTGTGTCGCCGGCCGGCACCACGATCGTCTCGAACGCCGCGCGCCCATGGCTGAACCACCCATTCACCTCCTTGGAACGAGCTGCTCGAGCTGTCTGGCAACCCACTCCGCCCGCTTCCTCCATCCGATCCCGAAGCACGCCTCCACATCTTCGGCGGCGAGAAGTCCCTCATCCTACCAATGTGAATGAAGACAGGGTACTCCAGGAGTTGGCGGAACGAAGCTCTCCTAGCCGCAGGGTCAGCTACCACCTCCGGCGGCTCCAGCATCCACAACTTTCGAAAAACCGGCACATCCTCAAGATCCACACACCAAGCTCTCAGCTTGAACAGAGACAAATCTTCCCTGCTGGCCGTCTCCGGCGCCAGGCTCTCGATCAAACAAACGCTCCCCAGTAGCTCTGCCGCCGTCTCCTGAGCCCACGCATGGGATGGAACGCCCTCGATCATGACATCCACTTGAACCCGCATCAACCTGGAAGTAGCCTGCGCCTGCCTAAGCCATGGCTTGACGAAGAACTTGACTCCAAGGTGCTCAATCGACGGGACAGCCAACGCTCTGTTCCTGAACTCGTGCGCCGCGAACACGACCAAGAAATCCTCCGGGTGGAACTTATGGATAGAAAAACGAAACCTTGGAATCCCCATCTAAGCAAAGATCGCTACCGTCGCGTCGTCGCGGGACACGGCCGGACTAGCCCCACCAACGTACATCACCACCGCCAGCTGTAACCGGCGCTCGAGGTCATCCAACCCCTCCGAGGGCGCCCCGATCCCGGCGACCCCAAGAGACCCAGCCCAGAGACGATTGGCCGCTCCCGCGGGTGCGCCAACGAGACCGAAGGTGGGCTGCGAGATCCAGACGCCATGGGGAGCAGCGAAGAGGGGAACCCCCGGAACCATAAGGGTCGCCGGCGGAGAGATGGAGGTGGACGCCGGTGCCGGAGTGGCAGCCGGCGTGGGGGAGGGGGGAGGTGGACGCCGGCGCCGGAGTGGCCGCCGGCGCGGAGAGGGGAAGCGCTAGGCAGGGGAAGCCTCAGGAGCATCAATTTCAACGCTTAGAAGATTCAAGAACCCGATAGAGAGAACGGCATACAATCCCTGGCTTCCAACCAAAGGAACTTTCTCAGGAACTTCTTTGTGATATCTGTGGTGACACAAAAATATTACTCCACTGTTTTTCTGAGAAGTGGGAACATACCACGGATAGCTCCACACGGCAGGACCCCTGAGGGTGGCCGGAGAGTCAAATAGTCTCTGTTTCTGCATAGGTTCCCTCGTACTGACTGGGAAGTACGTACGTAGATCTTTGGATTTCACGTTCTGACACCGACGGTTCGCAAACTCACACGCCAAAAGGTAGCATACGCCAAACTAAACTGCAATTGATTAAAGCGGGCCTCATCTTATATATCCGGGTTACAGGCTCCCATGGTGGGAATTAATCAAGCAGTTTCTTACCACTCCAAGTTTACTGCAATCTGTCCAAGAATGGATGAGGTGGCGCTGAACGTCGAGGTCGGCGAGCTCGACCCGGGGCCGGGGATGCAGGGCCACCGGTCAGTGGAATGGCTGGTCTTCGCCATCGGCTTCACCACCGCGTGCATGGCGGTCGCCACGGCTCTGTACAAGGCGCCGACCGGCATCTTCGACGGCCACAAGCTCGCCTACTACGCCTCCGTCGTCTCGGTCGGCGCTGCTGGCTTAGCCGAGGCCGTCGCTGCGATGGCATGGATGTCCGGCGCCTTGGCAGGCAGCGAGCACGCACGCAGTTGCGTTCTCTACGCTTCATTTGTGCCGCTGGCGTTCATGGCCGGCCTCGGTGGAGTTCGCATACTTCTCAGGTAAGAAGAAGGATAGCTGCTTTGCAGCTTTGCCCGGCATTACGACCTCACCTGCTAGTGCTCTTACGTTGGCCGGAGCTGCAAGGTTTGCAACCATCCCGCTGCCTATATTTCGTTGTTGGTATCCGTTGGCGATGTAAAGTGCGTGACTGATCTATGCGTTGTGTGCGTGGTTTGTAATAAGTAAACTCGATCATTTGGTTTGTACTCCACCGAGTAGCAGACTGTTCCATGTACTTCCTGGCCTCTCCACTGTCCATGAAACATGCCGAGAGTTGTACAGCTCTTTGTGAGACTATGAGAAGTCCTCGATGGTGGGCGGCGTCAGCGTGCGTCCCTGGCTCCCTCCCGCCGCGGGGTTCACCTCTTCATCCACGGCCGCCCTGGAACAACGTCGCGAGAAAGCGTCGACATATAGGAGCCTCTCCGTAGCAGATGTGAGGCATCGGACCGTGGCCTCGCTTCCATGTTCGAGCTCGACCCGATTTTAGGCCACTTCCAACGTATCGATGCTAAGATGAGGTCTAAACACATTAATTTTTTTTAGCAATTAAAGTCCGTAATGCATATGTGTTAACTTCTTATAGCTAAGCATCCTTCTTTTAATGTTTTAGCAACTAAAATTTTCCATGCAATGGTAGGCTTCTTTCATTTAAGTGTTTTGTCTAGGTTCACGCCTTCGGCATTGTTTTTTTTTGTCACTACACTCATCTATCTTCTCTTAATTACCTTGTCACATCAAATTTTTTGCTTACGTGGCAGTCTTGCACCTGTATTAGGTGGAGCATTGGGAGGGGCAGACCGATGGACTGCCAACTCTTTTCTTCTCTTTTTTAGTGGTATAACTGTCACTTGGAGACATGTGAGTGGCCCGCCACCCGCACCTACAAAAGCCTGCTTGGTATGGGCTAGTTTTTTTATTTTTATGGAAAGACCTACATGACTAGCTTTATAACTAAAACTACATTTACATCATTTGCTAATAAAGAACAAATAAAACTCGGAGGTGTATCTGGTCATACCATCGGTGGATTAGACCTCCCAAAACTAGCTAGCTCATGGGCTAGTTTCACCATACTAGTAAGCATGCACGTGCAACGCACGTCTCTCAAATATAAAAGATGTCTTTCGAATTCTGTTTATGCTAAATCGAGTAAATGTGTTCGTGCATTGCAACGGGTAAAACAAAATCTTTGTGCCCCCTACCAATTAATATGGGTTCTACTTATGCTCTTCCCAAGCCTACATCTCATGAGTGGTATTCAGATCACCTTGTCATCAGGTATGGGACACATGCTTGGGGGTTGTTGCGGTCGAACATGTACTTCGCGCTACCTCCTTGCCGGCTCTTTTGTGTGACCGTCATGGGCGTGCTCGAAGCAGAACTCTGTTTTATGATGAAGTTGATTTTTTTTGTGGATGAATATGGTGAAGTTGATTTCACTAAAGAAAAATTGATAAAAGATAACTGAAAGGGTAACAAAACATATTGCTTAACATAAACGGGTATGGTTGGGAGGATTCCGAGGAATCATAAAACAGAGTCAGAGAAACTCTCATAGGTCCCCAAAAATATTTCCCATCAATCTATGTATAGGGACTCACCTATAAAGATCCTCACGTAAAATTTGTTTAACTCCAGTAGAACTCTAAACCTCAATCCCTACATTTCAATGTCCTATATTTTATTAATTTTATGGAACAACCAAAATCATACGTTCATCATTGCAGTACCCTGCATTTTCATTTGAATCAACATTGGTACAATACAAAACTAACACATGAAACAGACAACCAAACAAAACTTAGTAATTCGATGGCATCTCACCTCATGCCAAGGAAAATCCCATTCATTGTGTATTGCACTATGGAACACAGCCAATATTAATTATTACATTTAATGGTGAAAATACATGTCAGTTAAGTAAAAAAGGAACACAAATTAGAACATAGCATGACCGGTAAGGGCACTCTCAAATCATCTTAAACACATATGTATCTCCAAATTCACATAGATAGATATCTAATTAGTTCACAAACATGGCTTAAACTCCAGTGCATATAGCCAGAATCATCAGCCCTCCGCATGGCAAAATCTACCGGATCACAAATCATAAAATTGCAAAGTTCTATGCTGCCATCTAGTATCCATAATATTTGTTATCCCATCTTTTCTCTTGGCCGATGACCCACATCTGTGGAGTAATAAAACCGATGCCATCCGACATTGGTAAGCCGGCTCTGATGTGCACTGATGATATGGGCCGATGTGATCGAGATTTTGTAGCAACGGCGTTCGTCTATACGAGCACATTTATTAAACAACGGCTTCCTATCGCTTAATCCACAGATGATTTTGAAGCCTCTGCCTATTGCATCGTAACGATACTTGACTGAAAGAACATAGTTATGTAATACAGAGCAATGCTATCTCTGCTGAACCATCATCATCTGCGGAGTGTGCACCCAAACCTGTAATTGCTGAGGAGGACTAGAGAACTCAGACGGAGCCATCACTGTATTTCTCACAGCTGCATGCCTGTACAGCATGATCTTGCTTTCACCGCGTAATACGCTCTTCTAGTGAAAGCAAGAAGGAGTCTACCTTCAGTTCTGCCCCTCAACTCCCTGCTTATGTACACAGCATGCTGCAGTCTCACGCCTCTGCAGTTCAAAACTTAAACTGAGTGCTGATGTGTACATGAATTTAACCCATTTGCTAGCTGAAAGGAAAATTATCTTGCATATTTATTTAGAAGTGTGTGAAGTTTATAACAGAAGGCAAACTGTACCACACCACATTAAAGCAGTACTATCTAAAATATATCAAATGCACTAAAATATTAGAAATATCTTTCAACAAATTTGTTTGAAACAAATGCTCCAATAAATATTTTCAGCCATTGTTTAGATCATACATAGTGTTGTGGAAACCGTACCGTTGCAAGGTTCAAATCATCAAATATCATCTAGTCCAACACATGGATAAAATCGGGCGGTCCATTTGCAGCAGCAAGGTGGACCACCAGTTCCTCTACATGCTTACGCTTCTTTAGATCCAGAGTCAATCAAAACGAGAAGTCTTCCACTCTACATGTAGCAGGGCAGGGTGTCAACAATCTACAAATGGGGATAACAATTATATTCAGAAGAAACTTAAAACAACATAATCAGTTTGTTTTTTTACACATTGGTGACATTTTTTGGGATTGATTTAGCACCAGAGAAATTGCTTGAACATGATGGGTGGATATTACTCTAAACATATAAAATCAAGAGACAGCAAGAGTGCAATCCGAATACTATTAGAATATGTCAGTGAAAATTCCAACTACCTATAACTCATTTATAAAATATGTCAATAAAAATTGCAAGGCTTGCAAGATATCCTGTATAAGCAGTGCAATCTCTTATTCCATGACCAGAAAATAAGACTGTCTTATGATAGGATTAAGGTAATAAATGGCATCAAATACTTTGTTAAGAATATATCATGTGATAGGAGAAAAGAAGAGAATAAAGTGTTGATAGCTCAGTTTTAAACAACCAGTACATCCATTGAATTTTGTAATGAGAAAGAAGTACCGATTATTTATATCGATGTCCACCATGAGTCCTTTTTATGGGGTTAACATCACTACAAGAAACACCGCAAACTATTAAACCAAGACAAAGTGTTAGAAACTTAGAATATCACTTGTAAGTAATAATCAGAATATTCATAATATAATTCAGCTTGCACTTCCATGAATCAATCGAGATAAAGGTGATCTTTATTTGACATTCAATCAAACAGTCCCAATCAGGTTAAATTTGAAGCAAGGTAGAAAGATGCAAGTCACAGCAGGGAGAAAAGCCATCGCTTGATGAATTACCGACTCAAGGATGTGATGACTGCATCCTCGCTTGGCATGGAGAGACAGAACGCATAGAGGAGATGTAGGTGACGACACATGTGCATGGTGGAGGCGGAAACTACCTCGGTGGGAAAGTAGTGGGTGTGATGAAATTCTTGACAACACCCTATAACCAGGAATATAAATGTTGATATCATCTTAAAATTAAGGACTGCTTGATGACTATAAACTCGACAAGAAAGATGTGCATCGCTGAAAATTACAAATGAAGTTAGAACGACGACAATAAACTTCAGAATCTAGAACATTCATCCATGACATACCCTTGGTTGCATCAATTTGAGGAGCTTTGGAACAAAAGTTGAAACAGCACATCACTTTGGAAATACCGTAAACAAAACAAACCTGAGATGGAAGTCCTCCGCGCAGCGGCTGCGTGATCAAGATTCTTACGTGTTCCTGGTTGAGGATCGGGAGACGGCGGTACAACGCGGAGATCGCGGGAGGGTTGGCGAGGCCACCGGGAGCGTCTGGCGTGTCCCCGGCTGCGGATCGGGAGGCGGCGGTACGACGTGGAGATGGCGGGAGGGCGGGCGAGGGCCATCGGGAGGCACTTCTGCAGCGACCGGGTGACGGAAGGGCCGACGGGTGGGCGCTCTTAGGGCTGGCAGCGTCGCTTGGGAGGAGGAGCGGAGCGGTAGCGTCGCGTGGGTAGGAGCGGCAAGCGGCGGGAAGGTGGCGTCGCGAGTACGGCGCGGCGCGGGAAGCGCCCGATCCAACTCCGCGCCAGTGGCCGCCGAGCCCGCCGCGGAGAGCACCTCCTTAGCCGCCGCCAGCCTCTCCTTGTCCTCCCTCTCCTCTCATCCTCTCCGAAGACGCCGGAGCCCGCCGCGCGAGCACCTCCTTAGCCGCCAGCCTCTCTTGTCCTCCCCTCTCCTCTCGTCCTCTCCCGAAGACGCGTCGTCGCCCCGATTGTGTTCTTTATCGTGGGAGGGCAGTTTTAGTCGCCCCGATTGTGTTGTTTATCGTGGGAGGGCAGTTTTCATCGCCCCGATTGTGTTGTTTATGTGGGAGGGCAGTTTTCGTCTGCCCCTTGTTGGCTCTTTTAATAGTAGTAGAGATAACTGTCACTTGGAGACATGTGAGTGGCCCGCCACCCGCACCTACAAAAGCCTGCTTGGTATGGGCTAGTTTTTTTATTTTTATGGAAAGACCTACATGACTAGCTTTATAACTAAAACTACATTTACATCATTTGCTAATAAAGAACAAATAAAACTCGGAGGTGTATCTGGTCATACCATCGGTGGATTAGACCTCCCAAAACTAGCTAGCTCATGGGCTAGTTTCACCATACTAGTAAGCATGCACGTGCAACGCACGTCTCTCAAATATAAAAGATGTCTTTTGAATTCTGTTTATGCTAAATCGAGTAAATGTGTTCGTGCATTGCAACGGGTAAAACAAAATCTTTGTGCCCCCTACCAATTAATATGGGTTCTACTTATGCTCTTCCCAAGCCTACATCTCATGAGTGGTATTCAGATCACCTTGTCATCAGGTATGGGACACATGCTTGGGGGTTGTTGCGGTCGAACATGTACTTCGCGCTACCTCCTTGCCGGCTCTTTTGTGTGACCGTCATGGGCGTGCTCGAAGCAGAACTCTGTTTTATGATGAAGTTGATTTTTTTTGTGGATGAATATGGTGAAGTTGATTTCACTAAAGAAAAATTGATAAAAGATAACTGAAAGGGTAACAAAACATATTGCTTAACATAAACGGGTATGGTTGGGAGGATTCCGAGGAATCATAAACCAGAGTCAGAGAAACTCTCATAGGTCCCCAAAAATATTTCCCATCAATCTATGTATAGGGACTCACCTATAAAGATCCTCACATAAAATTTGTTTAACTCCAGTAGAACTCTAAACCTCAACCCCTACATTTCAATGTCCTATATTTTATTAATTTTATGGAACAACCAAAATCATACGTTCATCATTGCAGTACCCTGCATTTTCATTTGAATCAACATTGGTACAATACAAAACTAACACATGAAATGACAACCAAACAAAACTTAGTAATTGATGGCATCTCACCTCATGCCAAGGAAAATCCCATTCATTGTGTATTGCACTATGGAACACAGCCAATATTAATTATTACATTTAATGGTGAAAATACATGTCGCTTAAGTAAAAAGGAACACAAATTAGAACATAGCATGACCGTAAGGGCACTCTCAAATCATCTTAAACACATATGTATCTCCAAATTCACATAGATAGATATCTAATTAGTTCACAAACATGGCTTAAACTCCAGTGCATATAGCCAGAATCATCAGCCCTCCGCATGGCAAAATCTACCGGATCACAAATCATAAAATTGCAAAGTTCTATGCTGCCATCTAGTATCCATAATATTTGTTATCCCATCTTTTCTCTTGGCCGATGACCCACATCTGTGGAGTAATAAAACCGATGCCATCCGACATTGGTAAGCCGGCTCGATGTGCATCGATGATATGGGCCGATGTGATCGAGATTTTGTAGCAACGGCGTTCGCCTATACGAGCACATTTATTAAACAACGGCTTCCTATCGCTAATCCATAGATGATTTTGAAGCCTCTGCCTATTGCATCGTAACGATACTTGACCGAAAGAACATAGTTATGTAATACTGAGCAATGCTATCTCTCTGAACCATCATCATCTGCATGGAGTGTGCACCCAAACCTGTAATTGCAGAGGAGGGCTAGAGAACTCAGACGGAGCCATCATCAGATTTCTCACAGCTGCATGCTCAGATAAAGATGATCTTGCTTTCACCGCGAATACGCTCTTCTAGTGAAAGCAAGAAGGAGTCTACCTTCGTTCTGCCCTCAACTCCTCGCTTATGTACACAAAGATGCTGCGCCTCACGCCTCTGCAGTTCAAAACTTAAACTGAGTCTTGGCGTGTACATGAATTTAACCCATTTGCTAGCTGAAAGGAAAATTATCTTGCATATTTATTTAGAAGTGTGTGAAGTTTATAACAGAAGGCAAACTGTACCACACCACATTAAAGCGGTACTATCTAAAATATATCAAATGCACTAAAATATTAGAAATATCTTTCAACAAATTTGTTTGAAACAAATGCTCCAATAAATATTTTCAGCCATTGTTTAGATCATACATAGTGTTGTGGAAACCGTACCGTTGCAAGGTTCAAATCATCAAATATCATCTAGTCCAACACATGGATAAAATCGGGCGGTCCATTTGCAGCAGCAAGGTGGACCACCAGCCTCTACATGCTTACGCTTCTTTAGATCCAGAGTCAATCAAAACGAGAAGTCTTCCACTTGCACATGTAGCAGGGCAGGGTGTCAACAATCTACAAATGGGGATAACAATTATATTCGAAGAAACTTAAAACAACATAATCAGTTTGTTTTTTACACATTGGTGACATTTTTGGGATTGATTTAGCACCGGAGAAATTGCTTGAACATGATGGGTGGATATTACTCTAAACATATAAAATCAAGAGACAGAAGAGTGCAATCCGAATACTATTAGAATATGTCGTGAAAATTCCAACTACCTATAACTCATTTATAAAATATGTCAATAAAAATTGCAAGGCTTGCAAGATATCCTGTATAAGCAAAGCAATCTCTTATTCCATGACCGTAAAATAAGACTGTCTTATGATAGGATTAAGGTAATAAATGGCATCAAATACTTTGTTAAGAATATATCATGTGATAGGAGAAAAGAAGAGAATAAAGTGTTGATAGCTCAGTTTTAAACAACCAAGACATCCATTGAATTTTGTAATGAGAAAGAAGTACCGATTATTTATATCGATGTCCACTGCGAGTCCTTTTTATGGGGTTAACATCACTACAAGAAACACCGCAAACTATTAAACCAAGACAAGTGTGTTAGAAACTTAGAATATCACTTGTAAGTAATAATCAGAATATTCATAATATAATTCAGCTTGCACTTCCATGAATCAATCGAGATAAAGTTGATCTTTATTTGACATTCAATCAAACAGTCCCAATCAAGTTAAATTTGAAGCAAGGTAGAAAGATGCAAGTCACAGCGAGGGAGAAAAGCCATCAGTTGATGAATTACCGACTCAAGGATGTGATGACTGCATCCTCGTTTGGCATGGAGAGACAGAACGCATAGAGGAGATGTAGGTGACGACACATGTGCATGGTCGAGGCGGAAACTACCTCGGTGGGAAAGTAGTGGGTGTGATGAAATTCTTGACAACACCCTATAACCAGGAATATAAATGTTGATATCATCTTAAAATTAAGGACTGCTTGATGACTATAAACTCGACAAGAAAGATGTGCATCGCTGAAAAATTACAAATGAAGTTAGAACGACGACAATAAACTTCAGAATCTAGAACATTCATCCATGACATACCCTTGGTTGCATCAATTTGAGGAGCTTTGGAACAAAAGTTGAAACAGCACATCACTTTGGAAATACCGTAAACAAAACAAACCGAGATGGAAGTCCTCCGCCAGCGGCTGCGTGATCAAGATTCTTACGTGTTCCTGGTTGAGGATCGGGAGACGGCGGTACAACGCGAGATCGGGGAGGGTTGGCGAGGGCCACCGAGCGTCTTGGCGTGTCCCCAGCTGCGGATCGGAGACGGCGTGTACGACGTGGAGATGGCGGGAGGGCGGCGAGGGCCATCGGGAGGGCACTGCCGCAGCGACGGGTGACGGAAGGGCCGACGGGTGGGCGCTCTTAGGGCTGGCAGCGTCGCTTGGGAGGAGGAGCGGAGCGGTAGCGTCGCGTGGTAGGAGCGGCAAGCGGGGAAGGTGGCGTCGCGAGTACGGCCGCGCCATGGAAGCGCCCGATCCAACTCCGCGCCAGTGGCCGCCGAGCCCGCCGCGGAGAGCACCTCCTTAGCCGCCAGCCTCTCCTTGTCCTCCCTCTCCTCTCATCCTCTCCCAAGACGCCGGAGCCCGCCGCGGCGAGCACCTCCTTAGCCGCCAGCCTCTCCTTGTCCTCCCTCTCCTCTCGTCCTCTCCCAAGACGCGTCGTCGCCCGATTGTGTTCTTTATCGTGGGAGGGCAGTTTTAGTCGCCCGATTGTGTTGTTTATCGTGGGAGGCAGTTTTCATCGCCTGATTGTGTTGTTTATGTGGGAGGCAGTTTTAAATCGCCTTTGTTGGCTCTTTTAATAGTAGTAGAGATAACTGTCACTTGGAGACATGTGAGTGGCCCGCCACCCGCACCTACAAAAGCCTGCTTGGTATGGGCTAGTTTTTTTATTTTTATGGAAAGACCTACATGACTAGCTTTATAACTAAAACTACATTTACATCATTTGCTAATAAAGAACAAATAAAACTCGGAGGTGTATCTGGTCATACCATCGGTGGATTAGACCTCCCAAAACTAGCTAGCTCATGGGCTAGTTTCACCATACTAGTAAGCATGCACGCAACGCACGCTCTCAAATATAAAAGATGTCTTTTGAATTCTGCTTATGCTAAATCGAGTAAATGTGTTCGTGCATTGCAACGGTAAAACAAAATCTTTGTGCCCCTACCAATTAATATGGGTTCTACTTATGCTCTTCCCAAGCCTACATCTCATGAGTGGTATTCAGATCACCTTGTCATCGTGTATGGGACACATGCTTGGGGTTGTTATGTCGAACATGTACTTCAAGCTACCTCCTTGCCGCTCTTTTGTGTGACCGTCATGGGCGTGCTCAAGCGTAACTCTGTTTTATGATGAAGTTGATTTTTTGTGGATGAATATGGTGAAGTTGATTTCACTAAAGAAAAATTGATAAAAGATAACTGAAAGGGTAACAAAACATATTGCTTAACATAAACGGGTATGGTTGGGAGGATTCCGAGGAATCATAAACCGAGTCGAGAAACTCTCATAGGTCCCCAAAATATTTCCCATCAATCTATGTATAGGGACTCACCTATAAAGATCCTCACATAAAATTTGTTTAACTCGGTAGAACTCTAAACCTCAACCCCTACATTTCAATGTCCTATATTTTATTAATTTTATGGAACAACCAAAATCATACGCTCATCATTGCAGACTCTGCATTTTCATTTGAATCAACATTGGTACAATACAAAACTAACACATGAAATGCATAACCAAACAAAACTTAGTAATTGATGGCATCTCACCTCATGCCAAGGAAAATCCCATTCATTGTGTATTGCACTATGGAACACAGCCAATATTAATTATTACATTTAATGGTGAAAATACATGTCAGTTAAGTAAAAAAGGAACACAAATTAGAACATAGCATGACCGGTAAGGGCACTCTCAAATCATCTTAAACACATATGTATCTCCAAATTCACATAGATAGATATCTAATTAGTTCACAAACATGGCTTAAACTCCAGCAGCATATAGCCGTAATCATCAGCCCTCCGCATGGCAAAATCTACCGGATCACAAATCATAAAATTGCAAAGTTCTATGCTGCCATCTAGTATCCATAATATTTGTTATCCCATCTTTTCTCTTGGCCGATGACCCACATCTGTGGAGTAATAAAACCGATGCCATCCGACATTGGTAAGCCGGCTCTGATGTGCACTGATGATATGGGCCGATGTGATCGAGATTTTGTAGCAACGGCGTTCGTCTATACGAGCACATTTATTAAACAACGGCTTCCTATCGCTTAATCCATAGATGATTTTGAAGCCTCTGCCTATTGCATCGTAACGATACTTGACTGAAAGAACATAGTTATGTAATACAGAGCAATGCTATCTCTGCTGAACCATCATCATCTGCGGAGTGTGCACCCAAACCTGTAATTGCAGAGGAGGGCTAGAGAACTCAGACGGAGCCATCATCAGATTTCTCACAGCTGCATGCTCAGATAAAGATGATCTTGCTTTCACCGCGAATACGCTCTTCTAGTGAAAGCAAGAAGGAGTCTACCTTCGCCTCCCTCAACTCCTCGCTTATGTACACAAGATGCTGCAGTCTCACGCCTCTGCAGTTCAAAACTTAAACTGAGTCTTGACGTGTACATGAATTTAACCCATTTGCTAGCTGAAAGGAAAATTATCTTGCATATTTATTTAGAAGTGTGTGAAGTTTATAACAGAAGGCAAACTGTACCACACCACATTAAAGCGGTACTATCTAAAATATATCAAATGCACTAAAATATTAGAAATATCTTTCAACAAATTTGTTTGAAACAAATGCTCCAATAAATATTTTCAGCCATTGTTTAGATCATACATAGTGTTGTGGAAACCGTACCGTTGCAAGGTTCAAATCATCAAATATCATCTAGTCCAACACATGGATAAAATCGGGCGGTCCATTTGCAGCAGCAAGGTGGACCACCAGTTCCTCTACATGCTTACGCTTCTTTAGATCCAGAGTCAATCAAAACGAGAAGTCTTCCACTGTACATGTAGCAGGGCAGGGTGTCAACAATCTACAAATGGGGATAACAATTATATTCAGAAGAAACTTAAAACAACATAATCAGTTTGTTTTTTTACACATTGGTGACATTTTTTGGGATTGATTTAGCACCGAGAAATTGCTTGAACATGATGGGTGGATATTACTCTAAACATATAAAATCAAGAGACAAAGAAGAGTGCAATCCGAATACTATTAGAATATGTCGTTGAAAATTCCAACTACCTATAACTCATTTATAAAATATGTCAATAAAAATTGCAAGGCTTGCAAGATATCCTGTATAAGCAAAGGCAATCTCTTATTCCATGACCGTAAAATAAGACCGTCTTATGATAGGATTAAGGTAATAAATGGCATCAAATACTTTGTTAAGAATATATCATGTGATAGGAGAAAAGAAGAGAATAAAGTGTTGATAGCTCAGTTTTAAACAACCAAGACATCCATTGAATTTTGTAATGAGAAAGAAGTACCGATTATTTATATCGATGTCCACCATGAGTCCTTTTTATGGGGTTAACATCACTACAAGAAACACCGCAAACTATTAAACCAAGACAAGGTGTTAGAAACTTAGAATATCACTTGTAAGTAATAATCGAATATTCATAATATAATTCAGCTTGCACTTCCATGAATCAATCGAGATAAAGTTGATCTTTATTTGACATTCAATCAAACAGTCCCAATCAAAGTTAAATTTGAAGCAAGGTAGAAAGATGCAAGTCACAAGAGGGAGAAAAGCCATCAGTTGATGAATTACCGACTCAAGGATGTGATGACTGCATCCTCGCTTGGCATGGAGAGACAGAACGCATAGAGGAGATGTAGGTGACGACACATGTGCATGGTGGAGGCGGAAACTACCTCGGTGGGAAAGTAGTGGGTGTGATGAAATTCTTGACAACACCCTATAACCAGGAATATAAATGTTGATATCATCTTAAAATTAAGGACTGCTTGATGACTATAAACTCGACAAAGAAAGATGTGCATCGCTGAAAAATTACAAATGAAGTTAGAACGACGACAATAAACTTCGAATCTAGAACATTCATCCATGACATACCCTTGGTTGCATCAATTTGAGGAGCTTTGGAACAAAAGTTGAAACAGACATCACTTTGGAAATACCGTAAACAAAACAAACCGAGATGGAAGTCCTCCGCAGCAGCTGCTGCGTGATCAAGATTCTTACGTGTTCCTGGTTGAGGATCGGGAGACGGCGGTACAACGCGAGATCGCGGGAGGGTTGGCGAGGGCCACCGGGAGCGTCTTGGCGTGTCCCCAGGCTGCGGATTGGGAGACGGCGTGTACGACGCGGAGATGGCGGGGAGGGCAGGCGAGGGCCATCGGGAGGCACCGCTGCAGCGACGGGTGACGGAAGGGCCGACGGGTGGGCGCTCTTAGGGCTGGCAGCGTCGCGTTGGGAGGAGGAGGAGCGAGCGGTAGCGTCGCGTGGTAGGAGGGCGGCAAGCGGCGGGAAGGTGGCGTCGCGAGTACGGCCGCGCCGGCGGAAGCGCCCGATCCAACTCCAGCGCCAGTGGCCGCCGAGCCCGCCGCCGGCGAGCACCTCCTTAGCCGCCGCCAGCCTCTCCTTGTCCTCCCTCTCTCTCATCCTCTCCCAAGACGCCGGAGCCCGCCACGGGCGAGCACCTCCTTAGCCGCCAGCCTCTCTTGTCCTCCCTCTCCTCTCGCCCTCTCCCAAGACGCGTCGTCGCCCGATTGTGTTCTTTATCGTGGGAGGGCAGTTTTAGTCGCCCGATTGTGTTGTTTATCGTGGGAGGCAGTTTTCATCGCCTGATTGTGTTGTTTATGTGGGAGGCAGTTTTAAATCCCGCCTTGTTGGCTCTTTTAATAGTAGTAGAGATAATCATCACTTGGAGACATGTGAGTGGCCCGCCACCGCACCTACAAAAGCCTGCTTGGTATGGGCTAGTTTTTTATTTTTATGGAAAGACCTACATGACTAGCTTTATAACTAAAACTACATTTACATCATTTGCTAATAAAGAACAAATAAAACTCGGAGGTGTATCTGGTCATACCATCGGTGGATTAGACCTCCCAAAACTAGCTAGCTCATGGGCTAGTTTCACCATACTAGTAAGCATGCACGCAACGACGCCTCTCAAATATAAAAGATGTCTTTTGAATTCTGTTTATGCTAAATCGAGTAAATGTGTTCGTGCATTGCAACGGGTAAAACAAAATCTTTGTGCCCCCTACCAATTAATATGGGTTCTACTTATGCTCTTCCCAAGCCTACATCTCATGAGTGGTATTCAGATCACCTTGTCATCAGGTATGGGACACATGCTTGGGGGTTGTTGCGGTCGAACATGTACTTCGCGCTACCTCCTTGCCGGCTCTTTTGTGTGACCGTCATGGGCGTGCTCGAAGCAGAACTCTGTTTTATGATGAAGTTGATTTTTTTTGTGGATGAATATGGTGAAGTTGATTTCACTAAAGAAAAATTGATAAAAGATAACTGAAAGGGTAACAAAACATATTGCTTAACATAAACGGGTATGGTTGGGAGGATTCCGAGGAATCATAAACCAGAGTCGAGAAACTCTCATAGGTCCCCAAAATATTTCCCATCAATCTATGTATAGGACTCACCTATAAAGATCCTCACATAAAATTTGTTTAACTCCAAGAGAACTCTAAACCTCAACCCCTACATTTCAATGTCCTATATTTTATTAATTTTATGGAACAACCAAAATCATATCGCTCATCATTGCAGTACCCTGCATTTTCATTTGAATCAACATTGGTACAATACAAAACTAACACATGAAATGCATAACCAAACAAAACTTAGTAATTGATGGCATCTCACCTCATGCCAAGGAAAATCCCATTCATTGTGTATTGCACTATGGAACACAGCCAATATTAATTATTACATTTAATGGTGAAAATACATGTCGCTTAAGTAAAAAGGAACACAAATTAGAACATAGCATGACCGTAAGGGCACTCTCAAATCATCTTAAACACATATGTATCTCCAAATTCACATAGATAGATATCTAATTAGTTCACAAACATGGCTTAAACTCCAATTGCATATAGCCGAATCATCAGCCCTCCGCATGGCAAAATCTACCGGATCACAAATCATAAAATTGCAAAGTTCTATGCTGCCATCTAGTATCCATAATATTTGTTATCCCATCTTTTCTCTTGGCCGATGACCCACATCTCGTGGAGTAATAAAACCGATGCCATCCGACATTGGTAAGCCGGCTCGATGTGCACTGATGATATGGGCCGATGTGATCGAGATTTTGTAGCAACGGCGTTCGTCTATACGAGCACATTTATTAAACAACGGCTTCCTATCGCTTAATCCATAGATGATTTTGAAGCCTCTGCCTATTGCATCGTAATGATACTTGACTGAAAGAACATAGTTATGTAATACAGAGCAATGCTATCTCTGCTGAACCATCATCATCTGCGGAGTGTGCACCCAAACCTGTAATTGCAGAGGAGGGCTAGAGAACTCAGACGGAGCCATCACTGTATTTCTCACAGCTGCATGCTCAGATAAAGATGATCTTGCTTTCACCGCGAATACGCTCTTCTAGTGAAAGCAAGAAGGAGTCTACCTTCGCCTCGCCTCAACTCCTCGCTTATGTACACAAAGATGTGCATCCTCACGCCTCTGCAGTTCAAAACTTAAACTGAGTGCTGATGTGTACATGAATTTAACCCATTTGCTAGCTGAAAGGAAAATTATCTTGCATATTTATTTAGAAGTGTGTGAAGTTTATAACAGAAGGCAAACTGTACCACACCACATTAAAGCAGTACTATCTAAAATATATCAAATGCACTAAAATATTAGAAATATCTTTCAACAAATTTGTTTGAAACAAATGCTCCAATAAATATTTTCAGCCATTGTTTAGATCATACATAGTGTTGTGGAAACCGTACCGTTGCAAGGTTCAAATCATCAAATATCATCTAGTCCAACACATGGATAAAATCGGGCGGTCCATTTGCAGCAGCAAGGTGGACCACCAGTTCCTCTACATGCTTACGCTTCTTTAGATCCAGAGTCAATCAAAACGAGAAGTCTTCCACTGTACATGTAGCAGGCAGGGTGTCAACAATCTACAAATGGGGATAACAATTATATTCGTAAGAAACTTAAAACAACATAATTAGTTTGTTTTTTACACATTGGTGACATTTTTGGGATTGATTTAGCACCGAGAAATTGCTTGAACATGATGGGTGGATATTACTCTAAACATATAAAATCAAGAGACAAAGAAGAGTGCAATCCGAATACTATTAGAATATGTCGTTGAAAATTCCAACTACCTATAACTCATTTATAAAATATGTCAATAAAAATTGCAAGGCTTGCAAGATATCCTGTATAAGCAGTGCAATCTCTTATTCCATGACCAGAAAATAAGACTGTCTTATGATAGGATTAAGGTAATAAATGGCATCAAATACTTTGTTAAGAATATATCATGTGATAGGAGAAAAGAAGAGAATAAAGTGTTGATAGCTCAGTTTTAAACAACCAGTACATCCATTGAATTTTGTAATGAGAAAGAAGTACCTGATTATTTATATCAGATGTCCACCTGCGAGTCCTTTTTTATGGGGTTAACATCACTACAAGAAACACCTGCAAACTATTAAACCAAGACAGTGTGTTAGAAACTTAGAATATCACTTGTAAGTAATAATCAGAATATTCATAATATAATTCAGCTTGCACTTCCATGAATCAATCAGAGATAAAGTTGATCTTTATTTGACATTCAATCAAACAGTCCCAATCAGGTTAAATTTGAAGCAAGGTAGAAAGATGCAAGTCACAGCAGGGAGAAAAGCCATCAGTTGATGAATTACCGACTCAAGGATGTGATGACTGCATCCTCGTTTGGCATGGAGAGACAGGAACGCATAGAGGAGATGTAGGTGACGACACATGTGCATGGCTGGAGGCGGAAACTACCTCGGTGGGAAAGTAGTGGGTGTGATGAAATTCTTGACAACACCCTATAACCAGGAATATAAATGTTGATATCATCTTAAAATTAAGGACTGCTTGATGACTATAAACTCGACAGTAAAGATGTGCATCGCTGAAAAATTACAAATGAAGTTAGAACGACGACAATAAACTTCAGAATCTAGAACATTCATCCATGACATACCCTTGGTTGCATCAATTTGAGGAGCTTTGGAACAAAAGTTGAAACAGCACATCACTTTGGAAATACCGTAAACAAAACAAACCTGAGATGGAAGTCCTCCGGCGCAGCGGCCGCGTGACTGAAGATTCTTACGTGTTCCCTGGTTGAGGATCGGGGAGACGGCGGGTACAACGCGGAGACTGCGGGGAGGGTTGGCGAGGGCCACCGGGAGCGCGCTGGCGTGTCCCCTGGCTGCGGATTGGGAGACGGCGTGTACGACGCGGAGATGGCGGGGAGGGCCGGCGAGGGCCATCAGGAGGGCACTGCTGCAGCGACCGGGTGACGGGAAGGGCCGACGGGG
This sequence comes from Aegilops speltoides, assembly GCA_021437245.1. Lineage (NCBI taxonomy): Eukaryota > Viridiplantae > Streptophyta > Magnoliopsida > Poales > Poaceae > Aegilops > Aegilops speltoides. Next base: position 117,480,407 of record CM038142.1, read on the forward strand.
TGGGCGCTCTTGGGGCTGGCAGCGTCGCGTTGGGAGGAGGAGCGGAGCGGTAGCGTCGCGTGGGTAGGAGCGGCAGGCGGCGGGGTAGGTGGCGTCGCGAGTACGGCCGCGGCCGCGGGGAAGCGCCCCGATCCAACTCCGCGCGCCAGGTGGCCGCCGGAGCCCGCTCGCCGGCGAGCACCTCCTTAGCCGCCGCCAGGCCTCTCCTTGTCCTCCCCTCTCCTCTCATCCTCTCCCGAAGACGCCGGAGCCCGCTCGCCGGCGAGCACCTCCTTAGCCGCCGCCAGGCCTCTCCTTGTCCTCCCCTCTCCTCTCGTCCTCTCCCGAAGACGCGTCGTCGCCCCGATTGTGTTCTTTATCGTGGGAGGGCAGTTTTCGTCGCCCCGATTGTGTTGTTTATCGTGGGAGGGCAGTTTTCGTCGCCCCGATTGTGTTGTTTATGTGGGAGGGAAGTTTTCGTCTGCCCCTTGTTGGCTCTTTTAATAGTAGTAGAGATGGTGTGGACCAAATCGGATCGCATGTTGGGGCGGGCGAATGTACATCTTTTTTACTTTTTTTCTAGCGAAGCACACACAAACTTTATTAATTAACAGAGAAGTATGCACGAGTTCTTATACACTACTTTCATGTGAGACTAACATCTTTATAGAAGGCAAAATAACAAACACAAAAGTGTGACTTTAACTAAAAACCGATCTTGGTTTTAGTTTCGCTTCCCAACCTACCATTGGTGTTTTAAATTCTCTGGCACTGCATGCCTCTTACCATACTTTTGCTGTTTTTACTAATCGTAAATCATACAATGGACACAAAGACACTAACGTTATTCGACCTCCTAAATGCATGCTAGTAGTTTTAAATACCTTAGAGAAAAACAACTTCACAAAGAAGATCAATACTCCTTTCATTCCGGAATATAAGGTGTATCGGTTTTTGTGCAAGTCAAACTTATGTATGTTTGGCCAAGATTACAGAATAAAATAATAACATTTACAATACAAAATAAATAAAATATGAAAATACTTTTCATGATGGATCTAATAATACAAATGTGGTACGGTAGGTGTTGATACTTTTTTCAAAATACTTGGTCAAACAAGCATGTGTTTGACTTAAAAATAATAATACACCTTATATTTTAGGATAGAGGGAGTACAACAAAACAGAGGAATTGCCAATATAGTCAGCAAAATCAATCACGCGAACCAAACTGTGGTTGGGATGGTTAGGCGGACAGTGGTATTCCCAGCCCATCAGGGTTTAAGTTCTGATGCTCGCATTTATTCTTGATTTATTTCAGTTTTTTCGGCGATACGCTTTCAGTGGGAGTAGATGTTCCAGTCAACTATACGAAGCGCCTAAGGTGACTTCATAAAATCTCAAGATGATATGCCGGCTCAATCTCTCGGAGGTGCTCATAGGGGTAGGGTGTGCGTGTGTGCGTTCATAGAGGTGAGTGTATGCGCGTTTATATGAGCGCTTGCGTCTGTACTGCGTTAAAAAAAAGCAAAATCAATCACAATTGGTTTTTGAGAGGAAAGCGGCATCTTTCTCTCTTCTATTACACTTTTTATGGGTAAAAGACTTTATTTCTCATAGAATGGTCGTATCATTTACAAAAAGAAGGGAAATAAAATGTGCTCTCTATTACACTTGATTCTATTAAAGAAACAATGCAACCATCCCTAAAAAAAATGCAACCACACCGGGATAATTGAATAGAGATATTAAAGATCCAAAAGCAAGTGTATCTGCTCCCAATAAAAAGAGGTGTGTCATACTAAACGTAGCAGATTGTTTGGCACATAGCACAGTTGTATGGCTCCGTAGAGGCCCCATATATTGAGGACATCTTGCCTCTTGATTATAATAAATTCTATAATTACGAAATAAAACCCTTTTTTTATCCAAAAAAGAGACGTGCCATAATTATCTCTAGTCTCAAGATTATCATCACCTGGCAGCAGCACTATGCAAGTGCAACAACCATAATCATGGTTGTTCATCATTAAATAGGCAACATCAGCGACCAAATCCATCACTTTTAACCTCTAATTTTCAGACATCATTTGTGAGAATTTCTTAACTTTTATCACACTCTACCGCGAGTTCCGCTTGAGGCCACCGCCACTGCACTCATCTCCGGCACGGGGATCAAACTGATGCGTGATCCCCATGCTCCTCCCCCGCTTATGGTGGTCGCCAACAGTCGTCACATCCCCTCCTCTGCTGCTGACTGACCTCGAGCGAATCAATCCACCACTAAATCTGAGAACGGTTTTGAAAAAACCGGGTAAAATGGTTTGGTTTTTATTCAGGTTTCGATCAGTTCAGGTTTTTTTGGACTGAGTTTTTTCTTAGTTTAGTTTAGTTTGGGTCCACAGAAAAACCAAGTCAGGTATAGTTGGTTATGGGTTTAAAAAGTTTCACTACTAGAAAAACCCCTACTAATGGCGCACCTAATTTGGTCATTAATGGCGCATCAGTGGTGCGCCATTACTAGCACGCCATTAGTAATTTTTACTAATGGCGCACCACTTTTTCTTAGTTTAGTTTAGTTTGGGTCCACAGAAAAACCAAGTCAGGTATAGTTGGTTATGGGTTTAAAAAATTTCACTACTAGAAAAACCCCTACTAATGGCGCACCTAATTTGGCCATTAATGGCGCATCAGTGATGCGCCATTACTAGCACGCCATTAATAATTTTTACTAATGGCGCACCAGTGGTGCGCCATTAGTATCTGGTATACTAATGGCGCACCACTGATGCGCCATTAGTATAGGCCAGGGTGCGCCATTAGTATGCCTCCCAGGGGCCATGTATACCCAGGTGCTTTGGCATACTAATGGGGCACTACAAAGGGATGCGCCATTAGTAACCGCTACAAAGGGATGTTTTGTCATACTAATGGCGCACTGTCATATGATGCGCCATTAGTATGAATATTAGGTTTTTTATTATTATTTTCTGTTTTTTGCACAGGTTACAAAATGTATAATTTGACAAAGTATAGACAGCACACATCAACAACAGATTCATCGAATACAATAGAAGATTAGTCTTTGAATACAATTCATCATATTAGTCTCCGAATACAATTCATCATATTAGTCTCCGAATTGAAAAGACCGAACAAAGATAGAACATTATATTACAAGTCTCGAGACCGCGAGTAGCGAGTTTGTGTTCACATTACAAGTCGATATCGATCATCTAAACTACCATCACATAGAAGAGAGCTGCGGTCATCACGATGAGCATCATCACGATGAAACTCGCCTTCATCCGGTTCCTCCAACACTCCTCCTCTCCCGCTAGATAGCGGGCGATCTAGATTCGCCTCGCCCTAGTGGTGTACCTTTGTAATCTGTTACCATCGAATCGGTGAACCTGTCTCGACACTCCTCCCACCATCGAGACTCGGAACCTTACCCTTGTACACACTACATACGCCGGCATCGCTATGCACTAGCCAAACGTAAACGTTAGTACCAATTCACGCAGACAATACATAAGCAATATATAAGTATGCAATGAACGATCGGAAGAGAAAAGCAAGACATTAATAGCATCGATTACATCTAAGTTGAACGACTCTCAAAACCAAAGAGACATACTACAAGTTCATTAAAGTTTAATTACAACATGAGCCAATCGATGTTTCGTAACTAGACACAAGATCACCGCTTTCGACTCGACTCAAGGGACCGGAGCGTGGATGAAGCCGCCGCTCTATCGTGGGAGTCATGAAATAACGGTCGTTGTCGACCGCATTTGTAGCATTGTGTCGATGTCACCGTTGGACGGTTGATTGTTGAGGTAGAACTGTCCCGAGGTACGGGACATCTTGATGGATGATTTCCGCAAACTCCAACTGGATGCGAAAGAATTCTTGTCGGAGGTCCACGTCCTGGATTGCCGACACGCTCTTTGCCCAATCTTTGAGTTTACTCGGTAGCAGAAGTTGATGATGGTCTCGCACGATCGCCCGCATGTGATGGATGGCGAGTAGGCACCCTTCGATCGCAAAGCGGCCGCTGACGCAGCAGTAACATCGTATTGTGGGAGAACACATGCTTGTCGATTTACGAATAGGCTTGGTGAAGGTGCCTCCAGATTTGGCGTGGCGGGAAGAACATCATCAAGAACCTTCTTGACATTTGTGTAGTCTACGTTCGACTGACGGTCCGGGTCGAAATACGTGGCCATGGAATATTTGGGGCTTAGGAGGATGAGCGTGCAACGTGTGTCACTGCAGAAAACACGGAATGTTAAAATAAAAACGATCGAAATGTAAGAATTCATATGTTACGGGCGGTTGAGGGAGGACTTACTCGGAAAGTAAGGCACGAGGAAGTTATCCTTATCTTGGTTTGCCGTAATGACGCCTTCGAGGTAAGAACTCGCGACTTGCGGTCCCAGCCACTGCCCAAGATCTTGGCACGCATGTAGAAGGGGTCGACTATCATGATGTCCGGGGTCTTGTCGCGAATGATCGCATCTCCATACTCAAATAAAATAGCCGAACGAAGGTGCAAAGGCAGCGGATGAAGGTTCAACATAGCGTGGATGTCATCAAACGCAGGACGGTCGACGCCCGATGGAGTTATCCACAAAGCCCTTGCCCTCCGCACCTTGGCCGCGAAAACGGGTATGCCACATCCTTCTCTCGAGACGCCGCTTCTCCAAAGAAAGAACACCATCATGCGGACTCCGATAGCACCGTTGCAAGATTGAGCATATTTGTTTCGGTAGCATCGCCCTACCCGCCACATGCACCCTCCTCGAGATATCCTGCGGTGAAGGTGGCCCGCCCCGAGCACGGATCGTACTTTGGTGCGGGCCGCTCGCACCCTTCTTAGTCTTTCTTTACGTGCCTTCTTCTTCTCCCCGTAATGGGACCGAGTTCGCTCACAGACCGCCTTCTTGAGTGTGTTGGGGCTGATAATATTTTGCACCTCGCCTATCTCGAGGCTCGGTGAAGTCGGCAATGGAGGCGTCTCCTGAGAGCTGAACGCCAGACGGCGCCTATTGCAACTTGGCTTCTCTGCAGTACCAGCTAGATCGCACACGTATTTTGTTGGGTTTGGTTCTTGAGAAGGAGGCCCCATGAAGTCGCCATCGTACCCATGATCGGCAAAGTACTGATCGACGTTGCCAAATGTATCATCGCCGCCGCCGCCGCGTGTTCGATCCCGTTGAAAGTCGTTATATCGACTAGAGGGGGTGAATAGGCGATTTTATGAAATTCTTCACCGAGAAATTTGCGGTGAGGAAATTCCTTAGCGAAGAACTACTAGCAATGAATATGTACTCGAGAGGTAAACATAACAGATACACACATAGTCGGATGATGAAATGAAGACTAAGAACAGAGTACGGAAAGCGTAAACACAGGATAACAAGATGAAGACAAACAGATCAAGAAATTGAACTGAGGAATTTGTGAAAGTCTTCACCAAAGTCTTCAAGCACAGATATGAACAACATGCAACACAAGATGAGGAAATGAATGAGTTGAGGAAATAGAACCACCACTTGGTGAAGACAATGATTTGGTAGACCAGTTCAACTGCTGTCTCGGTTATGCGTCTGTTGGGCGGCCGAGTATTTAAACTCGAGGACACACAGTCCGGACACCCGATCTCGAGCCGCAACTCAGACACCCAGTCCTCACCGTATTCTCCTTGAACTAAGACCACAGGCCTCGCTCAATCACTCGTGGTAAGTCTTCAGTGACTTCCAAACCTTCACAGACTTGGTCACTCGGCAATCCACAATTCCTCTTGGATGCTCTAGACCTTGACGCCTAACCGTCTGGAAGAAGCACAGTCTTCAAAGGTAACAAGCGTCGGATCCACGCAGGATCAATTTCTTCAGTGATGCTCAATCACTTGGGGTTTTGTGGGTTTGGTTTTGGGATTTTCCTCACTTGATGATTTTCGCCAAAGTCCTCGGAGGATGGGTTGCTCTCAAATGACAAGTGTCAAGTTCTCTCGAGCAGCCAACCAACTAGTGGTTGTAGGGGCGGCTATTTATAGCCCGGGAGCAGCCCGACATGATAAGACATAAATGCCCTTCAATGATATGACCGTTAGGTGGATAAGATATTTTGGTCCGCGGCCAAGAAGACAAAGAACGGCCGGAAATTTGACTCTCAAAGTCCTCGGGGCTATCATGTTCCTCCTCATGTAGGCAATTCGACTGGCGAATTCCTAACTCCTCGATCGAGCAAAGTCCTCGATGAATGTAAGAACTGCCTCTCATCCTTGATGAATCTGACTGAACTGTATGAGATTTCCAATGGCTTCACTCGAAGGGATTGGTAGGTGAAGGATTTTGAGTTGAGCATCACATGGAAATTTTTTCTTAGTATTTCCTCGACCCCCTTTAACAGTACGGTGTTTCCTATGACTCAAGAAAGAGAAAATGAAACTACGAAAACAAAGTCTTCACACTTCATATTCCTCGAATGAATATCAAGTCTTCATGGTCACACCAATTTCTTCACTTTCAAAGTCTTCGTAAAGTCTTCGAAATATCAAAGTCTTCAATGAAGAACTTCATTTTTAGGGTTGACTTTCTCTGTAAATATCAAACTCCTCATAGACTTATAGACCTGTGTACACTCACAAGCGATCAGCCATTTAACCTATAAGTCTTCAATACACCAAAATCACTAAGGGACACTAGATGCACTTACAATCTCCCCTTTTGGTGATTGATGACAACATAGGTTAAGTTTTCAACGGGATAAACATATGAAGTGTAAATACGATATTGAGGAATTTGATTGCAAGATATAGAAGAACTCCCCGGATGTGTACATAATGAGGAATTTGCTTTTGAGGCAATGCACATTTGAAGAATTTAATCATGGTGATCTCCCCCTATATCTTGTAATTCATACACGCATTTGATATGTAATATGAAGAATTTGAAATGCATGATGAAATATGGTGCTGATGAGATTCAAATGCGTGCAATGATATTAACGAGGAATAAGCATGCGAGTAACACATCAAAGTATCGAGCACAATGCAAAGCAAAGACAATGCACCGCTCAAAAGTGTCGAGGCACCATCGGACTTAAGATTACAACTCGATCCAATAAAAGTTTCGAAGAACGAGAGTTGTAACTTAAAAACACCCATAGTATAAACCCGCTTGAAGACTAACTCAAATTTCTCCCCTTTGTCATCAAATGACCAAAAGGATCGGCGAGGACTAACGCCTCAAGATATTCAAGTTGATGGAGGAGCGCCATTGTCGGGTTGTTTGTTGAAGTAGGGCTGCCGCATGTCGCCCAAATCGTCATATTCATCGGTTTCACGCGATGAAGAATAAGAGCCGCCACCGATCGTGAACTTTGACTCTCTTGAATTTCTTCGAGGTGGTGCGCACCAGTCAAAAGCTTCACAAGACCCATAGTCTCTAATTCTTCCGCGGAATATACATGATTAAGAACAGCCCAAAGCGGTTGAGGGTTTCATGAAGGTAGTAATTGATTTTCTTCACCGCATTATGCGTTGAGGTCATGTTGTGAAGAATTGCAGCAAATTGACGCTTCACCCATTTCGATTGCGATCAACCTTCCGATGAAGACCGAGGAGTAACTCACGATCACCATCACCACAGGTGCGCTTGCTTGAGGTGTTGCTTGGTTGAGGTATTTGCGGCGGTGTCATGCGTTGCGTAATCGCCATTGGTGGAGTAAGATGCAGCCTTGCGAAATTGACCATCCAATGGACGAGTGCCTTCATCAATTACGCTTCTTGCCTTGCCCTTATCATCGATGATGAAACCGGTCGCTGAGGACTTCAATGGGCGGCAAGTAGCTGCCATGATTCAGAGTGTCGACCTTTGTAGTTTAGTGAAGATCTTGCCCTTATGAATCTCATGATCCAAGGCGATATGGCTTCAAATCAAAAGGTGACATTGCAACATTGGCCGAGTCCTCATGAAGAAATCATGGAAGTTGACAGAACGCCATGAATGATATTGAAAAGCATGTTCTTCATGATGCCTACGACATCTTCTTCATTTGAGTCGTGGCCTTTTATGGGACTCATTGTCTTCGCTAAGATTCTATAAACAGTCCGAGGCACATACAAAGAAATCCTTGACGAGGAATTTGGTTCGAGGGCTTGACACGGCTTCAGCGGCTTCATAAGCACTTGCATAAAGTGATCGACAATTCACGGTCATTGTAGATGCAACGTGCGATTCATGGGGAGGATCAAGAGGAAGGACATGAAGCAATTCATTCTTTGGTGCCTTGTAGTGAGTATTCTCTCGTCATCCAATCCAATACCCATGAGTTGATATCTTCAAAGATCTCCGTGATGTGTAGGGTGGCATAGAATCAAGAATGAGTTCTTCATTCCACCACATATATCGGTCAGAAATTCAGCAGCCTCGCATCGTGAAGAACACGAGTAATCGCTCAAGCACGGTAGTGATTCCATATCCACATGAGGAATATGCTCATGGTCAAGATCTTGTCCTTGTCAAATAGCACCGAGGAATAGAAGTTTGCTTGTGTTGGAGTCCGAGCGCCTTTTCCTCATTCGAGCAGAGTCATATGGATTATAAGCGATGAAGAACACGTGCTCGTAAAAGAAGTCTTCGCCTTGAATTTTTGCTTGCTTGAGAACGGATTCTTTGGCTTGGGCAGAGGAATATCTGTGATTTGTAGCACAACCTCGTGAATCGCGATCTCGTGTTCTTCAGTCGAGGAATTTCTGGTTCCTCTCCTTGTGCGGTTTGAGGATCAAGAAGGGTTCTTCAAATACTAGTGGCTGGAATTTCTTCATTGATGATGAAGTGGGATGAGTTTCTTCAGAGCCCATTTGAACAGTTGTAGCCGGGGACGGAGGAACTTGTTGAAGCGGAGTGAAGAGAGGAGTATTGGGATGCTTGACTTTCCCAAAAGTCATCGCTCATCACCGTGTAGTGCACCCAATATCCACGTCTTCGTCTTCTTTTTCAATTTCTCAACACCGCCTCTTCACCGTGAACCGAGGCATGGGTGAGGAACAACTGGGGTTGAAGGGAAAGCTTCCACTTCAATTTCTTCATCAAGCTGTTAGGAGGTAGCAACAGATTGATTTTCTTCATCAGATCCGCTTGGAATCTTGTAATCTTCTCCATAAGGAACAATATCCTTGGACGACATGGAGGAAATGGGAATGGCATCAATAGGATTTTCAATCGAGCTGGTCATTGGCTTCATTTTCTTCGCAGCCGAAGAATTTGACGCAGCTGATGCCTTCCTCTTCTTCACTGCAGCTCGTTCTGCAGCCTTTGTCTTCTTCACTTCATAGGCAGAAGGAAGAATTGAAGTTGGTGTTGGTGCAGGAGGAGCCGAGGATTGTGGTACAATTTCAGCGCAATCGTGCAGATTGCCTGCTTCTTCAGATTCTTCAGCGCACCACTAGTGGATGCCACAGGAATTTCTTCAAGAAATGGAATGGAGTCATCACCACGAACTTGTGTTCTCATCAAGACGCTGAAAGTCATCAAGCGGTTGGCATGTTCTTCAAAGAAAGTGAGCGAGTCTTCAGCCTGAGGATTTTCTTGTTGCGATGGAGCTGCAACAGTTGACATTTTCTTCATCAATTGACGAATCTCACCATGGCTCCTTGCCAATCAGCATTGTAAGCTTCGAAATCCTTGCTGAGGACTTGGATTTCAGATTGAGCTTTGAGAAGTTCTTCAGGAGTCAAGTTGACTAAGTTCTTCCTCAGAAGCTTCTCCTTTCTGGCTTTTGCTCTCTTCAATTCACGAGCCTTTTCAAATTTCCATTTCTCTTCAGCGATGAAATGGTTAAGCATATGACTTTGACCAGAGTCGATGGCGATCCGGTATAGGAGTGTTTGGATCCTGATGCCATAGGTCAATGAAGTCAAGGATCTTCTTCGGATCCAAAAGCAAAGGCACACTTGTTCTTTTGGCTCTAGCGGCCTTGGTCAGTCTGTCTCTGATGATTTCTTCAAGTTCTTCATCGAAGCTTCATCATCGAAGGTACATTGAATGCAACTGTTTCTTCTTTGGACTTGGCCGAGGACCGCGTCCAATTGTTGCCTTTGTCTTCAGCAGAGTGGGGCTGTTGAGGACATTGGTGCAACCGAGGAACTTGCCGAGACACCGTAGCAATTGAGAAACCCCGAGTCCTTTGACAAGTAGCCGATGCAGTGTTGAGGACTTGGAGGAGCTCACGAGGATTTTGAATGAGCAGCAGCAGGTCCGAGGATTTGCCGTGAGGGCGCGGTGAGGAACTGGGCCGTGAGGGCGATGACGGTGAAGCACTTGGCTTGCGTGCGAGCTTCTTTGGCATTGATTTCTCGGCTTGACCGAGGGCTCAAGAGCAGCAGCAGCAGCAGAATCCTCATTGAATTTCCTCACCGCCTCCTTGGCCTGTCTTGCCAATTTGGCTTGACGCTGGACCATTCTTCAGAAAGTCTTCACCACTCTTGATGCTAGTGGGATCGCCGACTTGGCAGTGCCAAAGGGAGCTCTTGGGCATGGAGGGTTTAAAGCGAATTTCCTCATGTACTTGGGAGTGACATAGCGGTATTCCTCCATTCTCGTGCCCATCTTCTTTCTATCCTCTGTATCGACTTTGCGCTGATTTTTGGTCTCCTTGCCAAACTTGGATTCATCAGTGTGCGATAGTCTTTGTATATTTCCTCAGAATCTCAAAGGCAGTCATGACTTCCGGTTTCTTTCCTCCCTTCTGTGGTCTCTTGCCTTCGCCATTTTCTTGGTGAGGAATTTGAACAATAGAGCACTCAAGAAGTATGCAGTTTTTCTTCGAGGAACGCAAATGACTTAAGTTGATGAGAACCTAGTGATTCAAAGAATGACATGAGTACCGTGAATGAGTGTAGGTGCGAGGAATTTGGAGCGGTCATATGCGTTCTCAGAAGATTTTTCAAAAGGAACAAGTTTTGAGGAATTTGACCAGTTGAGTCTTGAGGAATTTCACTAAGCGTTTCGTCTTAGATTCCAGAGTTGTACAGATTGAAAATCCACACAATTGAGGAATCTTGAAGAAATGAATGCTTAGAGAGATAAACCAAGAGCATATAGTGTGTGAGGTGTTCATTTCTGAAGATTTGAAGAGCAAAAACACCTTTGAAGATTTTCAGAAAGATTTGAGAATCAACGCGAGTAATAAAAGTGACTTTTAATTACCCGAACTGAAGAACACGGCGAACAGGAGTGAACTGTAGTGAAGTTCGTCACGTTAGATCTCCCACGCCCTAACTTGGCAGAGGGAGACGGCTACGGCGGTGGCGGAGTGAAGATTTCCGCGACCGACGCGAGTACGACGGCGATGAGGTCGAGGCAGTGAAGCTTTTCCTCACCGGCGGCAATGGAGTAGTGGCGGCGCTAGGGTTTGAGGAGAGCTCGAGCGAGAGACAGCGATCAAGCGGAGTAAATGAAGTGAGGAGGGTAGAGGGGTATTTATAGCCACGGTGAAAAACTGTTCGCCCGAAGATTTTGGGACAAACGTGCCCCTGCCCTTTCTCCTTCACGTGACATGTGTCACCCACATACTGTGCAGATGAGATCGTGTAAGATCGTGGGTGATTAAACTAATACATCATGGGATGCGGAATGGTTTGAGCGGTAAAACCGAAAACTTGGATAAGATTTGTTTAAAAGTTTCATTCGCAATTTCTTCAGCTGTCAGGACCAGTGAAGACTTTGAACGAGTTTCAATCAGAACGCACATGAAGAATTTGTGAATAGATTGGATTGAGTATAGCATAGAGGGGAAGGGTCCGATCACATTCACTTAGCAGAAATAGCAACTTGAAGGAATAGCAATAAGTGAATGTTGTAGAGGACATAAACTCATATATATATATAGCCAATGAAGAAAGACGACGGAACCATTAAAGATTTTGCAAAGTTGAAGAATTTGAAAAAAAAAACTGAGGAATTTCAAAAATGAGGAAAAACTCAAATTGAAGATTTTCAACTTTTGTGGTGGCGTAGCCCACCGTATAAGAATGATGATTTCAGACACAGCGCATAATTGTCGAGGGTTCTCGAGAATCAAATTCTTCATTAATTTCTTCACACTTAGAGTGTTATTCTTCATTGATTGAAGAAAAACGTTTCTACATGTGTTGCACATCTAAGTCATCAATTATGCATAAGGGTTTGGATGTGTGTCCTTTTCAAAGAACATTCAAGATTCTAAGATATTTAGCTCACACCGTAACTTGCTAAATCTCTTCTCATCCAAGGGCTTAGTGAAGATATCAGCTAGCTGTTCTTCGCCTTCACATGCTCGATGGAGATATCGCCTTCAAAGACATGATCACGAAGAAAATGATGACGAATCTGGATGTGCTTAGTCTTCGAGTGCTGAATCGGGTTGTGAGCAATCTTGATGGCACTCTCATTGTCGCAGAGGAGAGGCACATTCTTCACATTGACGCCATAGTCCTTGAGGGTTTGCTTCATCCAAAGCGCTTGAGCACAAAGATGAGCCAAAGAAGAATGTATTCAGCTTCAAGATGAGATGGTGATACATTCTGCTTTCTTCGAGGACCAATAGACCAAAGATCGTCCGAGGAAATGACAAGTGCCAAAAGTTGACTTGCGGTCCACACGATCACCAAAGATAGTCGAGTCGTAATATCCAATGAGATCAAAAGCAGAGCCCTTGGGGTACCATAGTCCTAGTGTTGGTGTGTGAGCTAGATATCAAGAATATGCTTCACAACCTTATGGTGTGATTCCTTCTGCAGCTTGAAATCGGGCACACATGCAAACACTAAGCATTATATCCGCCTAGATGCACATAAGTACAATAAAGAACCAATCATGGAGCGGTATACCTTGTGATCAAGTCAATACCATTTTCATCGAGGCATAGATGGCCATTTGTGGGCATAGGAATTTTGACGCCTTTGCAATCTTGCATGCCGAATTTCCTCAGTACATCTTTGAGGTATTTCTCCTGAGATATGAATATGCCATTGCGCTGCTAACGAATTTGAAGACCTAAGAAGAATTTCAACTCTCCCATCATAGACATTTGATATTCTTCACTCATCATATAGGCAAATTCATCACTATATCGTTGGTTAGTACAGCCAAAGATAATATCATCAACATATATTTGGCACACAAATAGTTCACCATCATATGATTTAGTAAATAGAGTAGGGTCGAGTGAACCGGGTGTGAAGCCATTCTTCACGAAGAATTCCTTTAGTGTGTCATACCACGCCCGAGGGGCTTGCTTGAGGCCATAGAGAGCCTTATTGAGTCTGAAGACTTTTTCAGGATTCTTGGGATCTTCAAAACCTGGGGGTTGAGCAACATATACTTCTTCCTCAAGCTTACCATTGAGGAATGCACTTTTCACATCCATTTGATATAAGATGATATCATGATGGTTAGCATAGGCAAGTAAAATGCGAATAGCCTCAAGTCTAGCAACAGTGCAAAAGTTTCATCGAAATCAATTCCTTCAACTCGTGTGTAGCCTTGAGCTACTAGTCGTGCCTTATTCCTCACCACAAGGCCATTTTCATCTTGCTTGTTGCGGTAGATCCACTTTGTGTCAATGATATTATGCTTGCGAGGATCCGGCGATTGACCAATTCCTGACATTGTTCAACTCGAATCGATGTAATTCTTCTTGCATAGCCCTGAATCCACTCGGCTCGAAAATGCTTCATCTACCTTAGTGGGCTCGAGATAGAGACAAAAGCATAGTGCCCACAAAAGTTAGATAAGTGTGAGGCTTTTGAGCGGGTGAGAGGACTGGTGCTTGATGTCATCAATGATCTTTTCAACTTGCACTTCTTTTGCAACGCGTGGATGAGTTGGTTGTGGCCGAGGATTTTGATCAGATTTTCTTCAAACCATTTTCCTCATCATGTTCTTCGTGTACATCACTCGACGTTCTTCACGAACAGAATGAATTCTTCAGATTCTTCATGAGGAATGACATCCTTAGTTGCCTTGAGCTTGATAGCATCCTCGGTGCTGGTTCATCTAACACGTAGGTAGGTGCTCTCTTTGCGAGCCATTAGTTTCATCGAACCGCACATCTACAAAGGTCAACAATCTTGTGAAGAACAATGTTGAAGACTCAGAGGTGTCGAGTCCTTTCCGAACCAAGCATAAAACCTTCATGTGCTTTCGTGCAAATTTAGAATTGTGGTGAGGATCTCTAATCCAACATTTTGCAATCAAGACTTTGAAATAACTCACGTTGGGTTTCTTGTCGCTGAGGAGTTCATAGGCGCCTTCTTGAAGAATTTGTGAAGATATACTCTGTTGATGATGTGGCAAAGATCAATTGCATCAATCTAAAACGCCGAGGCGTTTTGTATTCATCAAGCATAGTGCAAGCCATCTCAACAAGAGTTCTGTTCTTGCGCCCACGACGCCATTCTCACGAGGAGTATAAGGAGCGAGATAATTCATGAGTAATACCAAGTTCATCAAGATAGGCATCAAGACCAGAATTCTTGAACTCGGTTCCATTGTCACTTCGATATGCTTGATCTTCACACCAAAGTTGGTTGAAGCCCTCGAGGAAAATCGCTTGAAGACTTCCGCACTTCATGTTTGTAAGTAACAATGTGTACCCATGTGTATCGAGAATAATCATCAACAATGACAAAACCATATAGAGATGCATCATTAGTGACAATGAATAATGGTTAGGTCCAAGAGGTCCATGTGAAGCAATTCAATGGACGGGTAGTGGTCATGATAGTCTTCGCCGGGTGCTTGGCCTTGGTCATTTTTCCGCTTCACATGCTCCGTGATAAGTGATCCTTGAGGAATTTGACATTCTCAATGCCAATGACATGCTTCTTTTTCGCAAGCGTGTTCAAATTCCTCATGCCTACATGACCAAGTCAATCATGCCATAGCCAGCCTTCCAAGCTTTTGCAAGTAGACATACGGCTGGTTGTGGTCCCAGAGAGAAATCAACAATATACACGCCTCCTCTCCTAAAGCCTTCAAGACTTTGGAATTGTCGACTTCCATAATCACAACACAATGATATTTGCCAAAGACAACAACCATATCAAGATCACAAAGCATTGAGATCGACATGAGATTGTATCCTAAGGACTCAACAAGCATGACTTTGTCCATGTGCTTATCCTTAGAGATAGCAACCTTACCAAGACCCAATACGACTTTTGCCTTTGTCAAGAAATATGATATGCTTCAGAGGTGACGGTGATAAGGAGCATCCATCAATAGATTCTTCTCACCAATCATGTGATTTGTACATCCACTATCGAGGACCCATTCAAGTGGTTTTGGGTTGATCATCCTGCAGATGAATTAGTATAACTTACAATCTCATATGCTTCATCAAGGAAGAATATGATATCAAGTTCATCGATGAATTTCATCAAGCGATAAAAGATATAGCAAGATGAGGACGTGTGAAATGAAAGATCATTTCATCATGATTCGCTGCGTCCTTTTAGGCATTTTGTCGTCCCGGCAAAATTCTTCAGACGTTAGAGCACGCCCGAGACCTGACCCTGCAGAAGGATTAGTTCTTTTTCTTCACCACCCACATCTGGAGGGGTGGCAAAGAGTTCATCATCCTGCGAGCACCATGTGAGAAAGGTGGCAAAGATGCCAAACCATTTTGCTTAGCATGAGAGAGGTTAGGGTATGCATATGAATAAGCAGAGTAATTCTTCGAGGACTTATGAACATAATGGTTTGAAGAATAATGCACATATTCATAGCCCTTAGCTTTACCCTGCGAGACAAATTTGTTAGCACGATGATAATCATATGAGGACTTTGATCCAGTTGAGGAATTTGATCCTTGTGAAGAATTTGGTTCATATGAGGATTTGGATCCATATGAAGAATTTGATCTGGGGTTCCTGTTCTTCACAGGTGGTGTCATGAGGACATTCACCTGAAGACTTTCAACACACCTTTTGGGAACCCAGATTTTCTTCATAGGGAACCGTTCTGCAGATTAGTGCCAACATATCTAGCAAATACTTCACCATTCGATTTTTGAACAGTTTATAGTTGAGTCAAATGACTCATCGGAAGAATGAGGAGATTCACATGTAAAGCCGCATAAGTTAGATGGATCAATGGAGGTCCTTTGCAAAGAACCCATGAGGTTTTGGGATCTTTTCGGCTTCCAATATGTTTCATCGGCGTTGAGTTTCCTCTCAAAGGCAATACCCTCTTTCCTAGGGTTTCTATTGAGGATCTGCTTTTGAGCACATCACAAAGTGTCGATGCCCTTTGAGGCTTTTGTACATGCTCGTCATGTACAATTCCTTCAGCCTGCATTGTCAGTGATACTAGCAATGTCCTCAGATGAGGAATTAGAGATAGCAGAGGCAAATGAAGAATGTGTAACAGTTGAAGCATTTGAACATTCAGGTGAAGAATTTGCAGATTCACGTTCAATGCACTTTAAGCATGGAGGAACAAATTCTTCCTGAGAAGCGCTGATTTGTTGAGCTAGTAATGAATCGCGCTCCTTCTGAAGATCTTCATAACATACTCTTAGCTTTTCAAGATCTGCCTTTCTTTGAATAGCTTCAAGAGAAAGCTTCTCATGATCGACCAAGAGGGTGTTATGTTGATCTTGAAGAGCGCCAAACTTGGAGTGAATTCTCTCAAGACATTCACCCAATGCTTTTGACTGATCCATTTCTTTGCGCAACATATTATCACTTCTTTCTAGCATATCTTGAGTTTGTTCTAAAACTGTTTGTTGTTTAGTGGCAACACAAATGAGCTTAGTATAGCAGGATTCAATGTCATCATCAGATTCATCATTATCAGATTCATCATTATCAGATTCGGATGAGGAGCATTCGGTTACCTCAAAGACCATTTGCCATAAGACAAGATGCGATGATGATGATTCGGCTCAAAAGTCATCGCTTTGAGAGATTCCTTGAAGTCCTCAAACCAGGATCATGACAAGTTCGATGACCTTCATAGACATCGAGATTCGGTCCCGGATGAGCTTTGAATTTCCAAGATGCATAATTCGCCAATTGGTCTCGGATAGGCGGGAGCAGATGATATCCTTCGCTATGATATCAAGTCGAGTGTACTTGCGAATATCATCAAGATTCGCCATCTTGCATAGATCAAGAAGACCAATCTCAAGTGATGGTCCATAGCTCATTGTTCTTGGCCATGAGGCGCTTCTTCATCATGGCCTTCCACTTGGGATAGTCATGACCGTCAAAGATAGGGCATGTCACTTTCTTCATACTGCGGTCGACATAACTAGAACTCGGTGGTTAAACCAAAATCACACGTAACAAGGGAGTACCTGCTCGATACCAATTGAAAGTGCGTTATATCGACTAGAGGGGGTGAATAGGCGGTTTTATGAAATTCTTCACCGAGGAATTTGCGGTGAGGAAATTCCTTAGCGAAGAACTACTAGCAGCGGAATATGTACTCAGAGGTAAACATAACAGATACACACATGTCAAAGATGATGAAATGAAGACTAAGAACAGAGTACGGAAAGCGTAAACACAGGATAACAAGATGAAGACAAACAGATCAAGAAATTGAACGAGGAATTTGTGAAAGTCTTCATCAAAGTCTTCAAGCACAGATATGAACAACATGCAACACAAAGATGAGGAAATGAATGAGTTGAGGAAATAGAACCACCATCGGTTGGTGAAGACAATGATTTGGTAGACCAGTTCCAATCTGCTGTCTCGGTTATGCGTCTGTTGGAGCGGCCGAGTATTTAAACTCGAGGACACACAGTCCGGACACCCGATCTCGAGCCGCAACTCAGACACCCAGTCCTCACCGTATTCTCCTTGAACTAAGACCACGCAGCCTCGTCCAATCACTCGTGGTAAGTCTTGGTGACTTCCAAACCTTCACAGACTTGGTCACTCGGCAATCCACAATTCCTCTTGATGCTCTAGACCTTGACGCCTAACCGTCTGGAAGAAGCACAGTCTTCAAAGGTAACAAGCGTCGGATCCACGCAGATCAATTTCTTGATGATGCTCAATCACTTGGGGTTTTGTGGGTTTGGTTTTGGGATTTTCCTCACTTGATGATTTTTGCTCAAAGTCCTCAAAGGATGGGTTGCTCTCAAATGACAAGTGTCAAGTTCTCTCGAGCAGCCAACCAACTAGTGGTTGTAGGGGCGGCTATTTATAGCCTGGGAGCAGCCCGACATGATAAGACATAAATGCCCTTCAATGATATGACCGTTAGGTGGATAAGATATTTTGGTCCACGCCAGCAAAGACAAAGAACGGCCGGAAATTTGACTCTCAAAGTCCTCGGGGCTATCATGTTCCTCATTTGTGTAGGCAATTCAGACTTTGGCGAATTCCTAACTCCTCGATCGAGCAAAGTCCTCGGTGAATGTAAGAACTGCCTCTCACATCGATGAATCTGACCGAATCGTATGAGATTTCCAATGGCTTCACTCAAGGGATTGGTAGGTGAAGGATTTTGAGTTGAGCATCACATGGAAATTTTTCTTAGTATTTCCTCGACCCCTTTAACAATGACGGTGTTTCCTATGACTCAAGAAAGAGAAAATGAAACTACGAAAACAAAGTCTTCACGCTTCATATTCCTCGAATGAATATCAAGTCTTCATGGTCACACCAATTTCTTCACTTTCAAAGTCTTCGAAAGTCTTGAAATATCAAAGTCTTGATTGAAGAACTTCATTTTTGAAATCGACTTTCTCTCAGAATATCAAACTCCTCATAGACTTATAGACCTGTGTACACTCACAAACGCATCAGTTACTTAACCTATAAGTCTTCAATACACCAAAATCACTAAGGGACACTAGATGCACTTACACCTGTGCCATATGCATGTTTGGATCCAGTGGCATAGGGATGTCCGGCACCGTTATGGCGGTCTTGCCATGGGGCCGACTTGGCGCCGCACGATCAAGCGGTGTTGTCTTTGGGGTGGTGTCCCCGCCTCAAACGAATCTGCTCTTCGCCAAAGCAGGGCCAGCTTCGAGCGGCGGCCGAGGGTCATCACGTCATCATCGCCGGCCCCAACGGGTCTAATCGGAGGTAACAACTCGTCGCAGCTGGCAAAGACCGAACCAGATTGAACCCTAAACAAGTTGGGTGGCATCCGGTACCGTGGAACAAGGGTTGCCGGTTGAACGATTTTGCCCTTGGCGACATCGACCAACTCGTTGTTCACGAAGTGGAGGAGAGTGCACGAACGTCGGCGCGCCTGCGAAAACATGTAGGTCGTCGAGGATGCCCGGTCAAAGGCAAGGAGATGAAGTCCTCGGCGAGAGAGGCTTAATTAGTTACCGTGATGATGGCGCCGAGCTCGGCTAATGTCGACGCACCGCCAACGGCGGGCGTGCGATTAACGGAGGGGCCGCTTCTCGCAGAGGTGCCGCCGGCGACACCCGGTGCATTAAGCTCCGTGCGGCGTCGGAGACACCAATGCCGCCTCGCCGGGCACCAATGGCCCCACCATCGCATTATGCGAGTTGTTGGCCGTGAAGCTAGGAATCGGGGGCGGCCCCTGTTGGCCGCCCGCAATCCACGCACTCAACCCCGAGATCAAGGTAGGCACAATGGCGGTGATCGTCGCTCCGAGTCGTTGTTCCACTTGCTCTTGGACAATCTCCGGAATCCGCGCCACCTGTGCCTTGAGTTCTTGAACCTCTCGCGCCTGGCTTTTCGAGCTGGTCTTTTTCTCCTTCCGCACACCAGCGGTATAGTATGACCCCCATTTTGTCGACAAGCCTTTGCCGCCACACGACCGGTGACGTCGGCTTCATCGAGCTTATCCTTGTTCTTCATTACATTCAACGCCCTATTTAGAGTGCTGTCCCAAGGGTTGCTCTTAGTCGACCCAGCTGCCATCGCTTTCAGCTTGCTGCGGAAGGAATGTGAACCATTTAGAAATTTGGCTTCATTAATTAGAATGCAACCATATGGAGCTAATTACGCGGGGGTGTATTCCTTACCAGAACAAGCTCAAGCTGCCTGGTCTTCGGATCCGTGGTAAGCTCCTTTGTTTTCGGGTCCTTCTTGTACCGGGCCCTGACAAAGTTCCTGGTCTGCTTGTCACCGTATTTATCGAAGAGGGGCGGTAGGCCTTGCTCGGCACGGTCCGCCTCCTCCTTGTCCCATATAGGCTCCGCCACTCTGTAACCGCAGGGACCGAGTGTGTGTTCCCCTATGTTCAGCTCCTGCATTTGTTTCCCCCACTCACTTGATTGGGAGTTTGCGGTGCTCGAGCAACTGATCTTGAAGTCGTTGTAGTCATCTTCGGTGATCGAAGGATTTTTCTCCTTGATCTTCTGATAACTCTCACCTTTCTCGATCATTTTCTTCACATTGCTTTTCCAAGTAGATAGGGCCTTGCTCATCTTCGTGAGGGTAGCATTGTTCACTTTATTCCCTTTGAGGCTTGTGTTTGCAAATTCAGCGGGGAACTTGTATCGTTCGTGCAGCTTCGTGAAGAGGAGGTGGCACAAATTCCCTCAGTCAGGATGCCTCGGGTTCTCCGTGTTGATCGAGACGGTGCTCGGACAATGCACCCGAGCTGAAGCGAGTACCCTTGACTATTCGTTCGGCGCCGTTGGATTCCGTTGGAGTCCACTTCAAGAACTTCCTCCTTGAGGGTGAGGAGCACGATCGGGCGCCGGTCCTTCCGTTGCCTCTTCGGTTGGCTGCCATCCGTGCGGCGCCCGCCATCATCGATGGTGGCATCCTCGGCGGCACCATCGGTGGTGGCATCGGTGTGGTCATCCTCGGCGGCACCATCGGTGGTCTCGGGATCGGTGGGAAGGCGGCGGCCTCATACAAGTGAGGTTGTTCCTCCATCTCCGGGACAGCTCCTGAATGCCTTGCCGCCCAACCCCGGCCTCATCGTTGTGGGCCATGTTTCTCTCTAAATAGAAACAAAGTTTGGTCAAAAAGTTGGTTATTGTCAAGGAACAAGATCATGGTCTCATCATTTAGGGTTTGTCGACACCGAGGCATCCTAAAATCTAAGCTTTTATCATTGAGGGTTTTTCGACGCCGAGGCACCCTAAAAGCCTAAGCTTTCATCATTTCGGTTTTTATCGACACCGAGGCACCCTAAAAGCCATGCATTAGTCACAAGTACGCCGGGGCACTTGATCCTACTTAATTAACTACTACAATACCCCGGCCCATGCATTAGTCACAAGTACCCCATATGTCCTATTTTTAGCAAAGTCATGCTAAAATTCACGGAAAATTTCAGCATGACCTTTGCTGAAAATAGGACATATGGAGTACCCGAATTTGCCGGAACGGAAGTTAATCGACATTCCGGCAAACTCAAGGGCCTCTCGGGGTACCTGCAAAATCATTATCCTGTGGACATGGATGCAATGTCACATGTCACATGGATCCCACACCCACAGAGCTCGCTAACAAATGTGCTCGCTTCAACACAAATGTGCTCGCTTCAACACATTGGAAACCGAGTTCGATCTGCTACAAATTCAGTTTTCAGATAACAACAATCGAGAGCCTACATGGTACCATTTTGTTATCCTAGCAAGAACAACATGAGCCAAACAAGTAATCGGAAAACATGTTTCCTCAACAAGCAAAAAGGAAAATGCAATTTATGGCACATAGATGTTGATCCACCGACATTCATAAATTTCAAGAGAAAACAGCGAGGCATTGCCCATGCAGATTTATCGCTAACCAGGGAGAAGAGGTTCTTATTTTCACTCCCAACAACAAGCAGGAAAACGTCTACATCGATGCACTCGGACGAAGAAAGTGCAGATAGATATAGTTCATAACAGAGTGCACCGTGTGCGAAAACAGAAGCGTACTATCAATCATCCACATATTTTTCGACAAAGATCAATCATCTATATAGTAAGGGATAGCTAAATTAGCACTTTACTAAACAAACTATCCCTCAAGTTATGCTATGAAAACATATTCAGTTTTTGAGACACCAACAATTAAGAACCTCTGCACAAGTATTAAGAGAGCAGCTACACTAGGATTAAAGAAATTGACTCCTAACTACTACCCGGTTCAGCGTTGAGACTCCACCAATTAAGGTCCTACATAGTAATAGACCATCTAAAATAGCATTCCACTACTACCCACTACAAGCGGTATGTGCTAAACTAGCATGTCACTACTACAGACTAGATTGGAAACCGGGTCCTAGCAGCTACATATTCAGTTTGCAACATAACCAATCAAGACCCTACAAGGTGCCACTTGTTCATCCTACCAAGAACGGCAAAGATCCGTAAAAGCCCCATATTTCATGCACTCGCTTCTACACAAATGTGCTCGCTTCCTAGCTAGTTTCAGTCAGATCTGATTACTCTTTGCCCTTATCCTGGTTTAGATCTTGTGGTAATTAAATAAATGTCCGTATATGCAATTGCAGACCAAAACAAAACTACAATTAACAGCCCTGCTTTATTGCAAGTAAATTTGCTATCTTATACTCCTCCTCTCGGATTAGAGATCCTGCGTGTAAATCTAGGTTGTCTATTTTACCAACATAACAATACATATCACAAAAGTTATACCGTTAGTAGAAAGTACAATAAATCTTCAAAGAAGAACCAAGAAGGTCCATATAGGGCTCTGCTCCAACTATATCATGTTTTATTTAAACACAGTATGTTTCAATTCCTCCTCTATACAAATCTTGAGCAAGGACCAGCATATAGTATATGTCAACGATTCCGCAAGCAAGAACACGAGGCTTACTTGAGATCCAAAGAGTAGCTACCGGACTAGAGATATCGGGAACTAAACTATCAACGAAATCAATCACAACAACTAAATCGATCCAGCACAGGGGAGGGAGGGAGGGAGGGAGGAGGAACCTTTCTTGGGCTGCTGGCGATGGGGATCGTTGCTTCTGCTACGACGGCGGAGGCCGCGCTTCCGCTCCCTGGTTGGTGTCGGGGCGGCGGGGCGACGGTGGTGTCGGGCGGCGCCGAGGGCGGCGGGCGACGTGGTGTCGGGCGGCGTCGAGGCGGCGAAGCGACAGATGGTGTCGGGCGGCAAGCGGCGGGGGCGCGGCGCGTGGACGGCGCGGCGGCGGCGAAGGCGGCAGTGGTGTCGGTGGCAAGGCGGGCGGGCATGACGGCGCGTCGGCGGGCGGCGGTGGTGTCGGTCGGGCGGCGACGGTGGCATCGAGGGCGGCGGGGCGACGGTGGTGTCGGGGCGGGGCGACGGTGGCGTCGGGAGAGGAGATCGGGAAGGGGATCGCGGGCGAGGGCGAGGGAGAGAGAGGGGATCGGTATGAAGTAGGGGCGCACAATACTAATGGCGCACCACCCCTCGGTGCGCCATAAGTACATACATGCTAATGGCGCACCTCACCCTGGTGCGCCATTAGTATTTTTTTTCCGCCGAGCCAACAGCTTATCTACCACCGACCTGATACATGTCAAGTCTTCTCTACTAGCTCGACCGGTCACAGTAGTTCTCACACCAGAGGTCTGGGTTCGATTCCTGTGCTCCACAATTTTTTTATGCATTTAAAATGCTGTTTGATACTTATTTGTGTTTAAATATGTTCAAACTTGTTTAAATCATAACAAGAATATCTTTTTATAAGACAGTAATAATTTTTTTAAAAATATCATCAAACAGTAATGTCGGTGGAGCGGGGGAGGGTGCGGGGGTCGGCGGGCGGTTGAGTAGGGAGGGTGCGGGGTTCGTGGCGGCGGTTGAGTAGGGAGGTCGGGGGTCGGCGGCGGTTGAGTAGGGGAGGGGTGCGGGGGGTCGGCGGCGGCGGTTGAGTAGGGGAATCGAGAGGGTGCGGGCGGTCGGCGGCGACGGTCGGTGGACCGGATCTGGCGAGGTGGGATAGCGATCGAGATGGAGGGGGATCGAGATCAAGTGTCCATGAAATTAAAAAATATTCATGATAGTTCAAAAAGTGCCCATGAAATACAATCGAGAAATGAAGTCTACGATTTAAATACAATCGATCTTAGCTAGCTATCTGTTCACAATCTTCTTGCCCTTCTTTTTCGCAAATGGAGTTCTTCTATGGAACGGATGTCCTTTAGGTAGGGTGGTCCTGCTTCTTCTTGTGGTGTATGCTGCTACTTCATCATCGTCGTCATGTTCGATCCTCGGGTCGCCGTACTTGTCAAAGTCTTGCTCATTGGCTACTCCATCCATTCCGATGATCTTCCTTTTGCCTCTCCTCACGACAACACGATTGGGCTTTGGCGGGTCGGTAATGAAGAAGCATTGGTCCACTTGGGAAGCCAGTACCCATGGCTCATTTTTCAAGGTGACGCTTATGCCCATGATCTTGATTTGGCTTCGTATAACCATGGTGGTGAAATACCGGTCTTCTTTTATGACGTTCTTGGCCCATCGACATGGAACATCGGGACCTTCTCTCCAACAGAGCTCAGCTCCCAGATCTCCTCGATCCTTCCGTAGTATTTGTCCTTGTCGTTACGGTGTAGGATTCCATCGTTACCCGGAGTTCGATAACCATCGCTCTTCATGTCCTTGGCCTCGGTGTAGAATGTGTAGTCATTGATATAGTACGCCTCATAGGTCATCGTTGTGCTCGGCTACTGTGACAAGGCGAATATGAGTTGTTCTTCCGCGGAAGAATCCTCATGTAAAGGGTACGACAGAAGCTTCTGCTTGAACCAACGCGTGAAACATGAGTTGTGCTCTTTGAGTATATCTCCGTCCGTCCTCTGTTGGCCTCGGTCATTGTACGTCTTCTTAATAAAGGTTTTGTGCTCTACCACCCAAGGATCGCGTCTATGTGTTGTAGGGCGACTAGGTTTGCTCTTTCAAAGTCGGCGAGTCGACCCTCGAGTCGACATGCATTTCGCGGCGACCCTCACGGTGACCCCATCCAATGAGCCCGCCGAGGTGCTGCTGACGCGGCGGACCAACGGGTTCTCGATGCCTAGATAATTCGTGCGAGGAGATGCACTCTTGATCGAAAAGCCCGGCTATGCTTCCTTCGGGCGTGACATGTTGCGAACGTATCCTTTGATGACACCATTCATCCTTTCGAACGGCATCATCTTTGTGCGAGAACGCGTCGGCCCGAGTTGATGATATCGCCCACTATATGGACCAGCAGATGCACCATAACGTCAAGAATGCGGGCGGAAGTACATCTCAAGCTCGCATAGTATCACCACGATCTCATCAGAGCCTTCGAGTTGCCTCACGCCAATCGACTTCCGAGATGACGTCGAAGAAGTTGCATAGGCCAAATAGCGTTTCACGGACGTGCGCGTCCATGATCCCACGGATTGCAATCGGAAGTATCTGCGTCATCAAGACGTGATACCGTGAGACTTCATCCCGCTGAACTTCGCTCACTGGGTCTAGGTATCTCGCTTATCTTCCCACAGAATCAGAAGGAAGTTTTACTCCTAGGAGGCAGTGAAAAATCGCCGATCTCCTCCCGACTTAGAGTGAAGCACGGGAGGGTAGTCATTTCGGTCTTCTTGGCCTTTTTGCCTTTGCGACGACTTTACGTGTCCCGCTTCATCATCATCATCATCATCATCATCATATATAGCGTGAAGCTCCCGCTGATGCCCATTGATTTCAAGTCCGCCCTTGCTTTCGCCCATCTTTGGTCCTCTCTCGCATGTTGAGCGGTACCAAGCGGACTCTCGCACACGCTCTTCGTGATATGCATAACATCAAGGCTGTGAGGTACACGGTGGATCTTCCAAGACGGCAAGTCCCGAAAATGACCTCGCTTTCCATACCTTCAGCAGCTGCTCTGGCGCCTTCGCTTCTTTCCGGCTCGGCGCCTTTTGCTTCTTTCCGGCAAAGGCGCTCTTTCCAATTTTTCAACAGCTTGTCTATTTCCTCGCCGCTCCTCGTACATGGGCGTTTTCGAGTTCGGTTTCACCATCGAATGATCCTTGCGTTTCTCCATGGGTCATCGTCGCGAAGCCACCTTCGATGTCCCATGAACATGGTTTTCAAGACCCGAATATCTATCTAGTAGGCGATACGCCAGTCATCCATGCACCTTACGCATCCGAAAATCCGTGGACTACCCGCCCGCAAGATATCCGTAATCGAGATAGTCGTGCACCGTTGTGGCGCAAAGGCGGCTCTCATAGGGAAATATTCTTTCTCTGCGGCGCCCCACGATATTGGTGGCGTTTTCCACAGCGTGTCAAGCTCCTCTTTCAAAGAGCCCCAGACTGATTGATGTCGCTTCCTGGTTATTTCGCCCTTCAATTAGCATACTCATGTGAATGTACTTCCTCTTCATGCACAACCGGGGGAAGGTTGTACATCCACACAAACACAGTGCCGTGGTATGTGTGCTTCTCTCGCTGCCAAACGGATTGACTCCATCGGTGCTCGCGCCAAAGATGATGTTCCTGGATCGCTCCCAAATTCGGTATTCAAGTTCAATGCTTGCCACCGCTCGCATCCTTAGGGTGACTCAATCTTGTCTTTTTATCTATCTCCGGATCATTTGCGCTATCTTCTCTTCTTCTCCTCCCTATCCGCGTTTCACGCAGGAGCTTTGCTACCTTAGGGTCCGCAAAATACCGCTGCAGACGAGGAGTGATCGGAAAGTACCACACCACTTTTCGAGGAGCTTTCTTCCTCTTCTTGTATCGAGTGACACCGCACACCGGACATATGGTAGACTCCGCGTGCTCGTCCCGATAAATGATGCAATTGTTCATGCACACATGGTATTTCACGTGCGGTAAATCCAGAGGACACACGATTTTCTTCGCCTCCTCCAAACTGGTCGGGCACTTGTTCCCCTTGGGAAGACGTTCGTGCCAGAATGACATGTTCTCGTCGAAGCATCGCCGGTCATTTTGTGTTTTACCTTCATCTCCGAGCCATGAGCGTTACTTTCAAAGGGTATCCTCGGGCTGCATCCTTCATACAATGGAGTAACCGTCTAACTCAAGTTGATCCATCTTGGCTTTCTCTCGGCGGCAGCTCTTGCGTTATCCGTCCGCTTGAGAAGCAGCTCTTGAATATGAGGGTCCTGCACCCAGCCCATCGATGGTCCAACGTCGCTCGCTCCGCGATCATCATCATGTCTGCATCTTCTACATGATGATCGTGTATGCAAAGATCACCGTCGTGATCATCTCCTAGGGATTCTTCGTCTTCTCGCCCGCCCGAGCCGCGGTGGTTGTCTTCTCGCCCTTCCTCATTTCTTGCGGCCCCCATGGACGACTTCGTAGTCATCTTCATCACCTTGCCACCGATAGCCATCCATGAAACCACGCAAGAGCGGTGGTCCCGACCGCCGGAATCCGGGTCCGCAATAAGGCTATTCAGACATCTTCGACACGGACATCTTATCTCCGCCTCGTTCTTTTGAAGCATCTCGCCTTCGCGGACCTCAAAACCTATTCACGATGCCTTCGGTCATCATGCGGACCATGGTCGTCAAGGGTAGAGCAAAACGATATTTTAGAACCAAGAAAAATTTGGCATGATTTTCCTAAAATAAGACCAAAAGAATGCTTAATGCCAAAATTCTCACCAAACGGAAATGAATCAACATTCCGCAAAATATTGGCAACTATCGCATTTCAAATATCGGTACACCTCCAAACACAAACACATATGCAACACCACAAACATATGCAACACCACGAACATACATAGATCTAGCTAGGCCATAAAAAGTGCATGTGCACATTGTTGTAGGGAGAACAGCATAAATATAGCTTCCCCCCTTACTTACCTAGCAAAACAAGGTAACTTAACCACTTAATTTGAATGAATCTATGGTGGAAATGAGGTGAAAAAGAGGAGGCACGCAAGACAAGGAGGAGGCGGTGGAGAGAATGAAGTGGGGAGAAAGTGAGTGTGGGAAGAGAGGTTGTCCAAAATATCTTGTTGCTGCCCACTTACTAATGGCGCACCAACAACAAATGCGCCATTAGTAATCCAGGTTTTGCAAAAAAAAACATACTAACGGCGCACTCCGCCACGGTGCGCCATTACTAGTTTAAACTAGTAATGGTGCACCGCGTGTGAATGCGCCATTAGTAGTTTTGCAAAAAAAGAAATAAAAAATAATAAAAAAAATAACATTAGTGGCGCACTTTCTGGCTGGTGCGCCATTACTAGTTACAACTAGTAATGGCGCACTTCCTGTGGATGCGCCATTAGTATGTTTGGACAGGCGCACTAGTTAAAAAAAAATTTGATACTAATGGCGCACCGTGGGCAAGGTGCGCCATTAATAGTTTCAACTCTAATGACGCATCAGAAGGTGGTGCGCCATTAGTATATACTAATGGCGCACCACTTGTCTGGTGCGCCATTAGTGTCAATCCCATCTATAGCCCTTTTTCTAGTAGTGTTTGGTCTAATATGGGTGCAAACTATAGGTCTGAACCGGTTCTCGGCCCGGAGTAAGCCCAGTAGAGCCCCACCTCCATCTCCGTCTTGTTCCCGGCTCCCGCACTCCGAGCTAGGTCGCAACACGCCACCGCCGCAGCGCCGCTCCCCGACGCGGCCGTCGCCTGAGCCGGCGCTCCCATACGCGGCCGTCGCCCGCGAGATGGTTTTGTGAGCAGGGCTCCCCGCATCCGCGGTGGCTGCTCCTCTCCCTCGATCGGCGCCGCCGGCTTCTCCTCTGCTTCGTCCTCACGGCTGGCTGCTCCTCTACGTCGTCCTCGCGGGCAGAAACTTGCCAGCTGCTCCTCTGCCAGTCAGGGACTCAGGCGTGGTCGCGCCCACCCCGCCCTGTACTTGTCGCTGCCGGCCGTGGCTCACCGACGCAGAGCGCCGTTCCTGCAGTCACCGCCGCCACCCGCCAGAGCTGCTCGTGTCCGCCCCTTCGCGACCACGAGGCGGAGGCTTCCGCGCTGCTCCGATGAGCTAAAGTCCAACTCTTTTAATTCTGTCTTTTTAGTGTAGATTCAGTACTCTTCTGTGCCAAGTCTGAAGCTGTATTATTTTTGAACATGAACATTCAGGCACTTTACTAGTTTTGTAGCCAGTGATTCTTCTTCTTCTTGTAAGCTACAAACGGTTGGGCTGGGGTGTCAAAAAAAATGATGCAGCAGCAGGTAGATTTAGTGTCGATTTAAGGTTTGAGATCATCTTATATTCAACATGAACATACCATTATGCTTCTCAATTCTGAAAAAGTTAAGATCGATAGAGTGTCCTGCTGTGTGCATCGCAAAGTGTCTTCTCAGATTGTCTCACTGTTCAACTGAAGTTGTATTGTTTCGATGTTCAACTGAAGTTGTATTGTTCCACTGCTCAACCGAAGTTGTATTGTTCCACTGCTTCAACCAAGTTGAAAACGGTTTTGTATTGGGTTTAAACCCATGGTTATGTACTAGTTTTAAATTGGTTTGGGTGAAAAACATATTGGGTTTGGGTTTGGTTGGGCTGAAAACAATATTAAATGGTTATGGTTTAAGTTTGGTTTAGAGGGATACACATACAGGTATGGTTTAGTTATGGTTGAGTTATAGTAACCATTCTCAGCTTTATCCACCACCCCGCAATGTCGCCATTGGAATCTATGGTGCGAAGGGGGAGAAGAAGGTTGCCTCGTTAGTCGTGGGAGCAGCATGCCGGCGTCAGATTTTGGGGAGGAGACGGGGATGGCAGTGTACAACACCCAACAACGGGAAAACCTATATGACTCGTTGTGTCAAATTTTCGCGCAAACGCACATGCGAACGCCCAGTGCGAGACTTTGGGTCGGCCCACTATACCCGAGCGTGGCAACCGGTTTTGGGAAGAAGGTTCCCTGAATCGGTTTTTTGTTTCTTTCACCGTTTTTTGGTTTCTTTTGGTTTTTTCGTTTTCTTTTTTTATTTTCATTTTCTGTTTTTCATCTCTCTTTCCTTTTAAAATTTCTTTTTAAAATCGTTTTTCAAAAATATTTGGTTTTTTCTTAAAATTTCTTCAATATAAAAAAATCATACATTAAAAAATAGTGAATTTCAAAATATGTTTGTTTTTTATAATTCTTTTTGTGTTTTCAAATTTTGTTCAAAATTTATTTCCATGTTTTCAATTTTATTTAAAAATTCTAAAAATGTTTTACATTTCCCAAAAAATGCGCAGAAGATGAAAAATGTTCATGTTTTCACTATTTGTTCACAAATTCAAAATTATTCAGGATTTCTGAAATTGTTCACAGATCTAATCGTTTGCTTTTCTCCAAATTTTGCTCGGAGTTCAAAAAAGTTCTTTTTTTTAATAAATTGAAAATATATTGTGATTTCTTTAAATATTAGAATTTTCAAATTTTGATCACATTTTTAAAAACGGTTCCGTATTTTAAAAATTGTCAAGAGGGGCTCCCGAGTCTGTCATATTTTGGGGAGAGAATAGAAAAATATGAATACGCTGTGGTACGGCCCATGTAAATACCGGGCCATTCGAGGAGGCCCTTTCGATGTCGGCCGAGACTGTAGACAACCGTTACGTCTTCGAGATCTGGACGGACACGTCCTCCCCCCTCTCCCCTCGCCGACCTCTTCGCCGCTGTCGAGATCCGCTCCTCCCAGCCTCTCCGCCGCGGCCGGAGAGGGTTGGTAATGCTATCGAGCTACGTTCGATCTGCAGGCGAGCAGCGCGGTGCGGCGGTTTCGTGGGTGATGGGGCGGATGGGGAGCGACGCGCAGTTCTACGACGACCGCGACCGACCGACACCGCCTCCGTAGACTCCCGATTCGACGCCGACAGGTCGACGCGCTCTTCCCGCAGGTTTGGTTCGGAAACTCCCCTGCTTTCGTCTCTTTTTGGGCGGAATTCTAATTGATTTGCAATCGGGCGGCGCAGGTGGTCAAGAATGGGGCGGCGGTGGGGCAGTCGTCGGAGATGAAGCTCGTCTACCTCTAACTGCTCCGAGACACGGAGAAGTGAGCCAACCTTTTCCTGGTAACTGAGCCAGGTCGGAGTAATCACGTACCTGAGCTCAACTACTGTTGGTCCAACTAGATTCATGCGGTCGTTGCATGTTTGATCGGAGAAACAATATCTTCTTTTGGCAAATGCTTCGATTGAACCATGAATTTGCTGCAATTACATACTCCTTCCGTAAACTAATATAAGAGCGTTTAGAATACTAAAGTAGTGATCTAAACGCTCTTAATTAGTTTACAGTGGGAGTATTTGACATGAGATTCTTTCTGATGTTGTTGACAAAGATCATACTACCTTATAAGTCTGAATCCTGCAACTAGTTGAATTTTGAGCAATTGCCATGTGCTGTTGGAAGTGATTCTGCAAATTTTCTTGCTATTATCGCAGGTGCCAGAATAAAGCTCTCCTTTCCATTAGCATATTCAAGAATGATTTATCACACATAAAGGTGACGTCTTGGGCCTTACACACCATGGCTTCAGATTGCATTCGTTGCTCTGATTGTATCAGACTATCTGTTGCTGTAAAGAAATGTGTCAGGGATCCATCGCCATATGTTAGGAAATGTGCGGCATATTCATGTGCTCTGCAACTTGCTTCCAGAGGAAGACACAACTTTGGAGGAGGTTTGTTTAGTGCAACTTCCTTCTCATTTTGCATTGATGCTGGACACTATGTGCATCTGAAGCCTTCCAATGTTACTGCAGATAGTGAAAATTCCCCTCTAGTAGTGGGAGCTGCTGCTGTTGCATTTAGGTCGGCTTGTCTGAATCGACGGCCTCAGACTCCAGCCGACGCAGTCGCGACCCTGCCTCTAGATCAGCTCGCCAACCAACCAGTTGCTGCTGTCTTCAATCAGTCTCCGCAATCCCCGACAACCTCCGGCCGTCATCAGCATCATGCTCCAGCCACCACTCATCTTCTACCCTGTTCATCTACTACAATGTCCGCCATACACCTCATGCACCAACCCTAGGTAAAAAAGTTATGTTCTTTGATGTTGTTGCTCTGCTGCACCATAATGTTGCTCCAATAACGTGCAACCTGTGCTGATATTAAAGCAGTGGGTTGAGTACAGCCTCGATGGCTCATGGACCACACACTCCTGGCTTGCTTCCAGATGCTTCGTAGTTCATCACCCACAAAGGTAGCTCCCATGAAGCTATGACTCGACACAGGCAACCAGGTGGCCAATTACCTCGATCCATTTTTACCGTCTTTTGATTTGGCTTATGCATACGAAATGATCGATGAAATGGCCGAAGGAAAATGAATCTTACACCCAATCCTTACCGCACACCAGTGATGAAATATGCCTTTCATATTTATTACCGTTGTGCTACCTTCTTCGCTCAGCTCTTGTCTTTTGTGATGTGCTCAGTTCAATTATTTTTCTTTTGTTATTCTATTGCTAGATATCCTTCGATATCTATGTATGATTTGAATTTTAGGAGTCATGTGTTTGATTAATTTGTGACATATTGAACCTTACTTCCCTCCACATTCTTCTTCTATGAGAACATATAGGACCTGCAAAAGAGAACATATAGGATGCACCAGATGCCAAAACTAGCAATAAATGATTCTGCAAAATGAACCACAAAATCAAGTTTTACTTCAATCCATCCACCTGGCTAATTACAAGGAAAAAATGTTATTTATTGGGCCACAACAACATCCAAAAGTAATCTATCCACCAGATTAAAAAGGAAAATTCAACATTATTCTACCAAGCAAAGAAGAAAAAAGCTAAATCATTTTACTGCCATAAAGTTGGATTTGTTGGTGTTTCTTCTTTTACACCTCCTACCCCCCTGAAACCTCTGGAATAAAAAAACACCTCTCAACAAACAAATGGATTATGTTGAGCCCGACAATGACGACTCAACATGCATGGGCACTGGGGCAATATGATTCTTTTTTATCTAAAGCATAGCACGGGAATTCAGCTGGTATCAGAAGCTATGGGGACTAATGCGTTAGTGGAAGCAAAATATGTGATCCCAAATATCACATATCCCACAAAGGGAATAACTTCTAGGTCATGTTATGATTTTAATGTTCCAAATAGATCAGCATATCGAGAAACATTAACTATTTGGGATAATAAATTGTTTGGAATTGCAAGCTTCTTGCCTATGGTGTGCAAGATAATCACTTCATAGATTTGGTTATCCACCCGAAGGCAATTATTTTTTTGTTTGTAACCTGAGGACAGTTATCTGCCTGATATATTGATCTAAACCATTCATGAATTGTATAAACACTTAAAATCTGGACCCCAAAATCAAAATTATGATATGCTAACATCTATTACAAATTATTTAGGCATAGCATACCCCTAACACACATCAAAACTACTATAACATAGCATAGATAGAATCGTAACGAGATTACCTTATGGAGAAATGGTGGCATTGCCCATTATCTATTGTTGAGATGAGAGGGGGAGTACCTACAGAGAGGAGAGCAGGTGGTGTCTGGTGAATCATGAGTGGTTCCTCTCGTGTCTGGCGGCTCACACAGGGGCAGGGGGAAGAGGGGCCCCTCTTCTAGGTCAGCACTTCTCATGGGCTTGGGCCCAAGAGACAGATCTTGATGGGCTAGGGCCCATACCGGTTCAACACTCCCCCTCAAGATGGGTGGTAGATATCTATCATCCCCATCTTGTCACACACCAAGTTACAGTCCTTTGTTCCTAGTCCCTTTGTCAAGCAATCTGCAAATCACGCCAGAGTGACATGAGTAAGGCCGATGATCCCAAAGATCAAGTTTCTCTTTAATGAAGAAGCGATCAATTTCCACATGCTTCGTCCTATCATGTTGAATCGGGTTATTAGCAATGGCTATAGCCGATGATTGTCACACCACACCCTTAAGGGTCCCTTCCTCAAGAGTTTCAACTCGATAGTAGGTGCTTCACCCAGAGCATATCACATAACCCTTGAGATAATGCTCTATATTCAGCTTCATTGCTGATCTAGACACAACATTCTGCTTTCTTGCTTCTCCATGACACCAAATTTCCTCCCACAAACACACAAGAACTCAAGTCGATCGCCTATCATCTTGACAGCTAGCCCAATCGAGTCACTATAGCCATCCACCTCAAGATGTCCACTCTTCGCAAACCACAACCCTTTACCCGAGTCCCTTCAAGTATCTCGGGATTCGTGAACAATATCAAGATGCCCTCTCCTTGGTTCATGCATGTATCTCGCCACCACCCCACGGCATACGTAATGTCGGGCCGGTATGACACAAGTACAATAACCTCCCAACCAACTTCGATAATCTTCCTTATTCACTAGCTCACCCGATTGTCTTCATTGCTTTGATGATTTTGTTCAATTGGAGTAGGGGCTGCACGACATCCCATCATGCCCATGTCACTCAAAAGATCCAAGGTGTATTTTCGTTGGCACAAAGATATTCCCTTCTCTGTCAAGCCACTTCTATGCCAAGGAAGTACTTTAGATTTCCTAAGTCTTTTACCTCAAACTCCTTGCTCGATACACCCTTCACTCTCTTTATTTCCTCCTCATCATCTCCAAGTGATGATGATATCATCAACATACATCGCAACAATGGTGATCTTATTAGTGTGTCTATAAAACACCGTGTGATCACCATTACATCGCCATACCCCATATTCCAAACAGCTCGTCGAACCTATCAAACCATGCCCTCGGCGATTGCTTGAGCACCATACAAGGATTTCTTCACTGCATACCTTCCCCGTAGTCTGCATTACGTGCCAAAACTCAGCGGTATCCATGTATACCTCTTCTTTCAAGTCACCATGTAAGAAGGCATTCTTGACATCTAAGCGGTGCAATTTCCACCCAAAGTTTGCAAAGACACGAGACCAATACCTGCATCGTGTTCATCTTTGCAATCTGGAGCAAATGTCTCATCATAGTCAATTCCATAAGTTTGACTATATCCTCTGCAACCAATCTAGCCTTATACCGCTCCACCTTGCCCTCGTGATTCTCGCTTCACAAGAAAAATCCACTTACAACTCATCGCTTTCTTTCCTGCCAAGCAATGTGGTTAGCACCCATGTCTTGTTTTTTTTCAATGCTTCTAACTCCTCTATCATCGATTCACGCCACTTGGATCTTGCTTTGCGCCTTCCAATCCCTAGGATAGACACGGTTGCGAGAGGCAACAAACGCCTTATATGAAGGTGACAAAGCCTTGTAAGACACAAAATTGCCAATATCAAGGTCATCACAAGCATCATCCTTTGGCGAGCCTTCCTTGCTACCTCACCCTTCCTTGCCGCTTCACGTAGTAGGTTTTCGAACGCAATGGGCAGCTCCACATGTCGGATGAGCTTGCCTCACCGCCTTGCCGCCCCCCGCACTCTTGCCTCACCGCCTTGCCGCTTCCCCTGCACTCTTGCCTCCCCGCCTTTGCTCCCCCCCGCACTCTTGCCTCCCCGCCTTTGCTCCCCCCGCACTTGTGGTTGCCGCCGAGAGTACACCAGGTATTCGCTCGCCATCGATCCCGAACAGAACCCGGAGAGCACCAATCTTAAGTGTATCGACAGTTGGCTCGACATGAGCCCGCACATCATCATCGCGATGGTACTAACCGAATTGTACCCACTATTGGTTGAACTCGAGCACGCACATCATTATCGGTGTTAATGTCCACAGGATCACCGTGAGTATGAGACACATCCTTCTCCCCTCTCGACCATCATGCACAGGTGTAGGTGGTCAAGCTCGCAAACAATGATGAGATCACCGGCTCACCATAGAATGGCTCGAGACTCCACAATGTAACGTCCATATTTACAAACCTGCGTTTTTGAGAGGGACACCAACATTTATACCCTCGCGACTAGACGAGTATCCCGAAAAGACACACTTCAACGCCCGAGGATCAAGCTTGCCAACAGATGGTCGGTGATCACGAACAAAGCAGGTACTGCCAAACAACTTTGGGGGAACAACAAACTTATTATCTCCAATGATCAACTCAGACGGAGATTTCATGCCAAGTATCCTGGAAGGTGTTCGGTTGATCAAGTATGTGGCTCTCATAATCGCATCATCCCACAAGAACTTAGGCACATTCATGGTAAACATCAACGATCGAAAGCAACCTCAAGAACATGACGATTCTTCCGCTCGCCACTCCATTCGAGGGGGTGTCCGGACATGAAGTTTGATGAAGAATCCCATGGTCGACCATGAAAGCCCCAAAATGTTGTTCACATACTCCGCTCCATCGTCTGGCCCCGAGCACCTTGACCAGACTAAACCGGTTCTTTACAAGAGCATGGAAGTTCGAAAACAGCTAAACACCTCATCCTTGTGACGCATCAAGTAAATCCAAGTCATGCGAGAATAGCGATCAATAAAGGTAGCAAAATACTTCTTCCCATTCATTGACACCACTGGCTAGTCCATACATCCGAATGAATAAGCATAAAATGAGATATGCTCCGAGCCCCTTACTCACATATGAGGCCCGTGTGTTTTGCATATTCACAAGCATCACATGTCGACTTGCCTTTGCCTATTCCACACATAACATCCGGAAATATTCTACTCATCTTATCAAAAGATACATGCCCCATCCTACAATGATGGATCATCGCCGCTTCTCCTTATCCTCCATGGTCGCAAAGACACACCAAGTCCGGCTACACCTCCCGGTCCATGTACCGAGCCCCTACGCTGGTGCAGGCCCCAACCGTCTGCCTGCCTCGTCAGCACTTTGAATCAAGCAACCGAACTTGTCAAGGATCACACGACACCCATTTGATCAATGAGTGCACTAAAGAGACCAAATTGACAGAAAGGTGGCACATGTAAAAGCGACGATAGGGAAATGGTCGGAGTACACTTTATCGTACCAACCCCTATGATCGGTTGTTTTGTGCCATCGACCATTTGTATAGTGCCCGTGTGAGAGGGAGGATGCTTAGTGTAAGATTCGAACACACATGAGTTACTAGCAACATGCTTAGATGCTCCAGAGTCAAGAACCCACTCTGGAGCACTCTCATTAGTAGCAAGAGATGCTCTTTCCGGATTACCTTCATCAGTGGAGGCCCAGTGAGCAAAGTCTCCATAGACAACATCATCTACATCTTTGCCTTTGGACGTCCCAGTGTCTCCTGCAACGGCCATGTGAGCCCTCTGACCCCCTGAGTGTCCTGAGTAGCCACCTCTACCTCTAGAAGCCTGGCCCCATGAGGTCTCTCGAGTATCCACCTCTGCCTCTAGCACTTCTACCTCTGCTGTTCCCCTCTCGTTATATCCCCGCCTCGCCACGAGTTGGACATTCTCTCTCCAAAGACCTACCTCCCCACAGATATGACATTTGGTGGGATCTCCCACTCCATGCGCCAAGGATCGCAAATGTCGGTGGCACAACCTTCATGTCTGCATGCTCAAGGGATAGGCGCACCTCCTCTTGAGTCATCGCCGCAATAGCCTCGTGAATGGTAGGCGACTAGGTTGGTGCAACAGGGAAGCCTTCCCGCCATCAAAGCAACCTTTGAGGCCACCAAAATTTCAGCACACGCTGCGTGCCATCCACTTATGCCCCGACTCGATTGAAGCCGCATCATAGAGTTCCAAGGGATCACAGTTATCCCGGTCACCCACGAGCACGCAGAAGAACCTAATCTTGTCCTCGGCCCGAGCAATGAGCATGACATTGCCCTTGCGAGTATTGAGTGGACAGAATCTTCCATATCTCAAAGGTGAGGATAGCCCTCCACAAAGCGCCCAATGGAGGCACCACGGAGTTCAACAACCACACCATAAGTACAGAGTGGATGACCTTCCACCTCTTGCCTCTCCGTGACTACTCTTGTCCGTTGGTTCTACAACGGTGCCCAACAAATATCCATCAAGCTCCTTCGCTCCACGCCCCACAAAGCCCTTCTCGGACCAGCTCAAATAATTTGTCGCCCTCTAGCTTCATGTCCAGGGCGACATTTCAAGCTTTGAGCCACTTCTGTCGAGGAACGATGGCCCCGAGTTGGACTCATGAGGATCTTAGCAAGCTTCTCCAAAGCCTCGGCAAGACCGGTTGGTTCAGCCATTGTTTGGCGGATAAGCAAGAACAAAGAAAACTCAAAGAACACCTCTTCTTCTCTTTCCAACCAGCAAGCAGCTCGGCTTCAAGAACACCTCTTCTTCTCTTTCCAACCAAAGAAGCAGCTCCTCGCAGAACAAGCTCCAAGACCTCCTCTTCCTTCTCCCTCAAGAAGACCAAAGAAGAGCAAGAATAGAGTCAAGAAGAAGAACACGCAGCCTCCAGACCACAAATACCAAAGCAGCAGCTCCTTTCCTCTCGATCACTCCCTTTCTACTCTCCGCCAAGAAGACCACAACGCACGCAGGCCGACGCCTCCTTCTCTCCACTAGCGCCCTCCTCTCGCTCCTCTCTGCGTCATTGCCGCCAAAGACACGACGCCAAAGAACCACCCCGAGCAGCTCCTCTTCCTCTCCGCAGCCGCCGAGGATGAGGAAGAGCCCAGCAGGGCTCTGCCTCCGGTCCAAGAAGCGGCAGCAAGAAGAGCCCACGCAGCTCTGCGGGCCGCCGCCCGCGCCTCTCGTGCGTGCAGCTCTCTGCAGCCCCCCGCGCGTGCGCCAGATCTGCCGCCACCTCGCCGGACGTCGCCGCCGTCTCCTTAGGCCCCGCCGTCGCTGGCCTCTGATACCATGTTGAGATGAGAGGGGGAGTACCTACAGAGAGGAGAGCAGGTGGTGTCTGGTGACTCACGAGTGGTTCCTCTCGTGTCTGGCGGCTCACACAGGGGCAGGGGGAAGAGGGGCTCCTCTTCTAGGTCAGCACTTCTCATGGGCTTGGGCCCAAGAGACAGATCTTGATGGGCTAGGGCCCATACCGGTTCAACATCTATGTTATCATTATTTACATCAAGAACAATTTGATCAGAGGACCTCTGCTCCATTTGAGAAGTGCTAGATCCAGGTGTAATCATGAAATTCTTCATAACTAGTTTATCTCCCGCAGCATAATTATGTTCTTTAAAAGTAGAAGAATGGTACTGTCAGTTGTAAATCTATAAAAATAATATATCTATTCTAGCATTAGACACATGAAACGGGCACAGACATACAATTCTTGGACCATAAAAACCATAAACCCTATATAAAATCTATGAAAATCTAGAGAAGATATATGAAAATCAATGAAAACTAAAAAGCCAAGCAAATAGTAGGACAACTCGCTATGGGGCAACCCTAGAAATTTCCACCTAAACCTGCCAGCAAAAGGAGAGTAACCAAAAAAGAAATACTTTGAAAACACAAATTGCAAGCCTAAAAAAGTAACACACAATTTGCCATGGGGATGCATCTTAAGTTGTCATTATGCATCACATGAAGTTGGAACATGCCCTGGATCATGGCAAACTGTGTCATTTAAAAAAAAGGTTATGGTAACAATTAGATTGTGTGTCATTTTCAAAAACTAATGTTGTGATCATGGCAAAACTGCCATGGTGACGCATCTTAAGATGACGCTATGCTATCACTTATGCACGGCCACTTTGTATAAGATCATGGCCACTTTATCTAGAGTAGATCATGGCAAATTTGTGTGTAAGTTTCTACATTGCCAACTTGTGTGTTTATCCTGGTTCACAACAAAAAAATAATTGTGCATTGCCAATGTACATATGGCAAATCTTTGACATGCGGTAGTTTTTATGCATAGATCACGGCAACTTTGTGTGTTGAAGATATACAAGATTATGGCAAAAATATGCGTCATTTGCAAGAAAAAAAGAGGTTAGGATGCTTTAATAACCAATTTGTCGGCAAAAAATATACCAGGTTGCCATGTTTAAAGAAAGAGGTTTTCCATGTGGTAAAATTAAATAAAAAAACTAGTTGCCATGCTCCAGAAAAAAAAAGGTTTGCCATGTGATAAGAAGAAATATTTGGAAATATTTGTTGTGTTATGTTTGCTTACAATACTTAATTTGATGCCATTTTTAAATTTACCAGCTAACTTGGGCTGCAACTAGTAAATTAGATGCTATATGATTCTTTTTACCTACAAGTCACTGATCCATGAAAACTACTATAACATAGCATGCATAGAAGCGTAACGAGATTACCATGTGGAGAAAGGGTGGCATGGTCCATTATCTATGTTGTCATCATTTATATCAGGAACAATGTGACCTCTGGTCCATTTGAGAAGTGTTAGATCTAGTTGTAATCATGAAATTCTTCATGACAAGTGTATCCTGCAGCATAACTGTGTTTAAAAGTTCAACAGTGATCTGTCAATTGTGCACGCGCATACAGTTCTTGAACCATAAAATGCACTGGTACCTAATAAATGCCAGCTAAAGAAAGAAAACATAGATATGGGTAAACATGTGTGAACATTCATAATCATTAATACATGGAGCACCGATCAATTTAACCATATTTCATGACAAATTATTCATACTGCTCGTAGTTATAATCTAATCAATTGTCTGGCATGAAGAAGGAAAGTTGGTGCCCTATGGGCACTCATTCCCCAAAATAGGCACAACATTATGTGCATTGAAAGATGCATCACATTTACAACATCAATTAAAAAGTATTGTGTTTACTGTGACCACACAGTAAGTAGTAATACATAAAGTTAGATAATATTGGCAATTCTGTTAGACGAAACAAGGAAAACTGTATGAAGGGTAGAACATATATACAATTCTTTGATCCATGAAACACTAAAAATTCCCCAAAATAGGCACAACATCATGTGCATTAGAAGATGCATCCACCTTTACAATGTCAATTATAAAGTATTGTGTTTACTGTGACCATGCACTAGTAATACATAAAGTTAGATAATAATGGTAAATTATGTTAGACCAAACAAGGAAAAATGTGTGAAGGGTAGAGCAACATAGATACAATTCTTCGATCCATGAAACACTACAACTTCAACATCCCTTCACCTAATCCATGACAAAACAATAAATCCAGATCTGAAATCTATGAAGACATGGTAGATCATAAACATATTGATATTATGATAAAGTAACAGACCATCATCCTACATCTAAAAGATCAGATCTCTCCGGAAAACCACAAGTGGGCAAGAGCGAATCCAACACAGCTAACATAAATCCATACATTTGGAGGTGCGGACAAAAAAAAAGAAACAACTTCAGCAAAGGACCCCAAAAGACACAAGAATCTGTCTTAAGATGAGCGGTGTGTGGTCTAGCACGAGAGACACTTGATTGGTGGAAGCTTGAATACTTTAATTTATAGGAGATGTATACATGCCCTTTTATAGGGCTAGCTAGTATTGGTTAGCCCAAGGTTTTGGCAGTGTGAAGATGGATAAAAAATCCTAGCCGCACTGCTCTGACTACTAACTATCCTACCCTGACATGCTGCAGGTTATCCCATGCAGCTTATTTTGACTTTGTTGCTCTTAGTTCACACTATAACTGTGCTCGGAGAAAGTGTTTAATCCACTATCTCCCCCTCAATCCTGTCGAAGGTCTTGATGTCGATGACCCCGATCTTGCCGCACAGCTCCTGGAGACGAACACGTCCAAGAGGCTTGGTCAGGATGTCCGCCCTCTGCTCGCAATTTTGATGAACTCCACTGTCACTGTTCCCTTCTCAACGCAATCACGGATGAAGTGATAGCGTAGATCAATGTGTTTGCTGCGATCCTGAAGTACCGAATCTTTGCAGACTAAGATCGTAGACTTGTTGATGTAGAGGATGACAGGGGCGACATCTCGATTCAGCACCTCATCGAAGAGACGAGCCAACCAGATTCCTTGGCATGCTGCTGTTGCCGCCGCAATGTACTCCGCCTCACATGAAGTGGCGACGACCTTCTGCTTCTGTGATTGCCAGCTCACTGGGCTGTTTTTGAGAAAGAACATCACGTTTGAGGTGCTTTCCTTGGAATCCATGTCACCCACATGGTCTGAATCACTTTAGCTAGCCAAGGTCCCGTTGTCGCCAAGGCGGCTCATGCATCCGTGCGTGAGTGTGCCGGCGATGTAGCGTAATAGATGCTTGACAGCCGCGAGGTGATCGCTGGCCGGCGCCTCCATGAACCTACTTAGGAACCCAACAGCGAACGAGATGTCCGGCCGGGTGTGCATTAGGTACCTCGGCTGTCGATGATGCTCGGATAGAAGGTAGCGTCCACCGGCGTCTCATTGCGTTCCTTGCTGAGCTTGCACCACGCCTCCATTGGCGTGTACGTGGTTACAGTCCGCCATGCCAGCTTTCTCGACTAGCTTGGCTGCGTAGGCCGCCTGCGTGTGCGTGGTTTTGCAGTCCACCGTCCCAGCTTTCTCAAGTAGCTTGCCTGCGTGGGCCGTCTGAGTATTCCACGATGAAGGAGCTACTCGCTAGCGCCTCTCCCGGTGCCTCCCAGCTCCAACCTGCCTCCTCGTCGAAGACCCGTCTGAGTATTCCACGATGAAGGAGCTACTCGCTAGCTAGCGCCTCTCCCGGTGCCTCCCAGCTCCAACCTGCCTCCTCGTCGAAGACAACATCGTGGGAGATGTGCACATGCTTCAAGACGAGGTCATACATCTTGTACGCCTTGGAGCCCGTCTTGTAACCAAGGAACCGCATCATGTTGCCCTTCCGATGGCTTGTACAAACTCTTCTTCCTACCAATGCATCAAGACACTTGCATTTTCTTAAGAGAGAAATTTGTTGATTGCAAAATTTTGTCCTAGAGTCTTGTTTCCTAATTTGTACCACAACATTATGTAAGGATACAAAAGAATAATTCAAATTTTTTTCAAAATTAAATACTACCTTTCTCCAACCAATGTATAACAAAAACAAAAACAAATTGTAGTTTATGTAGGCACACTTTATTACTATTTGTAACTCCCAACAATGTCATAGAAATGTTTACTTGTAAATGTGCCAATTCGCCCACACAATATCCCTAGCAAATATTTTCTTCCTTCTTATCGTCCAGACGTTGCAACTCGTTCACACCCTCCCCCTTTTCCATCCAAAAACTCTAGAGCACCGCCATTTCACATTTTTGGAAAGAAACTCCTACAAATTACCCGGACGCAGCAATTAGCTCCACAACCTCCTTGCAAATATTTGCCTCCAATGTGTTGTGAAAAAAGAGAGGTTTGCCTCCAATATCACCTACTTTGCACGCCTTGGAGCAGATTGATCACCAAGGCTATTTTTTTTAACCAAGGTTATTTTTCACATTTCTGCCAAACAAACTCCTACAAATTACCCCAGCCATCCCACCACGCCAAACCAACCAAATTATTCTACAACCTCCTTGCAAAGATTTGCCCCCAATGTCGCCAACTCTTGCACACCTTGGAGCGGATTGATCATCAAAATTACTTTTCTTTTGTCGAACTTGGATTGGGTGTACCCTTTAGTTTCGTGCTTCTGTGTTCTCACTTTATGATCTTAGGCCTTGTACAATGCTAGGTGCTTAGGAAGGTGTTTAGAAAAAAACCGGGTTTTGCTAAAGCATCAATGCCTATTTTTACAGGAGAGATGCCTAATTAAGCATCTAGTAGTAAGCACCGGTGCTTAAGAAAACACTGGTTTATTTCTCTAAGCACCTCACCTAAGCGCCTTGCATTGTACAAGGCCTTAGGAGACAAAACAAGACGAAAACCTAGGTTAGCCAATACCTAAGAACTAAGTAAAAAGGAAGAAGAAATAAACAAGGCAACAACAAAACAAAGCAAAATCCTATAGTTACATGTATGCTTGCCCGATATGTGAAATAGGAAAAATTGCCAAATCATGAAACTAAAGAAGATCAGTTAGAATGTCCTTCATAACCTCTCCCATATTGAAAGTACAAGGATGAAATACGTATGATTTATGGATTTTAATGTCGCTAGAATATACCAACTTGATATTAAGTTTCATGCACAAAACTCGTAGAGAAGGTTGGGCAATACACACATACTTCAACACTTGGAACTGCACCTAGTTCATTGATTCAAGTAATGACAAACTCGCCAGAAGTGCCCATCAAAATAATTGTATTATTTTCTATTGGTTTACTATTGAAATAAGCCTAAGGACTAAGCATCCAGACCTAGCAAATGGGTCTCGGTTCTAATTACCATAATTTGGCAGTACCACATATGCGGATGTGAGTATAACGAGGTTCTTCAATGATACAAGATTCTCATGGCATGGTATGGAAGAATAATAAAGAATTATGACCTTCAGCAACACATGGTTGATAGTTATCACCTTTCAAAGCCACATAGAGTATTTCAATTCATCTTCACAACTACCTGGAGTTTGTTAGGCACCATTGTTTTGAATATTTTCATCACCATCCATGCTATTGTTGGCATATGGTATGTTTCCGCCACTTGGGCTAGCACCTTGGCATAGCATGCCTACATGTGGTTGCATGGTGCTTATAGCATATTTTCT
This sequence comes from Aegilops speltoides, assembly GCA_021437245.1. Classification (NCBI taxonomy): domain Eukaryota; kingdom Viridiplantae; phylum Streptophyta; class Magnoliopsida; order Poales; family Poaceae; genus Aegilops; species Aegilops speltoides. The sequence continues at coordinate 117,524,756 of CM038142.1, forward strand.
CCTTGTTATTGCAATCTCTATTGTTTTCAGACCTATCTTGATAGTCCACAAAATAACTGTTATTTATAATGTCTTGCACTTTGGCGTTCTTCCTTCTCTTTCTATACTATGCCTTTTCACGGGTAACGTCTTCATGCTATTATCTGTGCTTCTTCTTTTAAGCATCGACTCCCCATGCAGAAATCCTAATTTTACTTTGTTGTTCATTTCTTTTTTCTCTGCAATCTTCTTGCAAATATCTTGTGGATTTGTGTCATCCAAGAAATTAGCATTGCTTGGGATATTCATAGTTCCATTAGTATTAGTGCGTGATGCCTCATCTAAACCTGAGAAAGAAGATACAAATAAGCTCACTGATACAATAAAGCATAGGAATCTCAACAAGAATTTCACCTTGTATCATTTAGGATGAGGATAACATCTGAGGATTCTTTGTTGACCCAAGAAGGTCAATGACATTTTGCAGTACCATTCTCCCAATTAATCGGTATTGACATGTATGAATTTGAGAAGAAAGAGCAGATAAATAAGTTGTTTATACAATAGAATTAATCAAGAGAATGGTACTGCAAAATATCATTCACCTTCTTGGGTCAACAAAGAATCCTCAGATGCTATCCCCGTCCTAAATGATACAGGTGAAATTCTTATTGAGATTCCTATGCTTTATTGTATCAGTCAGCTTATTTGCATCTTCTTCTTAGGTTTAGACGAGGCATCACCCACTAATACTGATGGAACTAAAGATATCCTGAGCGATGTTAATATCTTGAATGACAAAAATTCATCAGATATTTGCGAGAAGATTGCAGAGAAAAAAGAAATTAACAACAAAGTAAACCAGGATTTCTGCATGGGGAGTCAATGCTCAAAAGAAGTAACACAAATGATAGCATGAAGATGTTGCCAGTGAAAAGATATAATATAGAGAAAAAAAGGCGTTCAAAACCTACAAGAGAAAGAGGAACACCAAAGTGCATGACGTTATAAATAACAGTTATTTTGTGGACTGTCAAGATAAGTCTGATAACAATACATCTTAAAAAAGTAACACAAATATCTGATGCATGGGGAGTCAATGCTCAAAAGAAGTAACACAAATGATAGCATGAAGATGTTGCCAGTGAAAAGATATAATATAGAGAAAAAAAGGCGTTCAAAACCTACAAGAGAAAGAGGAACACCAAAGTGCATGACGTTATAAATAACAGTTATTTTGTGGACTGTCAAGATAAGTCTGATAACAATACATCTTGTAATAACAAGGAAAAATGTGCTATAAGCATCATGCAGCCACATGCAGGCCTGCTATGCCCAAGTGTTTGTCCAAGTGATTGAAACATACCATATGCCACTAATACCATGGATGGTGATGAAAATATTCAAAAAAGTGGTACCTACCAAACTCCATGCAGTTGTGAACATGAATTAGAATACTCTAAGATGAGCTTTTCAGAGGTAAGACCATCAACCATCTGTTGTTAAAGGTCATAGTTCTTGCTTTTTCTTCCATACCATGCCATGAGAATCTTGCATCATCGAGGAACCCCATTATATTCACATGTGCACATGTGGTACTAGCCAAATTATGGTAATCAGGACCGAGTCCCATTTGCTAATCGTGGATGCTTGGTCATTAAGCGTACTTCAATAGTAAACCAGTAGACAATCATACAACTATTTTGATGGTCACCTCTGGCGAGTTTGTCATTATTTGAAGTATTTGTTGATAGCCCAACCTTTTTCATGAGTTTTGACCGTTGGTTCTACTGGTTGGTGCGTGAAACTTGATACCAAGTTGATTTTTTCTAGCATTTGACATTAAAATTCATAAATCATATGCATTTCATCCTTGTACTTGCTTGTATGGGAGAGGTTACGAACGACGTTCTAACTGATCTTCCACAGTTTTGTGATTTGGTAACTTTTACAGTTTGATATACCTATATGGTCTCATGACCAGTAGTTGTTGGTGTAACTGGCATAACTGTAGGATTTTGCTCTTTTTTGTTGTTGCCTTGTTAGTTTCTTCTTCTTTTTAACCCTTGCATCTTACTGGTGTTCGATATATTTTGGCCGGTTTGTGTGAAAAATACATATTAGACAATCTTTAATTCTTTGGATAGATAAGGCTATTTATAAATAGTAAGATCTCACCTCTTCCATTAATATCTCAGGTTTCTTCGGGCAACAACAAAGAGACACATAGAAATAGAACTGAAAACAACGAGGACAAATGTGTCATGTATTCACACAGTTCCCATTTAGGCCTAAAATGCAAAGTTCACAAATGATCATCACATGCTTCTGTTGGAATCACAAGTCTCTGATAAATCAAAAGAGCCATTTATAGTGTGATCCTATGAAATTAGTGTATGCATATTAAATTATTTTACGCGTTCATTGCAAAAACTGTGATTTCCTATGTTATTAATGACAAGGTGATGACGAGTTCTATAGATGTTGCTCATCATGAGTAACCAGTAAAGAAGATATGAAGTTAAATTCCTTTTTATGCCAAAACAAACACCGAGTTGCAGACCTCTGGCAAAGTCTTGTGATTCTAGAGAAAATCTTGGAGAAGGCTATATATGTAGAGCAAGCCTATTTTGTTTTCTACTAGGTGCCATGTAGGATACTAAGGTCAAAGATTGAGATTCTTTTTGTCAGTTTGAATGCAACCAGCTTGCTTGGATATGTCACTCATGGTAAAGGAATAACATATGCTGGTGATGCTCCTGGGTCACACTGACTCCCAGCTGAAGGTTGGGACAATGCAGTTCACACTAGCTTTCAACCATTTTGGGGGATGGATTCATTCAGAGATTGCCAAGGTCTAAGTGTAAACCATTTTTTTAGCTTCTAATTCAACACCATTCACATTTGCATCAAGCCTTCTCGTCCTCACGTTCTTTCGCAAATTCAAACAGATGAATTGAAATGGCTAGTGCTATTTACATGATACAAGGGAATATTTTGTTATGTCCAACTTCAAGCCTGACATTCTGAGATCTAATATGTTCTACTGTAACATTTTGAGACAAGCCCCTATTATACCATCATGAAACTATTTAGTTAGCTTTTAATCTGGAATGGTAGTCCTTCAAATTCAACTTATTTTGCTACAAATGGGCCTCCCGTGCCGTTATAAACAAATCTGAAGCGGTTTCAACAACCACGAGAGGTATTGTCCTTCCTAGAATATTCAGTTAAACTATCATTTTGAGTATATTTTAGTTGAAGTATAATATTAATTACACCAAAGGAATTAATCTGTAGATGCCATATTCGATGGTGCTGATTACGTGCCGATTCCTGATTTTTTTTAGCTGTCATCCTATTTTTATGTTAATTTCTCTACAGTACCATTCAATATGCATGGCCCATTTTCTGTAACCTACTTGTAGTCCGCGATATAAGGATCTGATTTTATTGGTAAACAAAATATGAAAATGTTATAGCATATGATCGCTCGTTCGATTCTTGGCGCGATGCTTCAATTCTTGGCGTGATGCAAGGCATACTGTCGGACCGCGTGTGCGAATCTTCGCACATTGCCAATGTGGCACATCTTAGCGTGGCACGATGATTCAGCGTTCGCTCCACAATGATCGTCGTCGGATCGGTAGCACGAATCGCGTCGTGGGTCAGAGAGTTTGCACTCTCATTTATTTCTCACCCACTGACTTTTTCCTCCCTCGCTCACATTTCGCTTCTTCCCTGACCTAGGTCGTCTTGCTGCCGCATCCCCACCGCTACATCCCACCACCATATCCCCATCGCCGTGTTCCCACCGCCACATCCCGTCGTCATAGCCGCATCCCGCCGCCATATCCCCACCGTCGCATCCAGCCGCGTGTATCCTCATCACCGCATCTTGCCGCCATATCCCCACCGCCGCATCTAGCTGCAAGTATCCCCATCGGCGCATCCCGCCGCCATATCCCCACCCGCCGCATCCAGCCGCGTGTATCCCCATCTCTGCATCCCGCTGCCGTATCCAACCACGTTCGCCGACGCCCCTACACGAATCTAGAAAACTCATCGTGCGCCGTATCCCCCACCGCCGCATCCAGCCGCGTGTGAACCCATCGCCGCATCCAGCAACGTTTGCTCGCTACCACAAACGCCCCTATGTGAATCTAGAAAACTCATTGTGCGCTCCTTCGGGCGAGGTATGGTCGTTGTTCCTCCTCACCTGTTTATACGTTCACGCTGGATTTCGGGCTCGGGAATTTTCAGGATCCAGTTTTTCTGGGGTGTCTGTTCGATTATACACCAGAAGGAGAGTAGACGGCGACGGCCGACCTAAAATTAGCGGCAGGGCAGGATTTATCTCTAGCTACCGGTGCGGTTGTTTGCTTTGCTGAATTGAAGAGGTGGGGCGTGGGGCACGGTGCTCATGTTGATTTCTGAAGCCGCTGTACCCATTGTTTGCATTTGCTGAATGGAACAGAGGGAGTGGTAGGGCGTGGGCTGGGGAGTTTGGTGGGATGCTTGATAACTTTGCTCTACTGTGGTTAGCATATGTGAGCGGAAATTTTTGTTGTTGCCAACATCCAAAATTTGCCATGGTTAATTGTGTGTTCCAAGGATGGCAAGTTTGTGTTTTTCAGAGATGTTTTGTTTCTCTGTTGGGTTTAGACAGTAACTCCTACATTAGCCCATGACAGTGTTTATCATCTAGACATGGCAACTTTGGATGTCTTTTTCTAGGATGGTAACTCATCATAGCACTAGATGACAACTTTTCTAAATAACACATGGCAAGTCTTTTTGAATCATCATCGCAACCCATACAATTAGGGTGGCAATTATTTTTCTTCTCCTATTTTGCCACGTGCAAGTTTTTCTGAACCATCATGGTAGTCTGGCAAATTTAAAAATGGCATCAAATTAAGTATGGTAAGCAAACATAACACAACAAATATTTCCAAACATTTCTTATCACATGGCAAACCTTTTATTTTCTGGAGCATTGCAACTAGTTTTTTTATTTAATTTTACCACATGGAAAACCTCTTTCTTTAAACATGGCAACCTGGTATATTTTTTGCCGACAAATTGGTTATTAAAGCATCCTAACCTCTTTTTTTTGCAAATGACGCATATTTTTGCCATAATCTTGTATATCTTCAACACACAAAGTTGTCGTGATCTATGCATAAAAACTACCACATGTCAAAGATTTGCCATATGTACATTGGCGATGCACAATTATTTTTGTTGTGAACCAGGATAAACACACAAGTTGCCAATGTAGAAACTTACACACAAATTTGCCATGATCTACTCTAGATAAAGTGGCCATGATCTTATGCAAAGTGGCCGTGCATAAGTGATAGCATAGCGTTATCTTAAGATGCGTCACCATGTTAGTTTTGCCATGATCACAACATTAGTTTTTGGAAATGATACACAATCTAGTTGTTACCATAACCTTTTTTTTTTTTTTGAAATGACACAATTTGCCATGATCCAGGGCATGTTCCAACCTCGTGTGATGCATAACGACAACTTAAGATGCATCCCCATGGCAAATCATGTGTTACTTTTCTAGGCTTGCAATTTGTGTTTTCAAAGTCTTTCTTTTTTGGTTACTCTCCTTTTGCTGGCAGGTTTAGGTGGAAATTTCTAGGGTTGCCCCATAGCGAATTATCATACTATGTGCTTGGCTTTTTAGTTTTCATTGATTTTCATATATCTTCTCTAGGTTTTCATAGATTTTATATAGGGTTTATGGTTTTTATGGTTCAAGAATTGTATGTGTGTGCCCGTTTCATGTGTCTAATGCTAGAATAGATATATTATTTTTATAGATTTACAACTGACAGTACCATTCTTCTACTTATAAAGAACATAATTATGCTGCGGGAGATAAACTAGTTATGAAGAATTTCTTGATTACACCTGGATCTAGCACTTCTCAAATGGAGCAGAGGTCCTCTGATCAAATTGTTCTTGATGTAAATGATGATAACATAGATAATGGGCAATGCCACCATTTCTCCATAAGGTAATCTCGTTACGCTTCTATCTATGCTATGTTATAGTAGTTTTGATGTGTGTTAGGGGTATGCTATGCCTAAATAATTTGTAACAGATGTTAGCATATTATACTTTTGATTTTGGGGTCCAGGTTTTAAGTGTTTATACAATTCATGAATGATTTAGATCAATATATCAGGCAGATAACTGTCCTTAGGTTACAAACAAAAAAATAACTGCCTTCGGGCGGATAACCAAATCTATGAAGTGATTATCTTGCACACCATATGGAAGAAGCTTGCAATTCCAAACAATTTATTATCCCAAACAGTTAATGTTTCTAGATATGCTGATCTATTTGGAACATTAAAATCATAACATGACCTGCAAGTTATTAGTCCCCATAGCTTCTAATACTAGTTGAATTGCCGTGCTTTGCTTTAGATAAAAAAGAATTATATTGCCTCAGTGCCCATGCACACGGAGTCATAATTATCAGGCTTAGCATAATCCATTTGTTTGCTGGGAGGTGCTTCTATTTTGTTCAGGTTTCATGGGGGTAAGAGGGGTAAAAGAAGAAACACCAATAAACCCAAAGTTATGGCTGTAAAATGATTTGGCTTTTTTTTCCTTGTTTGCTTGGTTAATCTGGATGGGAGTCATAATGTCAAATTTTCCTTTAGTTAATCTGGTGGATGGATTACTTTTGAATGTTGTTGTTGTGGCCCAATAGATATCACTTTTATTGTAGTTAGTCAGGTGGATGGATTGAAGTAAAACGTGATCTTGTGGTTCATTTTACAGAATCATTTATTACTATTTTTGGCATCTGATCGACTCATCCATCCTATATGTTCTCTTTAGCAGTTCCTTTTGCATGTATTTATCAAAGCTACATGTACTCATTGCCTCACTGATAGTTAATATTCTTGTGGCCACAGTGGGTATGTTCGTGAGATGCAGATGCATGACTCAAATTTCCGTTCACTATTTGATGACCACATCAATTCATTGCTAGTTACTACAAAAACATTTCGACGATGGTATTGCCAAAGCTGCAGGGATAAATTGGAACCATTATATAATAATACCAGCACACCAGCTAGAATGTTGAATGAATTTGCACGAGGACTAAAACATGACGTCCGCAAGGAATTATCGCAAGAGACGGGTTCCGAGGAATGTCGTTCACCTTCCTACAATATAGAATCCATGAAAGTAGATCGAGTTGTAAATGGTACGTGTAAGCCTTGGTGAATTCCCATGTTCTTTTATTGTATAAACGACCTAATTTATCTGCTCTTTCTTCTCAGATTCATATGAGTCAACACCGATTAATCGGAAGAACGGTGCTGCAAAATGTCATTCACCAGTGTTGAAAACCTACAAGAGAAGGAAGAACACCAAAGTGCACGAAGTTATAAATAATAGTTCTTTTGTGGAATATCAAGATACCTCTGGCATGGCTTCAACTTTTGCCCATGCATTACCATCTTCGAGCAGTTATAAGTCGGAAAAAGCAGCACAAATAAGTATTGAACCCCGGAACCAGAGTGCATTACATCTGATCCAGGTAAATGGTTTCCGATCCATATTAGAAACAAAGGCAGGAAATATGTTTGATCCAAGAATGTCAGGACCTTCGACGGGTTACTATACAAGTGACCATATGCAGGGAAGGCATCTTCATGGATCAGTAGACTTGTGGAAGCACACATGCTTCACACAATGTGAAGTGTCTACAGGGAACATGCCAAGCCGTTGTCTACTTCCTAATTCATACCATTTGCATGATCAGTATGATGTAGAAAATTTCATATGGTACAGAGACAGCAACATCATCAATGAAAGTTGTGCACCGACCATGGATATTTCTGCAAAGTATCAACATCCACATTGTCCTAGTAAACCATTTCGCCCTGTTCCTAGGATTGGTGTGCTCAGTCCCATGTTGCAGAAAGAAGTCACAACATATTCGGAGAGCTGTGGAACACAGTCTGGCTACCGACTAGGCATGTCTGAGGAGGAAATGCCTTGCCAGATGTACAGAGGGGAAAACTCGGCATCAAGCTCACAAAAATTCAAGGCAACGTACAACCCCCAACATTTGGGTTATGTCAACTCTGTTGGAATACCAGAACTTCTGCCGGAGAGGGAGAATTCACATTCAAGCAAAGGCAAAAGCAAAATGGTATATTCTTCGGATAAGTCTGCACAACAGGATATATGTGTAAGTAATGTAAATTCAACTAATTTTACCATAGAGCTTGTTTTTCTAGTTTTGCTGCTAAAATAAGTAATTCTTTGGTAGTAATACCACTTTATGACTTGAGCTCAAAATACTACCACCCTGCAAGTGAACAGTTCTTAATTTTAAGTCAGCATGTGCAGGCTCAGGCTCTGTCTCTCTCTGGTGTGGCCACAAATGCTGCAACTCGTGGAAGGAGTTGAAAGTTACATGGACCTTGCATGTGCCTTAACCTGTCAAGTGCATAATCTTTTTTGTTTGAAAGCTCATACATGTTTTTGGTTGTCTTGTCAAGTTGTGTGGAAGGAGTTGGATTATCACCATAGTATGAGTTGGTTGTCTTGTACTCTATGATGTTTTGACATGTAATGTCTCGGAGTTGGATACCAAACGTGGGTCGTTGAATAAGTGTAATTTGTACACCTGTGAATTGATGTTTTTTCATCCTTCAAAGACTATATTCCACCTGATATTTTGTTAATTCATAGCTATTACTGCTTACAACCATTTATGGTTATATTCATTTTTATTGTTTTGATGATATATACTCCTTACTTCTTTTTTTGCGAAAAGATATATACTTCTTACTTGAATTACTACATGTTACTCTCTAATCACACTCAGCTGACTAGTATAATTTATCAAGTTAGCTAGTTTGGTGGTAACATTATCTAGTTTTATGTTTATGAACTGTATAATATTTTTTAGTTACATAATTTACTGACTAACACTTGTTCGATGCACAAATGTAAGTTCTATGGTGAGAGAGAATAATGACACTCTGTAGTGCAACTCAAAATGGTAGTAGAATATCGAAGAGTAGTACAGAACTGAAGATGCATAACCGGCATTACAGTTTTGCTCTTGCAACACCAATGTTTTCGTGATATATGGTGGGGGGAATGTACACTTGATCCAATAAACATCAAAGTCCCACTTTAGAAAAAATGGAAAGGGTTATTACGTCTTCGTGGGAAGACCTTTTCCCTACGGTCCATGTTACTAAATTGGTTAGAGATTTATCTGATCACAATCCTTTGATCCTGGAGAGTGGGGTGTCTCAGTTAGTGAGAAGACCAGAGAATGATTTGATGTCTCTTGGTTAAAGCATGAATATTTTCTTCCTATTATTAGAAAAAATAGGACAAAATGTTACTAGCTCTGATACTATAGATGTTTTGAATATTAAGCTCTAGAGATTTTAAAAATGTTTTAAAGGGTGGGGATGAAGGGGAGCCTTGGCGCAGTGGTAAATTTGTTGCCTTGTGAGGTCACGGGTTCGAGTCCTGAAAACAGCCTCTTGTAGAAATGTAAGGAAATGTTGCGTACAATAGACCCAAAGTGGTCGGACCGAGGAATTAACTCCTGTAGATGTGGAGGCTTATAACTGCAAAGTTGAAATTCCTTCAGAATTATATGAACTGTATGCTGATGAAGAGGTACAGTGGTTGCAATATTTCAATGATAGATGGCTCTTAAAAGGAGACAATGACACTACTTTTTATCCTAGAGTTTGTGAATGGGAAGAGGAGGAAAAAAAGCATTTACTCTCTTGATAATAATGGGGTGGTAATATCCTAAAGCTTGCCATTGAGTACTATAAGGACTTGTTTGGTCCTGCCCCTGGCAATATGTTTGCTATTGACCAGGACCTATGGGATGATTCTGGAAAAATGTCTACTAGTGATAATGCTATTCTTACTAGACCTTTTTCTGAGGAAGAGGTAAAACATGCTATTTTTTCAATGGATAGTAATAGAGCTCCTTGACCTGATAACATCCCCCATTGAATTTTTTCAATGTTGTCGGGAGTTTATTAAGGGTCATATTATGCATATCTTTGATGATTTTTTTTAGGGGAGGCTGGATGTTCAAAGGCTTAACTATGGAGTCATAACTCTTATTCCTAAGCTGACTGAGGTAAATTCCATACAACAATTTAGACCTACTTGCCTATTTAGATGCATGTATAAGTGGATTACCAAAAACCCTGACATCAGGACTGATCCTTTTGCTCATAAGTTGTTTAGTCCACAACAAAATTCTGTTATTAAGAGTCGTAATATTGTTGATGGGACTCTTTCCTTACATGAAATTATGCATCATGCACATGTTAAGAAATGGGAGGGGGTCATGCTCAAATTAGACTTTGAAAAGGCCTATGATAAGATCAATTGGGATTTCTTACTTGCTGTCCATAGAGTTTGTGGTTTTAATGATAAACGGTGTTTGTGGGTTAAACAAATTCTCAATAATGACATTGTTCCAATCAAGATTAATTATCAGCTTGGTCCATACTACCAAAGTGCAAGAGCGATCTGTCAAGGGGCCCCTATGTCTCCTTTTCCTTTTAATATGGCAGCGCAATGTTTTTACCAAAATGATATGCGAGCTCAAAAATATGACTTGTTTGTTGGTATGGCGCCGTGTTTGATTGATAAGGGGGTTGTTGTACTACAATATGCAGATGATACGGTGATTTTTTTTGTCTCGTGATTGTGCTAAAGCTGTCAACCTTAACCTGTTACTCTACCTTTTAGCATTTATGTCGGGGCTTAAGATCAACTATTTGAAAAGCGAAATTTTTGTGGTAGGTGCTGATAATGGAGTTTCTATATTTTACTCAGAGCTTTTTGGTTGTGTTGTTTCCACTTTACCTATGAAATATCTTGGGGTGCTAGTTAGTTTTGATGCACTTAAAACTATCGACTGTGAATTCCTTGTGGGTAAGATGATTAGGGGAGTGGATGCCTTGAAGGGGCATCTTCATTTGGGGGCAGGCTTATTTTGGTCAATTCTTGTTTGTCTGGTATCCTTTCTTTTATCATGTCTATGTTTTTGTTAAATAAGACTACCCTAAATAAGCTTAACAAACCCACATGAAGCTTCTTCTAGCAAGCTGAGAGACTTAAGAAGAAAATTCGTGTGGTCAGATGGAATGTGAGATTTGTTGCTTGAAAAATAAAGGTGGGCTGGGTGTTTTGTATCTTAAGAAACAAAACATCAGCTTCCGTACTAAATGGTGGTGGAAATTGGATACTCAGGAAGGATTGTGGCAACAAATTGTTCGAGCTAATAAGTACTTTCGTAATCAGACGGTTGCCACGATCAAAGCTCGCTTTTCAGATTCTCCGTGCTGGAAATTTATTTTGAAAGTTAGACATATGTATATGGAAGGTAGAAAACTTCTTAACAGTGGTAATTTGGTCAGGCTTTGGCATGACCCCTGGCTAGGTTCGAGCATCCTAAAACATGAATATCCTATTTTGTTTGATATTTGTAACAATCAAAAGTGCACGGTTGCTTGTTTTGTTGCTGATGGGTGTTCCCTAAGTTTTAGGAGCCTTGCTCTTACTGATCAGTGGAATAGGATTGCGCTTGGAGCTAGAGCTTTACGTTGAACGACTCCCCTGATAGTGTGACTTGGAGCCTGAATAAATCAGGCAGGTTTAGGACTAAATATGATTAGAAGTTGCTGGAAAAACCTTTGGCTGGTTCTCATAACGGTTGGATCTGGAAAGCCCCCATCCCTCTTAAATTGAAATGCATATGTGGAAGTTGTTTGGAAATGCCGTGCTAGTCTAAAGAAGAGAAAATGGTTGGCCTTTGTGCTCTTTTTGTAATGTTCTTGAAGATGCTCAACACCTGTTTTTCGGTTGTGGGGTCTGTATCTGTTTGGGGCACTATTGATAGAGTTACAGGTACTGATAGCTGCCCAAGGAACTTGTGGCAAAGTTTTACTTGGTTCTATGCTTTTCTACTTTAGGGGCACAAATAAAATATGATGTGTGTGGCTGCTGTTTGCTTGGGGATTTGGACCCCTTAGGGACAAGATAACCTTTGAGCAGCATGTTATGCGATCTCCCGTGGAGGTTATCTTCACTGTTTGCTCTTTTATGATGTAATGGGCAGATCTTCTCAAAAGCGTGGACAAGGATGTGTTCCAAGTTGGATTTAGGGTGTTGATAAAGAAAGCTACGATGCTCGCTCGGTAGATGAATCCACCAGTTGTTGTGTGGGCTTGGGACATGCTTATGGGGTGTGATCGGCTGTTTGAAGGGCTCCTTTGTGGTTGCGTTTTGGTGGAAATGTTTCCTCGGGGGTGAACTATGTGTGCTTTGTCTTGTAGCTGTGTAGGTTAGTGTTGATTTTAGTTGTTTGGTTACAAAACTACTCTCTCGTTTCATAATGTAAGACGTTTTTTGACATGTCATTTTTTTGCCCAGTAAGGGGTCTTTGGAGGTCGAGCACTCATAGCGGGTTTTCTGGCAATGCACTAACTCACCTCCCTCTCTTTCCCTCCTCCTCATCTTGCTTGTAATGTTTGTGAATTTTTATATTTTCGTTAAGCAACTAATGGAAAGGGGATGCTCGGTTGGAGAAAAACCACCAATGTTTTTGCACCTCTCAGCACCCCTTTTGATGCCTGAGTCACTAGCGAGGAAATAAGAAGCGGAGCAGGAGTGAATTGCATAAAACCACCACATTTCGGGCTTCTTCTGCAGAAAACCACCTGGTCCCTAATCATTTGCAAAAATCACCGCACATTCAGTAAACTTTTTGCAAAATGCACTGATCAGGTGATTTACCCCGTTTAATCACTTTCTGACAAGTGGGACCGGATTGTAAGGAGCTAATTTGCAACATATTAACACACACACCCCTGCATCTAAAAGAAAAACACAATCACGCCCTCCGTGGGGGAGGGGGAGGGGCTTGATTGCTTTTTCTTTTAAGATCCAGGGAGGTATACGTCAATTTGTTGCCAAATTAGCTCCTTACATTCCGGTCCCACTTGTCAGAAAGTGATTAAACGAGGTAAATCACCTGATCAGTGCATTTTGCAAAAAGTTTACTGAATGTGCGGTGATTTATGTAAATGATTAGGGACCAGGTGGTTTTCTGCATATGAAGCCCGAAATGTGATGGTTTTATGCAATTCGAGCAGAGTTGTTTATCTCTTGGCCTCTTTCTTCTCGATCGCAGGCCACCACGCCTAAGCAGCGTGGGCGCCATCGCGCTCTCCACCACCTGACCGAGACCGACCTGGATGTAGTCATCGTCATGGACCTAAGTATTTGGGACTAGACATCGTCGATGGCGGCCGCTAAACGTCCTACCAAAAACTATTTCGAAGGTGGCGATACGACTAGGGACGGAAGATCTTAGTTTTTGGTACGACGTTTTCGGACCGAAGGATGGGTGAGCCCTGCTACACATAAGATAGTTTCAGTACGACAGAAAATAGCAGCCATCACATCTGTTCCGTGGGGGAATATCATGTGCTACCTACCGTCCATGGGGTGATACACTGCTGCAGGACCACACGAAGCGTTCCATCTGCATGCAAAGCACACAATGAATTCATTAATACTCCCTCCGTTCCTAAATAATTGTCTTTTTAGATATTTCAACAAGTGACTACATACGGAGCAAAATTAGTGAATCTACACTCTAAAACATGTCTACATACATCCGTATGTTGTAGTCCATTTGAGATGGCTAGAAAGACAATATTTAGGAACAGAGGGAGTATATTTATTTATGACATATACCCCATTGAACATTTGCATCTTGCCACCTACAGAAGCATGTCTTTGCAATCTCTGCTCCAGACCCCTGTTCTCGATTTCTCACACCAGCATGATGGATTTTCATATAAGCGCCACCATGTAGTATGACGAGTATCTTATCAGCTACTCCTTCCGTTTCGAATTACTTGTCGCACATATAGATGTATCTAGATGTATTTTAGTTCTAGATACATCCATTTCAGCGACGAGTAATTTGGAACGGAGGGAGTACCTGTTGACTGTTGACTGATGAGCTTCTTCTCAATATTGAAGTATCTCAATATGAGAATGGGAAGGTGTTATTTCGGACGCAATCAACAACTCCGTGTGAGAAGGATGTTTAACAGAACAAGATACATACTCCCTCCATTCCAAAATAGATGACTCAACTTTATACTAATTTTAGTACAAAGTTGGGCCATCTATTTTGGAACGGAGGGAGTAGATGCAGTGAAATAAAATATAGGCACTTTCAGCAGATATTCTTCCTACAAGCGAGCAGCACTGTCAATTTATCTGAAGTTCCAAAACACTACAGCAAGCATCATCGTCTCCTTGCTCCAAATGTGAAGTGGTAATCGCGTCAAAATAAAGAATGTGAAGTGGAAAACAAGAGCACATCACCTGACACTTTTTGGAGTGACACACTATTGTATGAAATGCTCGACAGCAGCCCTATTTTTGGGCGCAAAAAACATGTGGAGTAAAAAAAAATTAGGTCACAAAAACGCTTTTTTGGCACCAGCAAACGCCGTCTCCAACAGCAGACCTATAACAGAGCACAAAATCAAAAAAGAAAAAAATTGGGCATGAAATATGGCAAAACTGCTCCAACAGCTACCCTAAAATAGGGCGGGAGCGGCGCCAAGCGTATCGGGGTTGGTAACGGGGTCCGAGGAGCCGGCCATGGCGTGCGGCGGCTGGCGGGCGGGCGGATCCGAGGGTTTCCGGCCACGGGCAGGCGTCTGGAAGTAGCCTCGTGTTTTTGGGCAGCCGCCCGACTGCCTATATTTGTTGCACGAGGAGCCTCTTTTTTGGGCTGCCAAAAAAATTAATTTTCTCTTAGGATTGGGCAGATGTTGGAGGCCAATTGTTTGCCCTCTCGTGCCTAGAAACGTCGTGCGCTCAAAAATAAGGTTGTTGTTGAAGATGCTCTAACTGTTATAAGATGTTTCTGCAAGCTGATTTAGCTTGCAAAAACATCTTACGTTACGGAGGGAGTATTCTGCGTCAAGATTTGGAAACCACAGTAGGTCGTGCCCTGAAACCGAATGATAACGGTAATAGGTTAGAAATAGTAAGCAAAATAATCCAAGTAGCTCATGAGGTGGTGCACAAAAGCTGAGCACTTACACATTATCACATAAGTTTTTTTTTGTCAAAACCCAATTGCTTTTGTATCCATATAATGATATAAATCCATGCGAAGTATATAAGCTACTCCCTAGCATTTCATTTAGGTCAGTATACTGGCTAGCTGGATGCATTTGACTATCAGCAAACTTGGAACTACTACATGCAGCAGTAAAACTGAACATTTGCTGGCACTGGTTAAACATGCGAACACTAAAATACTCCCTCTATATTGGTTGTAATAAGGGCATCTCCAACACTGGCCCTCAAAACGGACACTGTATATGTCCGCGGACGAGCACGGTCATATCCGCGGATAGTGATATGAAAATCGGCCATCCAACCATACTCGCATACATTTTAAACCGGATTTCAACAAATCAGACTAATCACGGAGGGAGAGGTTGTACCACTGCTCCTTATGCACCTGCCGGAACACCGAGAACGGTTGCGGTGTTGGCTGCTCCTGCGCCATGGCATCATTGAAGTGAGCATGTGCCGGCATGGAACAGCTCGGGCTGAAGCACCGACTCACGTCGGAGCCCTTCTCCATTGTTTGGTTGTCATCAGAGACCTCAAGGGAGCTGGCCGGCAAGCCGTCCTCAATCTGCCTAGCACGGCAGCCCTGCCATCCAATGCAAGGGCGGCCAACTCGTTGTTCGCCTCCGTCGAGAGGCTCCCCCACAACGCGCTAGAGCTCACGGTCATGGCGGAGGTGGAGTATGGAGGAGGATATGAAGCGGCCCTGGTGTTGTGCAGTTTGTGTCGGGCGTGGCCTCGTTTAAATAACGGATAACGGCCAGGCTCAGCAGCGGAGTGTGTCATTGTGAGCGCCGGAGTAGGTTTCTCGGTCGGCGAGCCTGTTTAATGGTGGCAGGCAGACAGGCGGCCAACCCGTTTGAATGCGGTAGATATCTGTATCATCCCGTCTAGTATTTAACAGGAACGGACACCAGGATGCGGTGATGGCGGCGCTTGGGCCGGCGCGCCGCTTAAGGGTTGGCACTAGTTAGAGGTCAAGTCCGCTCTGGGCCGACATGGATGTGGCGATGGCACTCTGGAAAGGCATGAATTCACCCGGTAGAGGGTGCGGGCGAGGGAGAGGATTTTGGGTGGGTCCGGGGTGTCAGCACGCGTGCGTGGCAGAGGTGCGAACGCCCGTAAAGCGCCCTGATTTGCCTGTTTGCGGGAAAATGAACGTTTAGACCGATCCGCAGACCGACAGGGGTGGTCAGCCCGTTTGAATGCGGTAGATATCCATCTCGTCCCGTCTAGTAATGTCTCTCGGCATTTAACACGTCCACACTGCCCGGCCCGAACAGATGCAAACGGTTTGAGGTTCGGATTGTCCGGTCCGCACACATGCGGATGATTTAAGGGTCCGCGCTTAGAGATGCCCTAACATCTTGGCGAAGTATCAAGTGAAAACTCTTGATCGGTAAAAACTGAAAACTTTCATCCTAGCCCATCGGATCGAGGACGTACAGCAGGGATCGGAGGTGGGAATATGGCCATCCACTTAACAATTGTTTTACACATAACCCCCCGTGCTTACGTTCTGTCTTGTGAAAAAATTTAGCGAACAAGAAAAAAAAGCAAAACAAATCTCGACCCAGGCGACGGCGAGACTTGGCGGCGGCGACTGGACTGTGACTTGGAGGCCGGCGCCGCTCCCCTAGCGACGGCGACTCGGAGGCCACGGTGGAGCCACGACTCGACCGCAATGCCCCCAGGCGATCTGGCGCGCGCTGGCGGCGGCACCGACAGTATCCCCACCCAATGGCGACGAGACGGCCACCGAGATGACCCTGGCCACGGCGATGTCCATGACCCAGCGACCTGGCGCTGGCCCGGGCGAGGGAGACCCAGTGGCGGCGGCGCTGCCTCCATGCGACGGCGACCCGGCAACTTGCTTGCCCTCTGAAGTTGTTGTTTTGCTGTAGATTAAAATCGTTGGTGTTCTTGCTGTAGCTGACTGAATGGTGATGTACATATAAGATAAATCTTTGTTGTTTTGCTTCACCTGAAGTGAAAGTGAATGTGGCGCATATGAAGGTAGGGCTTCCGGACCCTTATCCTCTCGCGACCGCGCCGCCCCTCCCTCCCTCATGGGCGACCGTCATGACGACGGCCTCCCCACTCCAGCTCCCTCCTCCTTCCTTCTCGCCGTCGCCGCGCTCATGCAACGGCTTGGCCCGGTTGCTGGTGGCGGCGGCCTCGCCTTTCCTCCTCCCGCTTCCGCAAGACGGGCGGGCGGCTCGGTGCGCACCTAGGCGACGGCGGTCTGGCGTGGCGGCGGGGATCCGTGGCGCGCAAAGCGAAGCTAATTGGCGGCGCGGCGCCGCCGCTGGCGCGGCGGGCGGCGATGGCGGATTCTGGCGTCGTCCGCTGGGCAGATCGGGCCCTTCGGCCCCATCTGGCTCGGGCGGGCGGCGGCGGATGGCTCGGCGTGGCTCTGGGAGGCGAGGAGATGCGACGAGGTGGTCTGGTGCGGCGGCGACGACGCCGGCTTGTCGATCGCGGCCGGCGGGGCTTAACGGCCCGCTTTGGGCTGGCTGGGCGGGGTGGCCGGCATGCCTTCGCTGGTCCGGACGGCTATCATGACGGTGCCGGAGGCACGGGCCTCCGCACGACGGTGGTGGAGGTGGTTCCCTCCGCCCGGCGTCGGTGTTCTTGCCCCGTCATGGTGAGCTTCTCTCCGTCCTCTTGGCCTCGTGGTGGTGTTCATAGTGAGGCGGCGTGGGTGACGGCGCTCTGCGCTTGCGCATGGTGGTGGGCGACGGTTTGGCGGGTCGGTTCCGTCCGGTTGGGAGGTTGGGGCTGGTATGTTTCCACCCCACCTCCCTCCGCGTGCTCGGGAAACACGAGGACTCGTCCGGCAAGCAGCGTCGTCGGCGTCGATCCCTTCTTGGAGGTGCTGCTTGGTACGCGCGGATCGGAGCCTTGGTCTGTGGTGATTCGTTTCGGTGGGCGCCGTGGTGGCGGGTCGTCTGCGCTTTGCCAAGCTGCCGTGGTTGGCATTTGTTTCTTCTTCTTTTTTTCCTGGTGTGTTGTGCTGCTCGCCACAGCGTTATCTGTACTCGGTGTTGGTGCTTTGGAATACAAAGCGGGGGGCAACCCTTTTTCGGTAAGTGAATGTGGGTGTTCAAAAAACACGTGAGTCGATGTACATACAGAAACATTTGCTCTTGCTACTGCTGTTGTTTTGCTATGCACGTCGATTTGGACATACATTCACGTATGAACCTGTTGCTACATACTGAAATATTTGGATGTACAAATAACAGCTTCAAATATACAAGAAATATTTGCTCTTTTGCTACTGCTGTACATACTGAATTTGCAGATTTACAGAATGAATGTGAATTGTCTGCAGAAATATTCCCTTGTTAAAAGTGAGGCATGTACTGGAGATTTAACATCTTTTGTCTTGCTAACTTCAGAATTCCGTAAGCCACATGTGCTAAAACCAACAGGACGCAACGTTAACCAATGAACCTCTTGTGCCTTATTATCCTTTCTAAGTCTAACTCTTTTTAGTAAAAGCAAACAGTTGCCAGCCAAAAGATAGCAGCGGGGGCGAGAGTAGGCAGGGGGATCATGGTAAGCTCAATGCCCTCTGTTATCTACAAACCTTTCCCACACTTGACATAAGCAGGCGACGATTTCAACATCACTTGTACACAGTAAACTGGAGCAAACACCTTGCCGTGCGAAATAATATTCTTGCATCACGAAACAAAATTCCACTCTGGCCATTTTGATGAATCTTCAGACATAAATATTCAGAAATACAATATTCAGACATAAATATTCAACAGAACTACAATATTTGGAAATAAAATAATAATCTCCTAGGAAATATAATGGGAAAGTTCATGTAAAATCCCTCCAACACATGAGCTTCAATTCAAAGTTGTCGTTTCGAAATGCATCGTGGAGTTGGAACAAGACCTGCAGTTTGACATAAACAGATAAGTTTGTGTCTGTGTATACATTTTTGAAAGAAAATAAATTGTATGGTCATGAAAAGTACCGGTAGTTTTCTTAGTTACTGTTAGGGCAATTACGGCTATCATGGAAGCCAACTTGCTTACACTTCTTGCACATTCTAGGCACTTTTTTTTTGTCCACCAACATTTTTCTTCCCCTCTCATCCTTATTTTGCTTCCCTTCTACATCCTTATTTTGATGCCCACCCTTGTCTAAGTGCCCCTTAATTCTTTTGCATCTCCCTTTTGTATGGACATCTGTTGGTGGATGAATTTCAATTTGATTAGGCATAGTACAACCAATATATGCCTCAAACTCATCTTGTCTACTAGGATGATTGGCAACAACCCTTTCAGAAACATTTCTTTTCATGTCAACGAGAATGTTTCTTATTGCTTCCAATTCTTCAGGAGAGTGTTCAGCCAACCTAATTGTATCATCCACTGCTTGGTGTATCTCAGAAATCATTTTTCGCTTTGCCAAATCTGAGGAACTACTTTCATTCTCTTCAAGCAAGTTGCCGTAGCTATCATATAGTACCCTCCTGTTAACCGTTTTCTTCCACCTATCTAGAATAAAATGGCTAGGTAGCTCATTCATCTTTGCACCTCTCAAAAAAACAATGATATGTCGGCATGGAATTCCACGTGTCTGAAATAACATGCAAGACCAATGACCACTCATGGATGCTGTGTTGAATTGAACTTCTCGAGACTTCGAAGAGCGGTCACCACCTATAACCGTGGTTCTCACATCACCTTCCTGTGATATGCTTTCAATCAAGCAATGATCTCTAGCTGCACGCACCTCCTTCTGAAAATATTTGAAAACCTCATGGGTGAAGACCAGACTAGCATGCTTCTCAATCTCCCAAGATGTAATCAATGGAGGCATAGAATTGAGGCACTCATGGTCAGCCTTGAGTTCATTCTGACGTTGTTCTTCTAGGGCTGTACCAATCCTAATCCAAAACTCCACCAAAGCATGTTTGTAGCCAATAAAGTGATTGAAAAACGAGTAGCACTCTCTGACCTTGAAGTGGTTCTTAGTCTCACCCAAAAAAACACCTCTGAAGTAGGCTGGTATCCATGATTCACGAAGTTCGTATCTCCTGGCAAACCATGTGTTTTCCTCAAGCCCAAATTCAGAAATCAATGAAGACCATTTTGCCTCAAATTCAGCTGGGTTTTCAGAGCCCCATACACATGAGTTAATTGTACTATAGAAATGTTCATCCTCTCTCAATGGAGGGCCAACCTTTTCTGGAAGCTTTCTCATTATGTGCCACATGCATAACCTATGGATAGTGTTTGGCATTATATGTTCAATTGCAGCCTTCATGCTTTGGTCTTCATCAGTTACTATAAGCCTTGGTGCTGCCCCATCCATTGCTTTCAAGAACGTTTCAAATACCCATTCAAATGACTCTATCTTCTCATCTACAATCAAGGCGGCACCATAAAAAACAGATCCCATGTGGTGGTTTATTCCTGTGAATGGGCAAAAAATCATGTTGTACTGGTTTGTGCTATATGTAGAGTCAAAGGACACCATTTCTCCAAACAAAGCATAATTCTTTCTACAAAAAGCATCAGCCCAAAATACATGTGTCAGACAGTTTTTATCATCAAGAACATACTCAAAGAAGAACCCCGGGTTGATTTTCTTCCTCTTCCTGAGGTTGTCAATGAACATTTGAGCATCGGAATCCTTGAAAGTACTTCTCATGTCACGATGATAATTTTGCAGGTCTCTTTTTATGCACCCCACAAACTGAAATCCACCCTCACCAACACGAAGCAACCGAAACGCCCCAGATGTACCAATGCTAGCTGCGTGACATGTGAATAGCGTGCCCTTGGCCTTTTCACTGACTTTTCTGTTAGACTTGATTAAATGTTGCTTTCTAGGTGTGACAAAATCATGGGTGTGTTCTTCATGAAAATCTGATACTGAGTATTTGCCATCCTTTATATGCTTCACAGTTATCATGGCCTCACAACCACATCTAGTGATCTTTCTTGCATGTGTTCTTTTCTTCTCTCCATTCAAATTCGTCCTGGGTTCATCCACCTTCTCTGTTCGGAATCGTGATTTTGAACAAAGGAAACACCTCCAGACTATCACATTATCTACAGTCTTTTTCTGTCCAATTCGAACTGAAAATCCAACATTGTGTGCATAAGCCTTGTAAAACTCCTCGACCGCTTCCATACTATCAAATGTCATTCCTACAGCTGGCTTCAAGTTCTCATCGCATTTGGGTGTACATGATGAACTCTAAAAATTACAACACCCATTAGTCATACAAGTTAGTAATTGTTAAAGGCATTTAAATTAAGTTGTATGACACTCACACAAACTGGGACGTATGTGGCTCTTTTTTTTGGTGTCCGGAAGCTATCCAAATTGATGGGGCGAGGATGCATTTCTATATCATGGCGTACTCCTTCATCGCAATTATAGTTTTGAAAAACTAAATCACCACCAAGCTAAGAAAAGTAACCATGGCATTAGCATGATCAGTTCGTATCAATGGAGAAAGAAAATAAACCATCAAAAAAATCATTGCTTACCGCGGAGGCCGGCAGAGGACTCGCGCTGCTGGACGGCACCGCCAGAGGGTGTGGAATCACGGTTGACGGAGTGATCGCGCTGCTGGACGGGGCCAACGGAGGGCGGGTGATCATCGCAGCCGGAGCGCTCACGCTGCTGGACAGTGCCAACGGAGGACGGGGGATCATGGCCGCCGTAGCGCTCGTGCTGCTGGACGGGGCCAACGGAGGACGGGGTATCATGGCCGCCGGAGCGCTCGGCTACTTGACGGGGCCGGCAGTGGGCTGACGACCATGGGCGGCAGAGCGCTCACGCTGCTGGACGGTGCCGACGGAGGACTGGCATTGGTGTACATGGCCGATGGAGGACGAGGAAGAGGGCTCAAGGACTGGGCTGTTGGAGAGCTAGGGCACATGGCGTTCTGCACATGATGAGGCTTCATGGCGGCCTCCAAGTCGCAGTCCAGTCGTCGCCGCCAAGTCTCGCCCTCGCCTGGGTCGAGATTCGTTTTGCTTTTTTTTTTTCTTGTTCGCTAAATTTTTCACAAGACAGAACGTAAGCACGGGGGGTTATGTCTAAAACAATTGTTAAGTGGATGGCCATATTCCCACCTCCGATCCCTGCTGTACGTCCTCGATCCGATGGGCTAGGATGAAAGTTTTCAGTTTTTACTGATCAAGAGTTTCCACTTGAATGCGGTAGATATCCATCTCGTCCCGTCTAGTAATGTCTCTCGGCATTTAACACGTCCACACTGCCCGGCCCGAACAGATGCAAATGGTTTGAGGTTCGGACGCAGATGCGGATGATTTAAGGGTCCGCGCTTAGAGATGCCCTAACATCTTATATTAGAGAACGGAGTGAGTACTCAACACTTATTGTCTTTTATCCGGTGCATTCATTTAATAAACTATCGGCACAATTCCTTTGTATCCTTCCAAAGAAGGAAACATAAATGAATGATGTAGTAGTACAACAAGGCACAACTATTTAATTCACCAATTTATACACCGTGAAACTGCTATTGGCATCATCTTCAAGCGCAATTGGAGTAGTCGAATGAATATGCACCTCACTACTGAATACAGATAAACTAGGGTCCGACACTGTTTAACGTTCTCTTATCACTGCTGTAGTTTGAACTGGCTATATAAGCAGATGTCCTGGAAATGAGAAGAATAAGAAGGGAAAACAATTATCTCTATGTCATCTGGAGTCAACACTAAAGATAACTGAAGGTCCTTTTTCATAATCTGAAATAACGCAAGAAGGTTAACATTGGGAACAGGTGTATATTGTCAGTTCTGATGGTAGAAAGATCCCTAGCCTGCTGGGCCGCAATGATACATCACCACACAACAAGGCATGTAAAAGCATCACTCGCTGGGTTGCTTCGCGGTCAGCCCCTTCATGCGTATTGCGTAGCATCAAGACCTCCGAACCGGCGCACTCGCTTATTGAGTTACTGCTTATAACTCATCAACATTTGTGCGGAATATGTAATCCTCGCTTTCGAGCTCTTCATGGAGCATATTGAAGCTTGGAACAGCAGGTAATGTAACTTGGTGACCGTTGGACTCTGGTAACCTTTTGCCCTAAGAGATTTAAGAAAGAACAAGATGAAGAGTAAGGATTTTTGCAAGGAAATTCATAGTACATAGAGTCGAGATGTAACAGAGCAATGCACTTATTCAGTGGCATCACAACTACAAGGAAAAAGTGAAGGGCTCAAATGAAAACCAAATGCTTCGCAAACATTAAACCTTCTGAAGGATGTAGAAGAAATAATGGAAGCCATCGCCAAAGGTGTTCCACTCGACAGACCATGTAAACTCAGGTGCTTCGAAAAATCGACGACGGAAGTGTGGCTGCCAAATAGAAAGTAGAAATTTTAGGAAAAGAAGTAAAGCTGCTAAACAAATAAATCACAGTTCATGACCAGTCCCACTTGCTCTTCTCTTCATGATTACTAATTAAAGACAATCCTTCATTCTTTATATATATCAAGTTCATAACCATTGTGTGATATTGCTAAACAAAAGGTATATCCTTATTTAGTATCACCTCCATTTCAAATTATAAGATGCTTTGGATATTTCAATATGGACTACATACAGGACTGAAATGTGTGAGCAAACACACTAAAACGCGTCTATATACATCCGGTTCAGAACAAAGTTAATACATCTTTCAGTTCGGAACAGATGGAGTACTTATGTCCAGTGCACAAATAACATACCCACAAACCCAGAAAGAGGATATCATTGGGACATGCAAAGAAACACATCTGAAATACAAAAGCGATGACAAATGAAGGGCATGAAAGAGGGGTTCAGACAATTGGATCTCCCAAACCTGTCCAAAGGTAATTGATACAAATTTGCCATCTGGCTTCAAAACCTTGTGGATACCTTCAAGCATTTTGGTTACATTATCCACTGTTGTAGGATTGGGGTTCCATGGATCACCACTGTCCACAAACAACACATCCTGTCAAAGGATATTTCTGCATAAGTCTATAGGCAGTATCTAATAATCTAATCACAAGATGACAAAAATATCTAATCACAAGTTTGGATGCTATGAAAGAACGGAGGTGTTAGGATAAGTCAGCAGACATAGTGCATCTTTCTGAGTATTTTTTAAGGTGCTGAGTTAAGTATCTTGATTGTTCGAATCGACTCCTTTTCCCTGGTTGTGCAGCTATCCTAACAGAAAATTTGTTAGGTAATTATCAAGACAACATGCAAATGCAACCACTTCATTGGTCACTATGTTGTGTTAAACAACTTGTATATTTATCGCATTTGACAACCACACAAACGATTTTTTAACATAGTCAGTAACTATGTTTATACTGGACTTCCGCACACATGAGCCTGTCTTCCGCAGCTTTATATATGTGAATGACTGATTGGCCATTCAGATAAGGATAGCAGTAACACAGTACTGTAAATAGCTCCCAGGGTCATCTGAAATTCTGTAATAGATGCAATTGTGCATTTCCACTAAAACGCCCAGTAATACTATCACAAACCACCGGTACTACATATCTCAACGATCTTGATAATGTGTTAACCGTATAGAATCATGTTGTTAATATAACAAGGGCAGTACACTATTAGCTAAGACAGTCTATCTGCACACACTTGAGCAACATTTGGCATTGAGGCGGATTACAATAATCCTGTTGGCCTAACAAGCTTTTGCTTATTTTATCGTTTGACTAACTAACTTTTTTCCTATTTCTTCGGATATTTTTCCCCAGCAGACTGTACAATGACATCCACTCCAGCCTCTTGGAAAAATTCCTATGTTTTTTCCTACGACACAATCAAACAAACTCAAATCCTGTAGGATTTGGATGGACATGACATTCCATTCCTGCATTTTTCCTATTCCTACGTTTTTACAATCCTGCGAATCAAATAGGCCCTGAGTTCAAGACAGCACAGTTCAGCAATGCAAACCAAGTCATGTTGAAGGTGATATTATTGGCGGCATGTCAAATGCAGGTGTGACCAGAAAAAATTCAGTGTTCCAATACACAGTACTAATATGCAACCACAACCTTTGTTGGTTAATATGCTTGTTCTTTCGAATTGCAATTAACATTAAGCATAACATAGCTTAGAAAAAATGATAGTACAAAATATTGATAGGTTGGAACAGTGGGAGGCATCAAAGTCCGCAGCACGCATACCATGGTCCCTTTCTCGATCACAAGGTCGAAGCTCTCGCTCTCGAACGGAAGGTCAAGCATGTCAGCCACCACCACATCGACACCTTCAGAAGCCGAAGGTAATTTCTCACTCAAACGGCCAAACGTTGGCGGTAACAAACATGGAGAAAGTAAATTCCCGGCCAAACAGGTGAACTGACCACTGGTGCCCTGCTCCGCCAGTCTGTCGCGCATCCTCTGGACGGCGACCGGCGAGAGGTCGATGCAGGTGACGCCGCCGGTGATGCCCTCCCTTAAGAGCTCCTCCCCGAGCCGCGAATTGCCGCATCCGACCTCCAGAACCTGCGCAGAAATGCAGAACGCGCAGCAAATCGCGGCACAGCTCAAATTCAGGAACTCGCGCATTAAGATCCACGGAAGTGATGTGAAGAATTGGGGGAAGAGGCGGGGGGAGCACGAACCGAGAGGGAGGGGGAGAGGAGCGGGGCGAGGAGGTGGCGGAAGTGGGAGAAGTCCTTGAACCACTCGTAGTGCTCCTCCTTCCCGAACCGCCCGTCCCTGCGAAGCCACGAGCGAGCTGCGTGAGTCCGCTGCTCCATGCGCGGTTTGGAGCTCGGGGGAGCAGAGCGGGTGATAAGGACTCGTGAGCTACCAGTAGGAGGGGTCGAGGTAGCCGGATGCGGTGCACGGGGCGACGTCGTCCGCCATCGCCGCCGCGTGCCGGGTGCGGTGCTTGGCGGCCTCTGGCGCCGGTGCAGCGTGTGCGGGTAGGCAGGGTGGTTCGTTGAACCCTACGAGGTTCGGGGACGTCTGATCAAAACCTAGGACGGTTCGGGGATTTGACCCGGGTCCTAGTGTTACCCACTGGTTCACTAACTTACTTGGACCAACTCTAACGCGCCGACCCAAGGCGAAATTTATTTTTTCGTCCTTTTGAATCTGTTGTATAGAATGGCGTCCACCCTTTATTCATGTCAATGTGCGCCCAATCGGCCAACCCATTTGGTCTGCCTCGCCGGTTTTTTTTTTTTTGCATTTGCTTGATGAGATATCTCCTCATGAAACAATGGTTCATCCTCGATGTCGACAACGGCCAAGGTTGCCTTTGTCTTGAGTTTCTTGGCCTTGTGTATCTTCGCCTTCGTGGTCGCAGGCGTCTTGGTTGCGGTCGTCTTTGCTATGAGTCTCGTCGGCATCATACCCTAGGCCACCCTTATTGATCATCTCCTCCATGAAATCGTTGTAGTACGTCGGGTCGTCCAACATCGGGGTTGGCATACCATCAAATAGGTTGTGGGCATCGGAATGTTGCCCGTGAGGATCACCAGCGGGCGCTTCCTTTTGCGTCCCGGTTGGTCAGCCTCAGGTGTGGCGTTGATATCATGGGGAGGCACCACGGGGACGACCGGCAAGGAAGGGGCGGCGGCGGGGTTGGGCGTGTTGCCCATGCGGGGGCGGGTTTTGGGAGAGAAATGATGGGAATGGAAATGGTGCATAGGGGCACCGCTACATGTCCGCACAAACGCAAACCCGACCCAAATTTGGGTCTGAAATGGGTCCAAGCGGACAAGAAAACTGCTCCCTGCGCGGTTTGGAGCTCGGGGGAGCAGAGCGGGGTGATAAGGACTTGTGAGCTACCAGTAGGAGGGGTCGAGGTAGCCAGATGCGGTGCACGGGGCGACGTCGTCCGCCATCGCCGCCGCGTGCCGGGTGCTTTTGCTTGGCGGCCTCTGGCGCGGGGGCAGCGTGTGCGGGTAGGCAGGGTGGTTCATTGAACCCTACGAGGTTCAGGGACATCTGATCAAAACCTAGGACGGTTCGGGGATTTGACCCGGGTCCTATTCTTACCCAGTGGTTCACTAACTTACTTAGGCCAACTCTAATGCGCCGATCCAACTCGGAATTTTTTTTGTCCTTTTGAATCTGTTGTATAGATGGCGTCCCCCCTTTATTCATGTCAATGTGCGCCCAATCAGTCAACCCATTTGGTCCGCCTCGCCGGTCTTTTTGCATTGGCTTGATGAGATATCTCCTCGTGAAACAATGGTTCATCCTCGATGTCGACATCGCCTTGGCCTTGGTTGTCTTTGTCTTGAGTCTCTTGGCCTTGTGTATCTTCGCCTTGGTGGTCGCAGGCGTCTTGGTTGCGGTTGTCTTTGCTATGAGTCTCGTCGGCATCATACCCTAGTGTTGGGTTCTACGGTAGGATGTGTCGACTGCAAATTAAAAATTTCCTACGCGCAGAACATCCAGGAACATGCTAAGGGAGATGGATCACAGATCGTTGCCACTAGACACGTAGTGCCGTGCAGCGGAAGTAGAGTTGAGGCAGCGCATTCCCGGAGTCGTCTCCTGCTTGCCGGTCTCCCACGTAGCCGACCGGATCCCATGAATAGGTTTGCTAGTGCGGCGCAAGTGCACCGCCTCTAACGGTATCCGCGCATGCAGGAGGAATGTCATGCGGCAGACTGCTAGATTCGATCACACAACCGGTGGCTATTTGCAACACATGCAAACCCTAGTGACAGCGCTGAAGCGATCAACCAAATGACTATGCCGCACCCCCACTTTATATAGGCATCCATGGCGGGCCCAACACTTGGGCCTCACACGGATCCTAAAGCCCAAAGTCTGTTCAACCTGGATCCGAATCCGGGTAGGATCACTTCTGACTCGTGGAGTCGGACCGGGCCTCACAGGTTCCTTCCCTTAAGCGCGCGACCCCTTAGGTTCTCGTTCACTTGATCATGAGCCAGATCACATCCGACTCGGCTAGTCGGTAGCGGCCTCTAGCAAAGCGTGCCGACTCCAAATGTCTGATGAAGCTGGTTAGACAAACCCGTACACCACACTTCTGTTCCCTTTGCCACACGATATATGTTGTCTGGCTCAAAGCGAGTCTGTCGTCCTTGTGCTAGCCCTACCTCTTTCTCATTCCAGTGATGCCAACCACAAACCAGATTATCTCATAATCCTAATCGCATGGCCATGCTTATCTTGGTAGGATCACACAAGGGGCCCAGAGTATATCTCTCCTGATCGGAGGGGCAAATCCCATCTTACTCGACCATGTCTCGCAGCATGGGTCTGGACAAGCCTGAAACCTACCTTTGTAACTACCCAGTCACGGAGTAGGGTTTGGTTGGCCCAAAACAAGTCTGTCACCATCCTGGGTACATGCGCCAACTCAGGTCTTAGGATATAGAACGTATGTTGTACTAGAGACTCACAAATGACATATCGCTGTGTCTCATAGTTGGGTCTGTCCGACTCGAACCTTATCTCGACTCGGATCTGACTACGTCGAATCCGACCAAATCCTTTCGAGTCCATATTATCCGGTTAGCATCCAATGCTCCATGGTTAGTGAGACCAAGCCATCGACCGAGCCATATGCTAGTGAAAGTGCAACTAATCCCTGGGTGGTTTGGTAATTCTGAACAACATATAGTTCATTGAACTAATGCTCTTTCAAGATGGTCATTTCAGAAAGTTCAATGATTGGCATGGCATGGACTAGAGATGTGGACCCCTCAAAATGATAAGGACACATATTGGCAACAAGCTCAAGACTCTACATTTTTCATTTAAGTGATCCAAGATCACATTGAGTCAATAGGAAAGCCAATACTATTAAAAGGGGATGAGGTGTTGCTTAATGGCTTACTTGCTCAAAATGCTTAGTGATATGCTCCAAAACCCTCAACCACTTTCTCAACTCCACATATGTCCTAAACCTAAAAGTCAAATTTGGCCCCACCGATTTGATTTATCCGGCGCCACTGAGTTTCATTTGACATAGCCACTGCCACAAACCCTAGTCACTTCAGTCTCACCGATAGGGATCTCGGTCTCACCGAGATGGGATTGCAAACTCACTATTTCCTTTTTGTAACATTTTGGTCCAACCGAGATGAGCGAATCAGTCCCACCGAGTCTGCAATGCAAACTCATTGTTTCCTTTTCGTAACGCTTCGGTCCCACTGAAGTGAGCGGATTGGTCCCACTGAGTTTGCCTGACCAAATCTCTGTGTGCCTATTACTGAAATCGGTCCCACCGAGTTTATGTAATCGGTCACACCGAGATTATGTTATGCCCTAACCCTAGCATATCGGTCCCACCAAAAAGCCTAATGTTCATATTTTGACCTGAATTGGTCTGACCGAGTTTCACCATTCGGTCTCACCGAGTTTGGGAATCTATGTGTAACAGTTAGATTTTGTGTGGAGGCTATATATACCCCTCCACCCACTCTTCATTCATGGAGAGAGACATCAGAACATGCCTACACTTCCATCATTCATTCTCCGATAGAGAACCACCTATTCATGTGTTGAGACCAAGATATTCCATTCCAACCACAAGAATCTTGATCTCTAGCCTTCCACAAGTTGCTTTCCACTCAAATCATCTTTCCACCATAGCCAAATCTGTGAGAGAGAGTTGAGTGTTGGGGAGACTATCATTTGAAGCACAAGAGCAAGGAGTTCATCATCAACACACCATCTATTACCTTTCGGAGAGTGGTGTCTCCTAGATTGGTTAGTTGTTACTTGGGAGCCTCCGTCAAGATTGTGGAGTTGAACCAAGGAGTTTGTAAGGGCAAGGAAATCGCCTACTTCGTGAAGATCTACCCTAGTGAGGCAAGTCCTTCGTGGGCGATGGCCATGGTGGGATAGACAAGGTTGCTTCTTCGTGGACCCTTCGTGGGTGGAGCCCTCCGTGGACTCGGGCAACCGTTACCCTTCGTGGGTTGAAGTCTCCATCAACGTGGATGTACGATAGCACCACCTATCGGAACCACGCCAAAAATCTCCGTGTCAACATTGCATTTGCTCCCTCCAAACTCCTCCCATTTACTTTCTTGCAAGTTGCATGCTTTACTTTCCGCTGCCCATATACTCTTTGCATGCTTGCTTGAATTGTGTTAAGATTGCTTGACTTGTGCTAAGTTGCTAAAATCTGCCAAGAACTAAATTTGGGAAAAGGTTAAGTTTTTATTTAGTCAAGTAGTCTAATCACCCCCCTAGACATACTTTTGATCCTACAAGTGGTATCAGAGCTTTGGTCTCCATTTGCCTTGATTTCCATAGCTTTGGTGATCATAGCTTAGTTTCACAACCTAGGAAAGTATGGCGTCTAGCGAGGGAAATTACCACCGTAGAGGTCCTTACTTTGATTGTACTAATTTTGCAAGTTGGAAACATAAGATGAAAATGCATATTTTTGGACATAACCCCGTCGTTTGGGTTATTGTGTGTATTGGTTTGCAAGGTGAATTCTTTGATGGAAGAGAACCAAACCGTGAAGCTACCGTGGAAGAATTGAAGATGTTGCAATACAATGCTCAAGCTTGCGATACCCTCTTCAACGGATTGTGCCTCAAAGAATTCAACAAAATCAACCATCTTGAGAATGCAAAGGAAATTTGGGATACTTTGATTGATATGCACAAAGGTACCGACTTCGTAAAGGAATCCAAGTTGGATGTGCTTCAAAGTTAACTTGAAAAGTTCAAAATGAAGGGTGGTGAAGGTGTCGCTGAAATGTACTCTAGGCTTGCTCTCATCACAAATGAGATTGCCGACTTAGGAAGTGAAGAGATGACCGACAAGTTCGTCATCAAAAAGATCTTGAGAGCCTTGGATGGAAAATATGATACCGTGTGCACTTTGATCCAAATGACGCCAAACTACAAAGATCTCAAGCCAACCGAAGTCATTGGAATAATTGTTTCTCATTTGTTGAAGTTCTTGACAAATTCTACAAGAGTAGAAGCAAGGAAAGAAGTTCCAAGTCAAGGTCCTACAATGACAAAATATCTTCTAGTCGTGAGCGAAATTGCTACAATTGTGGAAGACCCCGACACTACTCC
This sequence comes from Aegilops speltoides, assembly GCA_021437245.1. Classification (NCBI taxonomy): domain Eukaryota; kingdom Viridiplantae; phylum Streptophyta; class Magnoliopsida; order Poales; family Poaceae; genus Aegilops; species Aegilops speltoides. Next base: position 117,556,025 of record CM038142.1, read on the forward strand.
AATGAGTGTATGGCTCCCTACAAAAGAAGAGAAGACTCACCTAAAAGGAGAAGCAAAAGGGAAGAATCATGTCCAAGAGAGAGACAAAGAGTAGAGATGATCGCTATGAATGAAGAACCTCTCGAAGAAGCAAGGATTCGGAAAGGAAGGACAAGTCATCAAGGAGCTACACAAAACAAAGACATCAAGCTCATGTTGGTGAATGGGTATCCGGCTCTGACTCTGACCACCACCCCGAGAGAAGTTATCACTCCGACTCCAAATATACTCAAGATGAAGGTGTTGCCGGTCTAGCACTTATGTCAACCAACTCCTACGACATATTTGATTCACCAAATGAAGGGATTGGGAGATGCTTCATGGCTAAAGGCCCCCAACGTAACACACATCGAGTATGTTGATTTCAATAGTGATGAAGATGACTTGCTAGGTGATGATGATTTACTTGTTGACAACTCTAGTGATGAATACTATGATGAAAATGCTATTAATCATGCTAAGCAAGATGAAACGAATGACGATGATAAGAAGGAGATTGACCGTCTAACTAAAGAACTAAACACTCTTAAGTTAGCTCATGAAACTACTTTAGAAGATCATCGAGAACTTTTAAAAACTCATGAGAAGTTACGCTTTGAAAAGCTCAACCTTGAGCAAGAACATGGGTTCTTAAAGGCCATCAATGATGATCTTCGGAAGAAAAGTTCCTCTTACATTGCCAAGCGTTTACTCTTGTCTACTTACAAGCCTCAAGTAAAATCTAGCAACAAGAACAAGAAAGATTCTTCTTCTAGTAGTAACAATAATCATGCTAAATCCAATATTGTTGGTTCTAGTAATTCTCTTGATTCCACTAATGATTCTCTAGCCAAGTTACACTTGAGCAAGAAAATAGCTTATTGAAGGGAATTACAGAGAAAGGTGTTTACAAGAGCCTTGCCTGAAGTAAGCAATTTGAGGAAATTGTATGCAAGCAAGGAAGACACCGGAAGAATCAAGGTGTTGATTCTGAAATAAAGTTCAATGCCAATGGAGTTGAGTGGGAAGAAGATCAATACCCCAAGACGAAGTTTGTTCCTCAACAAGATAAGTATGATCCCACTTCCTTCAAGGGGACACAAGCTCAAGATGATCTTCCACCACAAGACCACAAGCTAAAAGGCAAGGACAAGCTTCAAGAGGAGATTGATGCATTTGAAGATGCTCCAAAGGCCTTGGTCAAGTGGGTTCCCAAGACTACATCAAGTTCTACTTCATCAAGTACATCTACAACTCCAAGGATTCCCATCAAGTTGATGTGGATCCCAAAGAATAAGAACTAGAGAGTTCTTGAGGGTGACTCCACCAACATACTTCACTCATATTCATTTTGGCAAGGACAAGTACAAACAACTTCCACATCTTGCACTAGTTCAAGGAGTCACAAACCCTCTTGTTGGTAAGACAAGGGACAAGGTAACCTAATGCTTTCATGGACATCATCATGTGTGTGCTTCACTCTATGTATATGGATATCCTTGTTTGCTCCTTGTGGGACTAACCCATGTAGGTATTGAAAGTGCAACTCACTCCAATGGATTGCTTCAAATGATCTACATCAACAATGAGCATCCACATCTTCAACATCTACATGAAGTCATCATCGACAAAACCCAAGGTTAGTTCATCCCTCTTAGGGGGGATATCATATCTAGGGGGAGCTTTACTCTAAGAATTAAGCTAAAGCAACTCTAATGGTGTGAACACAACAATGCTTTATGTAAAAGTGGTAACCCCGCTTGTGCTTAAACGATGAGTATGACCTAATGTTCCCATTTGACTCCTAAGTCAATATACTCATATATAGATGACCTAGTCATTGCCAATTGCTTGATAGATGCTATTGTGCATGCTTTGCCACATATTTCATTTGCCATTTTATTGTGTGAGCATGTTGGTTGCATATTTTTTTCATTCGAGGACATCCATTTGTTGCTTTGATTGTTTGGATCTTCTTCTTTTGCCAAATGGATGGACAAGAATGCCTAAGAACTCCCTCTAGCTATCTATGCTTTTCTCTTCTCAAACTCTTTTCATGCTACATCACAAAGTTTGATCTAAGTCAAATTCAAACCCTCTGGGTGAGGAGCACTCCGAGTCCCGATTTGTCATAGAGTTAAAACTTCCAAAACCTCTCTGTGTATTTCGGTCTGACTGATCCATCCATTTCGGTCACACCGAGTTCACTGGGTTGATCAAGTTTTCAATCTTGGTGGAACCGATTAGAACTTTTCGGTCTCACTGAGTTGCAGTAACCGCTTGCGATTCTACATCTCGGTGCCACTGAGTTGTTCCACTCGGTCACACCGACAGTGCCAGGATATATATACTAATGGATGAAATTTTGGAAATTTCTCCAAAACCTCTTCGCCCGCACGTGTCCTGCTCTGCCGCCTCGGGTCTCGAGATCGTCTTCTCGTTGCCAGTGACCTCCCGCCGCTGGTCTCCGCCGCCGTCAACGGAAATCCTCCCCTCCGTTGCCGCCGTAGCGAGCTCATCGCCAAGCTAGGGTATGAGCTCAACACTTTGTGCTTTCTTTTAACTCCGATTCCTAGCACAAAGGCAATGCCATGTTTCTTTCCAAGTATGAGATTGATCTATCCACAGAAATCACCATTTAGATTAGATTTGATTTGAAAATTTAGGGTTAGGTTTCCGCCGAATCATCTCGGAACAACTGAATTTTAGAAATCGGTCTCACTGATTTGGCTTAGGCCAGTGCACATGTGATTTTCGGTCTAACTGAAAGTTGCAAATCGGTGTGACCGATATCAGGACTTCGTGAAACCCTAGCAAACTCGGAGTCACGGAACTGTGTCTCTATCTGACCGATTCCACTAGTTTAGACTCCAAAGTTGCTTCGGTGTCACCGAGTTTTATAAATCGGTAGCTCCGAAATGCTTCCTGTAGAAAACTAAAACTAAGTTTTTCACTCATTCTTTTTGCAAAAACTCTGCACTTTGTGATGCTCATCTACTCTATCTCATCTACAACTATTCACAAGGTCAGCTCTCAGTTTGCTGTGTAGAATGTCTGATCAAAGTGATAGTCAAAACAAGTCAGAGGAGCAGATGGACTTGAGTGAGGGCACTAGTCCCTCTGGAAGCTATGGTGAAGGTAGTAGGAGCACACCTAGTAACCTGCCTAAGGCTCAGACTAGGCAGAGGAAGAAGAAAACTTCAGACTTTGAGGATGAAGACTTTGAGATTGAAGAAGTCAGCTCAAAGAAGAAGGTGCTAAAGAAGGAATATGCTGATGCTGCTTCTACCAAGCCAGGATAGCACAAGAAGGCACCTGCCAGGAGAGTGCCAATGTCTAAGGCCAGGGGATCAACTCAAGAGACCATGATATTCACACTTGAGCAAAGAACAGGTGAAGAGGGCAAGAAGAGGGTTAGGAAAACCATTGCTAGAGTGCTTGGAAATCCATCCATGAGGAGAGATTCTGCTAGTGAGGAGGAAGAGGAAGAAGAGGTTGCTGCACAAGCACCTCCTGCTAAGTCACAGAAGCTGATGGGGGATGCCATCAAGTCTGGGGCTGCTCCTTCAAAGCCCAAGACAGCCCCCAAAGCTCCAGCTCAAGCCTCCAAGACAGCTCCTAAGAGAAGCACCAGGAACATCCCTGCTGTAGAAAAGAACAAGGTCCCGGTGCCTAAAGTTGAGGAAGAAGATGTTGTGCTTAGGAAGCTCAAGCCAAAAATTCCAAACCATGATGACAATCATCCAGTGGCCGAGAGTATGAAGGAAAGGAAAGATGCAGGTCTCAGATTGTGGAGACAAGCCGATCCATATGCGGTGAGGAGAAGGACAACTGTGGACTACAGATTCCACACCAAAGAAGAGCAAGATTTTTATGAAATAGTTCTGCTTGACAAGAAACCCATTGTCAGTGACATGAAGTGGGTTGACTGGAAGTATATTGATGCTAATGAAGACCATTTCCCAGGAGTGTATGAGAACTTCAAGCTCAATGGTGTTGACAAATTTGTGGGTCAAAAGCTGACAAAATGGAATGATGAGCTCATAATGCAGTTTTACTCTACAACTCATTTCTATCCAGATGGAAAGATAGTGTGGATGACTGAAGGAACAAGGTATCAGTCTACAGTGGATGAGTGGGCAAAACTCATCAAAGCATCCAAGGAGCATGAGAAAGACATTGATGTCTATGCTGAGACAAAGAAAGACCACAACTCCATGGCAAACATGTACAAGGAAATACCTGACAAAGCTTTGGAGACTCACAAGCTAGGGTCAGTGTGCTACTTGATGTCTGGTCTGGCCACTATGAACACAATACTGAGGCACACCTTGTTGCCCAAATCAGGAGATCACAGGATGATCAGAGGCCATTCCATCAATCTGATTCAGATGTTTGATTTGCCAAAGAAGTTCAAAGTCATGAGTCTGATTGTAGAGACAATCAAGAGGACAACAGCTGACCAGAACAGGTCATGTGGGTATGCGCCACACATTCAAATGCTGATCAACTCCAAGATGCCCAAGGGAGTGTACTTGTTGGACAAAGAGCATCTGCCTTTGCAGCCAGACTTTGAGAACAACACTGTTGTCATGATAGCTGAGGATCCAACATCCCTAGAGGAACAAGAGAAGAGATAGAAAGCCAAAGCAGAGAAGGCAACAAAGATGCCTAGTGTTGAAGAAGCTTCAGAAGTATTCCTCAAGTCAAAGGAAGACCATCTTGGATATCTGATTCAAGCAACCTTGAGAATTGAGAAAGGACTAGCCACCCTGACTCAGAACCAGGAGAGCTTGGAGAGGATAATTGAAACCAAATTCTATGATCTTGACTTGAAGGTGACTGAAATCCAGACAAGAGTTGAAGAGCTCCAGGAAGAAGTAGAAGAGAGGAAGGGAAAATCAACTACACAGGTGTTTCATAGAGTGCCTAGAGGATAGAGGTCTGCAGCAGTGCCAGTGCCAGATACAAGGGCAACAGCTTCAGCACCTGCAGCCACAGCTCCAGTTTCCCCTCGAATGGCAACTCCACTAGCTCCAACATCTTCTATCGGATTACGGGTTCTGCAAACCCTTGAGAGGTTCGAACTCTGGGGTGCGTGCAGAAATCTCAACCTACCCAGCCTGCCTACTCGCGATTCTCCTAAGCCTAGCGCGATGAGCCCGAAGAGACAAGGAGATAGAGCAGTTTATCCTGGTTCGGGCCACCTTGCGGTGTAATACCCTACTCCAGCATTTTGGTGGATTGCCTTGAAGGGCTGAGGATGAACTAGTACAGTGGATGAACTGGCCTCAGGAGGTGAGGTGTTCTTGAGCTCAAGAGAGCTGGTGAGGTAGTCGAGAAAGAATGGATCTGATCCCCCCTCTATGGTGGTGGCTAAGTCCTATTTATAGTGGCCTTGGTCCTCTTCCCAAATGTTGGTGGGAAGGGATCCCACAACGGTCGGATTTGAAAGGGGACAAGTAGTACAGCTTATCCTGACAAAAGTAGTCTTCGCCTGCGAAAAGTCCGTGGTCGTGACGCTGCGGTGGGCTCGGTGATGACCTCCATCCTGCCGTCCTGGCAGTCTTGGTCTTGTTGCACCGGAATGGAAACCTTTGGCTGATTCCTAGGGACTCCGTGCCTGCGGCTTGCCTTCCTTGCACCGAAGAGGAAACTGGCGCTCTGCGCCTGCTGGCGCCCGCCTTGGTCGTCATGGCTCACGTCAGCTGAGCCTCGTGAGGTGCACCTTGCATAGAACTCTCTGCCTCTCGGGAGCCAGCCTGAAGAGGATGACCCCCCTTGGGGTCTTAGCGTCGTCCGCCTCGCGAGGCTTGGCCCCTCGCGAGGGTCTTGAGTTGTTGATATCGTAGCTGGGCCGTACCAGGCCGTCGACGGAGCCACGTGGTGGGCCGCAGGCAGGCAAGTATGGATACCCCCATATCCAGAACACCGACAGTTGCCCCCGGGCCCAAGGCGCGCCCGGACTTGGCTTCCAGGTGAAGCCAAAGGGAAAGTTCGGAGCGCCGCAGGCCCTAACCGCCTACAGCCTTGATGACGCATGGTGATTAATGGGACGTGGGCTTCTCCACTTCCCCACGCCGCCTTGATATTCGCCAGGCCTAGTGGCCGCCCTTTGTGAGAATAGCTCGCTCTTCGCAGATTGTCACGCTCGGCCTTCGTTTCTTCCTTTCCCAATCTTGTCGCTCCGTGCGTAGATCCAGCATCGGTGACTCGCCCCTTTTTTGGTGTCCGTCATGGCCCCCCAGCCGAGGAGGAAGAAGGAGAAACCGTGCGCCCCGGCCGGGCCTCCGCCGGCCTTGGAGCCAGCTCTCGAGCAGTCGATGGTGATCAACCAGGAGGGGCTGGACAAGGTCCGCCATGCCCTTGCGGCCGATTCCAATGAGTGGAAAGCGACGGCCGTCCGTCCTGCACCTTGGCGCATGGGTGAGATGAGTGCCACTAAGATCCCCATCTATCTCCATGCTCTCCTTGCGGGTCTGGTTCCTCCCTTCTCTCCCTTCTTAAATGATGTAATCTCGCATTACCAGATCCACCTGCTGCATCTGGACCCCCGCTCTATTATCCTTCTCGCCGTCTTCGCCTTCCTTTGCGAGGCCATGGTCGGCATTACTCCTTCTGTGGCCCTGTTTCGCCATTTCTTCTTGCTTCGGTGGGTCGATGCTCGCCAAGGCTTAGGGTGCGCGACCTTCGAAGCCGTGGCCGCAACCGCTGGCTCGGGGATCGACTTCGAGCTTTTGCCCGCTGCGAAGGGGTTCCAGAAGCAGTGGCTGCTCATGGATGCCGACATGTACAGCCCCGTGCTCCTGACTCCTGGGGCGCCGGCCTCGTCTAGCTCCAGTTGGGGCCACGCGAAGCTCTCCGACCGGCGCCTTGCTTTCGTCTAGAAGAGGTTGGAGAGGTTGCGAGAGCCTGAGGTGATGATGCCGATGGTGGTGAAGGAATTCGTCAGGCAGCACGTCGCTCCCCTTCAGCGCCATTCTCACCCAATGTGGGACCTTGCCGGCGTCAAGGATCCCATGAGGCTACAGAGGCCATTGCTGGCTGCCGGGACCTTGAGCATGGTGCTTAAACTCCTGACGGGCGAATCCGAGCCCGCTGACCTTCCTGGGGGTGGCTGCCTCCTCTATCAGTGCTCAAACAAGGCGGCCTTTGTGGGGCAGATGCCCCTATTTGACGAGTGGGGGTTGCTTTCGGAGGTCCTTGAGGGGCCTTGCGAGAACCCCGTCTTTGTGGCTCCCCTTCTGCTTGACCCTGCTGCTTGCACCCCAAGTGTGGAAGCAGGGGGGCGCTCGCCGCCAGCAGCCGTTGAAGGCTCCTCCGGAGACCTGGCACCAATGATGGCCCAAGAGATTGGGGCTCCTGAGGCCCATAAGGGGGCCATTGTGGAGCCGACGCAACCTCATGCTCTAGAGGCAGTGGCTCTTGAAGGTCGGGGTGATGGCTTCGAGGTGGCTGCCGACGGCGAGGTGATACGTCTCCGTCGTATCTATAATTTTTGATTGTTCCATGCCAATATTCTACAACTTTCATATACTTTTGGCAACTTTTTATACTATTTTTGGGACTAGCATATTGATCCAAAGGCTCAAAGCCGCCTATATCATTGCATGTTTTATGTTTCGCAGAAACCCAATATCAAATGGAGTCCAAACGGGATAAAAACGGACGGAGAATTATTTTGGAATATTTGTGATTTTTGGGAGGAAGAATCAACGCGAGACGGTGCCCGAGGGGGCCATGAGACAGGGGGCGCACCCCAGGGAGGCAGGCGTGCCCTGACTCTCCTGGGCACCCCGTAAGGCAGTTGACACTCTTCTTTTGCCGCAAGAAAGCTAATTTTATGAGAAAGATCTGGGAGAAAGATTCACCCCAATCGGAGTTACGGATCTCCGGATATAAAAGAAACAGAGAGAGACAGAGAGATAGATCCAATCACGGAGGGGCTCTCGCCCCTTCCAAGCCATGAGAGCCAAGGACCAGAGGGGAAACCCTTCTCCCATCTAGGGAGGAGGTCAAGGAAGAAGAAGAAGGGGGGACCTCTCCCCTTGCTTCCGGTGGCGCCGGAACGCCGCCGAGGGCCATTATCATCACCGCGATCTTCACCAACACCTCCATCATCTTCACCAACATCTCCATCACCTCCCCCCATCTATATTCAGCGGTCGACTCTCCCGCAACCCTGTTGGAAATATGCCCTAGAGGCAATGATAAAATGGTTATTATTATTATTTCCTTGTTCATGATAATTGTCTATTGTTCATGCTATAATTGTGTTATCCAGAAATCGTAATACATGTGTGAACACATAGACCACAACATGTCCCTAGTGAGCCTCTAGTTGACTAGCTCGTTTATCAATAGATGGTTACGGTTTCCTAACCATGGATATTGGATGTCATTGATAACGGGATCACATCATTGGGTGAATGATGTGATGGACAAGTCCCAATCCTAAGCATAGCACAAGATTGTGTAGTTCGTTTGCTAGAGCTTTTCTAATGTCAAGTATCATTTCCTTAGACCATGAGATCGTGCTACTCCTGGATACCGTAAGAGTGCTTTGGGTGTACCAAACGTCACAACATAACTGGGTGGATATAAAGGTATACTACAGGTATCTCCGAAAGTGTCTGTTGGGTTGACTCGAATCGAGACTGGGATTTGTCACTCCGTATGACGGAGAGGTATCTCTGGGCCCACTCGGTAATGCATCATCATAATGAGCTCAAAGTGACCAAGTGGTTGGTCACGGGATCATGCATTACGGTACGAGTAAAGTGACTTGCTAGTAACGAGATTGAACGAGGTATTGGGATATCGACGATCGAATCTCGGGCAAGTAACATACCGATTGACAAAGGGAATTGTATACGGGATTACTTGAATCCTCGACATCGTGGTTCATTCGATGAAATCATCGTGGAACATGTGGGAGCCAATACGGGTATCCTGATCCCGCTGTTGGTTATTGGCCAGAGAGTCGTCTCGGTCATGTCTGCGTGTCTCCCGAACCCGTAGGGTCTACACACTTAAGGTTCGGTGACGCTAGGGTTCTAGAGATATTAGTATGCGGTGACCTGAAAGTTGTTCGGAGTCCTGGATGAGATCCCAGACATCACGAGGAGTTCTGGAATGGTCCGGAGGTGAAGATTTGTATATAAGAAGTCCAGTTTCGGCCACCGGGAAAGTTTTGGTGGTCACCGGTATTGTACCGGGACCACCGGTAGGGTCCCGGGGGTCCACCGGGTGGGGCCACCTATCCCGGAGGGCCACATGGGCTGAAGTGGGAAGGGAACCAGCCCCTGGTGGGCTGGTACGCCCCTGGGCCTCCCTGCGCCTAGGATTGAAACCCTAGGGGGGGGGCCCACTTGGCTTGGGGGCAGTTCCCCCTGGCCGCCCCCCTTGAGATGGGATCTCTAGGGGCGGCGTCCCAGGCCCCTATATAAAGAGGGGGAGGGCTGCACCCTAGTCCTGGCGCCTCCTCTCCCTCGTAACACCTCTCCTCTTCTTGAGCTTGGCGAAGCCCTGCCGAGATCACCGCTGCTTCCACCACCACGCCGTCGTGCTGCTGGATCTCCATCAACCTCCCCCTCCCCCTTGCTGGATCAAGAAGGAGGAGACGTCTTCCCCAACCATACGTGTGTTGAACGCGGAGGTGCCGTCCGTTCGGCGCTAGGATCATCGGTGATTTGGATCACGACGAGTACGACTCCTTCAACCCCGTTCTCTTGAACGCTTCCGCACGCGATCTACAAGGGTATGTAGATGCACTCCTCTCTCTCGTTGCTAGATAACTCCATAGATTTATCTTGGTGATGCGTAGAAATTTTTTATTTTCTGCTACGTTCCCCAACAGTGGCATCATGAGCTAGGTCTATGCGTAGTTTCTATGCACGAGTAGAACACAAGATTGTTGTGGGCGTTGGTTTTGTCAATTTTCTTGCCACTACTAGTCTTATCTTGTTTCGGCGGCATCGTGGGATGAAGCGGCCCGGACCGACCTTACACGTGCGCTTACGTGAGACAGTTCCATCGACCGACATGCACTAGTTGCATAAGGTGGCTAGCGGTGTCTGTCTCTCCCACTTTAGTCGGATCGATTCGATGAAAAGGGTCCTTATGAAGGGTAAATAGAAATTGGCATATCACGTTGTGGTTTTGGCGAGGTAAGAAACATTCTTGCTAGAAACCTATAGCAGCCACGTAAAAACATGCAACAACAATTAGAGGACGCCTAACTTGTTTTTGCAAAGATATGCCTTGTGATGTGATATGGCCAAAAGGATGTGATGAATGAAATATATGTGATGTATGAGATTGATTATGTTCTTGTAATAGGAATCACGACTTGCATGTTGATGAGTATGACAACCGGCAAGAGCCATAGGAGTTGTCTTTATTTTTTGTATGACCTGCGTGTCATTGAATAACGCCATGTAATTACTTTACTTTATTGCTAAACACGTTAGCCATAGAAGTAGAAGTAATCGTTGGCGTGACAACTTCATGAAGACACGATGATGGAGATCATGATGATGGAGATCATGGTGTCATGCCGGTGACGATGATGATCATGGCGCCCCAAAGATGGAGATCAAAAGGAGCAAAATGATATTGGCCATATCATGTCACTATTTGATTGCATGTGATGTTTATCATGTTTTGCTTCTTATTTGCTTAGTACGACGGTAGTAAATAAGATGATCCCTCATAATAATTTCAAGAAAGTGTTCCCCCTAACTATGCGCTGTTGCGAAAGTTCGTTGTCTCGAAGCACCACGTGATGATCGGGTGTGATAGATTCTAACGTTCACATACAACGGGTGTAAGACAGATTTACACATGCAAAACACTTAGGTTAACTTGACGAGCCTAGCATGTACAGACATGGCCTCGGAACACAAGAGACCGAAAGGTCGAACATGAGTCGTATAGAAGATACGATCAACATGAAGATGTTCACCGATGATGACTAGTCCGTCTCACGTGATGATCGGACACGGCCTAGTTGACTCGGATCATGGATCACTTAGATGACTAGAGGGATGTCTATCTAAGTGGGAGTTCATTATATAATGTGATTAGATGAACTTAATTATCATGAACTTAGTGTAAAATCTTTGCAATATGTCTTGTAGATCAAATGGCCCACACTAATGTTGCCCTCAACTTCAACGCGTTCCTAGAGAAAACCAAGCTGAAAGACGATGGCAGCAACTATACGGACTGGGTCCGGAACTTGAGGATCATCCTCATAGCTGCCAAGAAAGCATATGTCCTAGATGCACCACTAGGTGAAGCACCCGCTTTCCCAAAGAACTCAAGACATTATGAACGCTTTGGCGATCAGCAGTAGTGATGATTACTCCCTGGTTCAGTGCGGCATGCTTTACATCTTAGAACCGGGGCTCCAAAAGCGTTTTGAGCAGCACGGAGCATATGAGATGTTCCAAGAGCTGAAAATGGTTTTCCAAGATCACGCCCGGGTCGAGAGATATGAAGTCGCCGACAAGTTCTACAGTTGTATGATGGAGGAGAATGGTTTTGTCAGCGAGCACATACTCAAAATGTCTGGGTCGCACAACCGCTTATCTCAACTGGGAGTTAATCTCCCGGATGAGACGGTGGTCGACAGAATCCTCCAATCGCTCCCACCTAGCTACAAGAGCTTTGTGATGAACTTCAATATGCAGGGGATGGTGAAAACCATTCCTAAGGTATATTCAATGCTGAAATCAGCGGAGGTGGAGATCAAAAAGGAACATCAAGTGTTGATGGTCAATAAAACCACTAGTTTCAAGAAAGGCAAGGGTAAGAAGAACTTCAAGAAGGATGGCAAGGGAGTTGCCGCGCCCGATAAGCCAGTTGCCGGGAAGAAGCCAAAGCATGGACCCAAACCTGAGACTGAGTGCTTTTATTGCAAGGGAAGCTAACACTAGAAGCGGAACTGCCCCAAGTACTTAGCGGGCAAGAAGGCCGGCAACACCAAAGGTATATGTGATATACATGTAATTGATGTGTACCTTACCAATACTCGTAGTAGCTCCTGGGTATTTGATACCGGTGCAGTTGCTCATATTTGTAACTCAAAACAGGAGCTGCGGAATAAGCGGAGACTGGCGAAGGACGAGGTGACGATGTGCGTCGGGAATGGTTCCAAGGTCGATGTGATCACCGTCGGCACGCTACCTCTACATTTACCTACGGGATTAGTTTTAAACCTCAATAATTGTTATTTAGTGCCAGCTTTGAGCATGAACATTGTATTTGGATCTCGTTTAATGCGAGATGGCTACTCATTTAAATCCGAGAATAATGGTTGTTCTATTTATATGAGAGATATGTTTTATGGTCATGCCCCGCTGGTCAATGGTTTATTCTTAATGAATCTCGAACATGATGTTACACATATTCATAGTGTGAATACTAAAAGAAATAAGGTTGATAACGATAGTCCCACATACTTGTGGCACTGCCGCCTTGGTCACATTGGTGTCAAACGCATGAAGAAGCTCCATGCTGATGGACTTTTGGAGTCTCTTGATTACGAATCATTTGACATATGTGAACCATGCCTCATGGGCAAAATGACCAAGACTCCATTCTCCGGAACAATGGAGCGAGCAACCAACTTATTGGAAATCATACATACTGATGTATGCGGTCCAATGAGCGTTGAGGCTCGTGGAGGTTATCGTTATGTTCTCAGTCTCACTAACAACTTGAGTAGATATGGGTATGTCTACTTGATGAAACACAAGTCTGAGACCTTTGAAAAGTTCAAGGAATTTCAGAGTGAGGTAGAGAATCAACGTGACCGAAAGATAAAATTCTTACGATCAGATCATGGGGGAGAATATTTAAGTCACGAATTTGGTACGCACTTAAGGAAATGTGGAATCGTTTCACAACTCACGCCACCTGGAACACCTCAACGTAACGGTGTGTCCGAACGTCGTAATCGCACTCTATTGTATATGGTGCGATCTATGATGTTACTCACCGATTTACCGCTATCATTTTGGGGATACGCTCTAGAGACAGCTACATTCAATTTAAATAGAGCACCGTCTAAATCCGTTGAGACGACACCGTATGAATTATGGTTTGGGAAGAAACCTAAGCTGTCGTTTCTAAAAGTTTTGGGATGCGATGCTTATGTCAAGAAACTTCAACCTGAAAAGCTCGAACCCAAGTCGGAAAATGCCTCTTCATAGGATACCCTAAGGAAACCATTGGGTATACCTTCTACCTCAAATCCGAACGCAAGATCTTTGTTTCCAAGAACGGTTCCTTTCTAGAGAAAGAGTTTCTCTCAAGAGAAGTAAGTGGGAGGAAAGTAGAACTCGATGAAGTACTACCTCTTGAACCGGAAAGTAGCGCAGCTCAGGAAGATGTTCCTGTGGTGCCTGCACCGACTAGAGAGGAAGTTAATGATGATGATCAAGGTGCTTCGGATCAAGTTGCTACTGGACTTCGAAGGTCCACAAGGACATGTTCCACACCAGAATGGTATGGCAACCCTGTCCTGGAAATCATGTTGTTAGACAACGATGAACCTTCGAACTATGAAGAAGCGATGGCGGGCCCAAATTCCAACAAATGGCTTGAAGCCATGCAATCTGAGATAGGATCCATGTATGAAAACAAAGTATGGACTTTGACAGACTTGCCCGATGATCAGCGAGCGATAGAAAATAAATGGATCTTCAAGAAGAAGACGGACGCGGATGGTAATGTTACCATCTATAAGGCTTGACTTGTCGCTAAGGGTTATATAGACAAGTTCAAGGGGTTGACTATGATGAGACCTTCTCACCCGTAGCGAAGCTAAAGTCCGTCCGAATCATGTTAGCAATTGCCGCATACTATGATTATGAGATATGGCAAATGGACGTCAAAACGGCATTCCTTAACGGCTTTCTTAAGGAAGTATTGTATAGGATGCAGCCGGAAGGTTTTATCGATCCTAAGAATGCTAACAAGGTATGCAAGCTCCAGTGCTCCATCTATGGGCTGGTGCAAGCATCTCAGAGTTGGAACATTCACTTTAATGAAATGATCAAAGTGTTTGGGTTTATGCAAACTTATGGAGAAGCCTGCGTTTACAAGAAAGTGAGTGGGAGCTCTGTAGCATTTCTCATATTATATGTGGATGACATACTTTTGATGGGAAATGATATAGAACTTTTAGACAGCATTAAGGCCTACTCTAATAAGTGTTTTTCAATGAAGGACCTTGGAGAAGCTGCTTACATATTAGGCATCAAGATCTATAGAGATAGATCGAGACGCCTCATAGGTCTTTCACAAAGCACATACCTTGATAAGATATTGAAGAAGTTCAATCTAGATCAGTCCAAGAAGGGATTCTTGCTTGTGCTGCAAGGTGTGAAATTGAGCTCGGCTCAATGTTCGACCACGGTAGAAGATAGAGAAAAGATGAGTGTCGTCCCCTATGCCTCGGCCATAGGGTCTATCATGTATGCCATGCTGTGTACCAGACCTGATGTAAACCTTGCCGTAAGTTTGGTAGGAAGGTACCAAAGTAATCCCGGCATGTTTCTCGTATATGGAGGTGACGAAGAGCTCATCGTAAAGGGTTACGTCGATGCTAGCTTCGACACAGATTTGGATGACTCTAAGTCACAAACCAGATACGTGTATATTTTGAATGGTGGGGCAGTAATCTGGTGCAGTTGCAAGCAAAGCGTTGTGGCGGGATCTACATGTGAAGCGGAGTACATGGCAGCCTTGGAGGCAGCACATGAAGCAATCTGGATGAAGGAGTTCATTACCGACCTAGGATTTATTCCCAATGCGTCGGGACCAATGACTCTCTTCTCGGACAAAGACTCGGAGCCATTGCCCTTGCCATGGAGCCTGTGTTTCACAAGAAGACCGACACATCAAGTGTTGCTTCAACTCCATTCGTGAAAATGTTCAAGATGGAGACATATATATTTGTAAAGTGCACACGGATCTGAATGTCGTAGATCCGTTGACTAAACCTCTTCCGCGAGCAAAACATGATCAACACCAGAACTCTATGGGTGTTCAATTCATCACAATGTAACTAGATTATTGACTCTAGTGCAAGTGGGATACTGTTGGAAATATGCCATAGAGGCAATAATAAAATGGTTATTATTATTATTTCCTTGTTCATGATAATTGTCTATTGTTCATGCTATAATTGTGTTATCTGGAAATCGTAATACATGTATGAACACATAGACCACAACATGTCCCTAGTGAGCCTCTAGTTGACTAGCTCGTTTATCAATAGATGGTTACGGTTTCCTGACCATGGACATTGGATGTCATTGATAATGGGATCACATCATTGGGAGAATGATGTGATGGACAAGACCCAATCCTAAGCATAGCACAAGATCGTGTAGTTCGTTTGCTAGAGCTTTTCTAATGTCAAGTATCATTTCCTTAGACCATGAGATCATGCAACTCCCGGATACCGTAAGAGTGCTTTGGGTGTACCAAACGTCACAACGTAACTGGGTGGCTATAAAGGTATACTACAGGTATCTTCCAAAGTGTCTGTTGGGTTGACTCGAATCAAGACTGGGATTTGCCACTCCGTATGACGGAGAGGTATCTCTGGGCCCACTCGGTAATGCATCATCATAATGAGCTCAAAGTGACCAAGTGGTTGGTCACGGGATCATGCATTACGGTATGAGTAAAGTGACTTGCCGGTAACGAGATTGAACGAGGTATTGGGATACCGACGATCGAATCTCGGGCAAGTAACGTACCGATTGACAAAGGGAATTGTATACGGGATTACTTGAATCCTCGACATTGTGGTTCATTCGATGAAATCATTGTGGGACATGTGGGAGCCAACATGGGTATCCAGATCCCGCTGTTGGTTATTGGCCGGAGAGTTGTCTCGGTCATGTCTGCGTGTCTCCGAACCCGTAGGGTCTACACACTTAAGGTTCGGTGACGCTAGGGTTGTAGAGATATTAGTATGCGGTAACCTGAAAGTTGTTCGGAGTCCCGGATGAGATCCCGAACGTCACGAGGAGTTCCGAAATGGTCCGGAGGTGAAGATTTGTATATAGTAAGTCCAATTTCGGCCACCGGGAAAGTTTTGGGGGTCACCGGTGTTGTACCGGGACCACCGGAAGGGTCCCGGGGGTCCATCGGGTGGGGCCACCTATCCCAGAGGGCCACATGGGCTGAAGTGGGAAGGGGACCAGCCCCTAGTGGGCCGGTCCGCCCCCCTTGGGCCTCTCCTGCGCCTAGGGTTGGAAACCCTAGGGGTGGGGGGGCGCCCCACTTGGCTTGGGGGGCAAGTTCCCCCCTTGGCCGCCGCCCCCCTTGAGATGGGATCTCTAGGGGGCCGGCGCCCCCCAGGGATCCTATATAAAGAGGGGGCAAGGGAGTGATGTGCACCCTAGTCCCTGGCGCCTCCCTCTCACCTTGTAACACCTCTCCCTCTCGCTGAGCTTGGCGAAGCTCTGCCGAGATCACCGCTGCTTCCACCACCACGCCGTCGTGCTGCTAGATCTCCATCAACCTATCCCTCCCCCTTGCTGGATCAAGAAGGAGGAGACGTCTTCCCCAACCATACATGTGTTGAACGCAGAGGTGCCATCCGTTCGACGCTAGGATCATCGGTGATTTGGATCACGACGAGTACGACTCCTTCAACCCCGTTCTCTTGAACGCTTCCGCACGCGATCTACAAGGGTATGTAGATGCACTCCTCTCTCTCGTTGCTAGATAACTCCATAGATTAATCTTGGTGATGCGTAGAAATTTTTTATTTTCTGCTATGTTCCCCAACAAACCCGCTGTACCCTCTACTTGAACATGGTGCTTTATGCTTCATATTATTATCCAATGATGTGTTGCCATCCTATGATGTCTGAGTAGATTTTCGTTGTCCTATTGGTGGTTGATGAATTGCTATGATTGATTTAATTTGCTTGTGGTTATGTTGCTGTCCTATTGTGCCCTCTGTGTCACGCAAGCGTGAGGGATTCCCGCTGTAGGGTGTTGCAATACGTTCATGATTCTTTTATGGTGGGTTGCTTGAGTGACAGAAGCATAAACCCGAGTAAGGGGATTGTTGCGTATGGGATAAAGGGGACTTGATGCTTTAATGCTATGGTTGGGTTTTTACCTTAATGAATCTTTAGTAGTTGCGGACGCTTGCTAGAGTTCCAATCATAAGTGCATATGATCCAAGAAGAGAAAGTATGTTAGCTTATGCCTCTCCCACATAAAACTTGCTATCGGTCTAGTAAAGTAGTCAATTGCTTAGGGACAATTCCACAACTCCTACCACCACTTTTCCACACTCGCTACATTTACTTTATTGCATTTTTATCTAAACTGACCCTAGTTTATATTTACGTGTTCTTTATTATATTACAAACCTATCCTATCACACCTACAAAGTACTTCTAGTTTCATACTTGTTCTAGGTAAAGCAAAAGTCAAGCGTGCGTAGAGTCGTATCAGTGGCCGATAGGACTTGAGAGAGTATTTGTTCTACCTTTAGCTCCTCGTTGGGTTTGACACTCTTACTTATCGAAAGAGGCTACAACTATCTCGTATACTTGTGGGTTATCACGAGGCACCCACCGACGGCTCTGGAGCCGCTGGCCAGAAGACCCCGCCAAGTGCCCCTTCTCCTGGGGCCTCTGCCCCGGATGCCCCGCCGAGTGCTCCTCCTCCCGAGGATCGCCCGCCGGGGTCTGGTCGGCCCCGCCTGAGTCTTGAATCACTCCTGAAGAGGAAGAGATCTCCGTGCCGCAGTGATGGCACCCGTCGGCCGCTGAAGTTGAGGAGATATGTGGCTGTCGAGGAGTAAGTATCATTGCTCTTGATTCCTTGCGTGCTGCGTTTTCTCCTGGCCAAGGCTTTGCAGGGCTCCCGTGAAGACGAAACCTCGGGAGGCGAGTGCCTCCAAGGATCCCAGCTTGACACCAGCACACAGCCCCCGGTGCCCAGATCCTGCGCAGGGCGTGGGGCCGACTCCGGCTGCCATGATGTCGCAAGGGAGGCCCGGCCCGAGCTTCCTACTCCCTCTCTCTGCGGCTCAACCTGTGAGACGGGGGACGCACTGGCAATCCTTCCTATAGTCGTTGCCGGCAGGGGGGTGCCCCTTGGGCGGCCTTCATCTTCAGGTTGCGGGGCTACACCGGCCAGCCCCAGGCCAGCGGCAGGCGTGACGCCCAGTGCCTCCTCGGCAGCCTCCAGGGCCGAAGAAGGCCTTGGTGATGTGCTGGCGCTTCCACGCGGGCGCAGTGCCGTGCGCTTCGAGCTCTTCAGCGAGGTGATGCGTGCGATGATCCAACTTGGCGAGGAGCTTGCTAATGTCGACGCCAGGTTTGAGGCGAAAGGCTGCCGCCTGGCGCATGAGTGGCAGCAGCTGAAGGTTGCCATCAACCTCGGGAGACTTCAGCGCGACGAGGCCAATGCGCTTGCGGCGGCCTCGCTTGCGACTTCTTGCGAGGCTTGCACCCGCGCCATGGAGGAGGACGAGGCTGCCAACCATCATCGCAAGGCGGCCAAGGAGCGGGAGCGGGAGTTTCTATCTTCAAATGCGGCCCTTGAGCGAGAAGTTGAGGAGCGTCGCATCCTCCTGGCCTCCTCACCATACGACTGCCTTTGCCGAGGCGAAGCTCCTGAGGCGCTATGATGACTTGACGTTGGAGACTGTGGAGCATAGCATGGCGCTGGAGAGGCTGGAGGTGAGGGAGCGCCAGGCTGTCGTGGCTGAGGATGTCGTCACTGCCCGAGAAGCCCATGTCCAGCTGGAGGTGGAGGAGAGGGTGGCAAAGGCGCGTGCTAACTTAGCTAAGGGGCACCGCCTAGATCTGGAGCTGCTCAAGGCCGAGCTTGAAGGTAGGACCTCCGCCCTGAAGGCGAACCTGCAATCTGCGGAACAGCGTGAGAGCGCTGCTCAAGAAGCCCTGACTTCTTACGAATCTGCCTTGGCCTCTGCCCGCACCGAATTGTCTTCCCTTCAACAAGGGATCAAGGATACCACATCCCTGGTAGAGAAAACCATGAACGAAGCGAATCACCACCGGACGCTGCAGCGCGAGCCCGCCTCGGTGCTCCAGGATCTCAGAGTCAGAGCTAACTGTGCCTTGGGCACCATCTGTGGCGAGAGCGCTCCTCACCCACATGAGAACAATTACGCCAGCCACCTCAGCTTCTTCACCAACATCGTGACCCACTTGGAGGATCAGGCCATGAGGGCTCGCGAGCTTGTAGCAGAGAGGAGCCGGAGTCTTCTTGGGCGCGCATTCTCACGCGTCTTCAGCCACCTCCTCAGCTGCGATTCTCACTTTGACTTCAATGTTGTGTTAGCCCCCGTGCCCTCGGTTATTCAGGACAACCTGGCCGGGTGGGTGGACGACCATGTGGATGCCCTGGTAGCAGAATTTGCTCTGGAGGATGACGCGGTCGTGATCGTGGCCGAAGAAGACGACGCGGGTACCGACGGTGAGGAGGATGACCGCCACGACGCAAGCAGCGCGGACGGAGGTGATGAAGAAGGCGCACCCAGCTAGGCCCGTGTTTCTTTTCGCTTTGATCTGTATGACAAAAACTTGAACGCATCCTTGTGAGAGCATTTTGAAAAGGGGGTGCCCCTTATGATGTATGAGATTGTGAAATGCTTTTGAAGTAGCGCCCGGAGTGCGACCCAGCAGGGCTACGGGCTCCCAAGCAGGGTAGTTGTTACGACTTATCTTTGGCTCTTCGGGTCTCGAGTGAGCCCTGGTGTCGCACCGGCGCTTCTTCTCTTGAGGTGAGCCTGCCGCAGGCTCGCGAGGTTTTGAGCCTCCCGAGGGGCCTGCTGGCCTGTCCTAGAGTGCTTCCCGAGGAACCAACTGCCAGATCGTGGCGAGGTGGGCGCGCATGGCGGCCTCACCCTTGAGCTCCCCCGGGGGGGAGCGATCAATCCTAGCGCATGTACCGTACCCAGCCCCGCTCGCGAGGTGCTTGAGGGTAGGGCGATAGTCATGAGCTTTAGAAAAAAATGCAAGAATAGAAGGCAAGAGAGAAACGCAAGACGATAGAACTTCCCCCATTTTTATAAACGCACAAGAACCAAGCTGCTTCAAAAGCCAACGAACAAGTACAAAAAGGAGGCAAAAGAAAATGGCCGCGTACGACGCCTAGCTAGTCTTCAAGTCTTCTCACCAGCGCGGAGTTAAGTTGATGCAGAGCATCCTATGGGCATCACCATGTCAAGAGTCCGTTTGGCAAGTGACACGTGCGACCTCTACTTCTCATACATAAAGGTGAATCTTCTCCTTTACACGTGTTCACTTGACCCCTTTGAGGATGGTATACTACTTGAGACTCCACTCGTGTGCATGCATAAGTATTGCCGGAGCTTCACGGACGACGAGGAGGAGTGCAAGCGCCGAAAGGAACAACTACACCATCCGCAAGGGGAGCATGGAAGAGAAGACGGAAGAAACAGAGATGCTACATGCTACAGCCACCGGACGACCGGTCGGGACCGGACATCCGACGCCTGGAAGCCACACCAGCCAGAAGGCCTAGCCAACGCCAGATACAACACCTCCCAGCGAGCGGACATCCGGCCCCCACTGGACGACCGGTAATATTCACGGAAGTCTGAAGATACCGGACGACCGGTGCCCCTTCATAGAACGGATCCAGCGGACGTCCGACGACTAGCGGACGGCCGGTCGCTCCTGAGACACCGGACAACGGGTCCCTGCCTGTGTGCAGCCGCGGGCCTTTGGCCTTGTATCCCTTCCCACTTACCCCTTCAAGGCTTAGACTATAAATAGACCTTCCCCTCATCCTTTCTAGGGTTAGCAAAGTGATAAGACTTGTATGTGAGCTTTGCTCCTACTCTTCTCTTGAGAGAGAGAGACCACCACTCCCATGGAGTTCAAGACCTCCATGTGAGAAGATCCTGCGGGATATATCATCAAGACCCCCTCACAGGCAAACCCCTTCAAGCCCTCCTCATGGAGATGAACCTTACCTTGTATCCTTCCCTTTGTTGTTCATGTACCTTGTGATCTTGTGTGTTTGATTGTCTAGTGGATGTGTGATTGGACTTGTTCTTGAGTGTTTCCCCTTGTGATTTCTCTCTGTTCTTCCCCGTGTTCATCGTATTCTTGGTAGGATCCCCTCCAAACGTGAAAGATCGGGCGTCTAGGGTTCTACCCTACATCATAAGTGCTTCCACTGGCTGGGCATAGTCATTGGGGACAGTGCCGACGGCCAGCACGAAGCATGGTGCTTCCACTAGGACGTGGGTGGGAGCCCCCGTGAGGCCCCAGGGCGGCGCTTAGGAGACTCCGGGGCGTGTACAACCCCACTCATTATTACGTGAGAGTGTCACGAGTGGAGACCTTCACAGGCCGGAGCCTTTCTTCATGTCGCCCGACGAGGACCCCGCCCTGCGCCGCCCCCGACCACCATTGGGGAGACCGGAAACTAGGACAAGACCAAGGGGCAAGGGGACACTGGGCGGCGCCCTCGGATCAGAGGTTCTAACGGGGAAGGGCTCATGGCGCCTTCCCGGCGGGAACCTACCTCGAGCAGGGCCTGCCTCCGTCAACATGAGGAAGGCCCCGCCATTGGCTTCCTTGCGCTGCTCCCAACGCCCTTCACGCTCTTGCAGGGGATTCGCCGTCCTGAGAGTCCTGCGCCCTGGTTCACCTGCGATCCATGGTCAACGTAAGCGTGCCCCTGTGGCGTTAGCTGTACCCAGTGGTGTCGCCGTTGGAGATGTTGGCGGGGCTCGGCGACGGCTCGAAAGAGATCTCGGCTTCGTTTATATCATCCAGCGCCCAGCCTGGTGTGGGGGATCGACTGGGGCCCTCTCCCACGCGTGCCTCAGGTCCATCGCAACAGGGACCTAGGCTTCCGGGCTGGCCGCGCCAGATCCGCTGCCCGGTTGCCTCACATTCCCGCCTTTTTTAGTCGCCCTCTGGTCCTGTCGACCAGGGGCCGGTGCCCCAACGCGACCCCTGGTGATGTCGCACGAAGCAGCCCCATGCTGAGGTGGCATGTTCGGAGGGGTGCGGGCACTCCGCGGGGTTGGCCGGCACCGAGAGGCTCTTTAGGGGCCCTAGGAGGGGGGCGCGTGGTTGTGTCGGGGATGGGTGCGCCCCCCACCACCGCCTGTGACATGGGCATGGTGCAGAATGGTGCTGCTCCCCTGCACGCCGCATCCAGCAGCTCGGCAACCTGTTCCAGCAGGGCATCGCAGCCACTTTCCAGCAGCCTGCACCTCAAGAGCTCTCGAGCCACGATGACCGCTGCCCGCATGTTTGCATGTTCCCTACGTGTGTGCGGTGCGGTTGTTGCAGCATAGTTCATGGATCATGCGGCGACGCGATTGCAGCGCGGCGCTAGTGGAGAAGTTGCACCGCGCGCCCCCCACAGCCGATCACCCCGGGCGGAGTGCGGGCCACGAGCAGAGCAGAGTGGAGGTCTTCCTCATCGGTTGGCACTGCCGAGGAGGCCTGGACTACCCAGTGCTCGATGTGCACCCTCGGGGCGTCGGCCATGACGTCGGTGGAGCCGTGGAGGACCGGTCGACGGAAGAGAAGATCCGACGCACCCATACCTGGCGCGCCAAATGTCGGATTACGGGTTCCGCAAACCCTTGGGAGGTTCAAACTCTAGGGTGCGTGCGGAAATCTCAACCTAACCGGCCTGGCTACTCGCGACTCTCCTAAGCCTAGCACGGCGAGCCCGAAAAGACAAGGAGACACAACAGCTTATCCTGGTTCGGGCCACCTTGCGGTGCAATGCCCTACTCTAGCGTTTTGTTGGATTGCCTCGAAGGGCTGAGGATGAACTAGTACAGTGGATGAACTAGCCTCAGGAGGTGAGGTGTTCTTGAGCTCAAGAGAGTTGGTGATCTAGTCGAGTGAGAATGGATCTGATCGCCCCTCTATGGTGGTGGCTAATTCCTATTTATAGTGGCATTGGTCCTCTTCCCAAATGTTGGCGGGAAGGGATCCCACAATGTACGGATTTGAAAGGGGACAAGTAGTACAGCTTATCATGACAAAAGTAGTCTTCTCTTGCGAAAAGCCCCTGGCCGTGACGCTGCGGTGGGCTCGGTGATGACCTCCGTCCTGCCGTCCAGGCGGTCTTGGTCTTGTTGCACCAGAATGGAAACCTTTGGCTAATTCCTTGGGACTCCGCGCCTATGGCTTGCCTTCCTTGCACCGAAGAGGAAACTGGCGCTCTGCGCCTGCTGGCGCCTACCTGGCCTTGGTCGTCATGGCTCACGTCAGCCGAGCCTCGTGAGGTGCACATTGCATCAAACTCTCTGCCCCTCGGAAGCCAGCCTGAAGAGGCCGACCCCCTCGGGGGTCTTGGCGTCGTCTGCCTCACGGGGCTTGGCCCCTCGCGAGGGTCTTGAGCTGTTGATGTCGTAGCTGGACCGTACCAGGACGTCGACGGAGCCACGTGGTGGGCCGCAAGCAGGCAAATCTGGATACCCCCATATCCAGAACGCCGACATCTTCCACTGATGCTTTTGTCCTTGGAGTCATCTCAACACCTCCTCCTGAAGATCAAGCCTAGAGAGACGCATAGCACTATGCATTTTCAAGCTCTTTGGTAACTTGTTGCCAAAGGGGGAGAAAGTGTATAGATCATAGGCTTCAGAGAGAGAGAACTTTGCTTCTTTTGCTACTCATTTTCTTTGTTTGCTTGTGAGATACTTTATGTCTTTGTGTGTGAGATACTTTATATGATCATGTCCTTGATAATATTGTGCTTAATGCTTGTGCTTGAATGATGATATTATATATCTCCTATGTATGACCATTCACTTTGCCTTGGTGATGAGTGCTTGTTATTATTTCCTATCATTTTGAGCGCTCCACCAAGATGTATGTGACATGGAAGAGTAAACCATGGTCCTATTTATTTGTGCATTTGCATTCAAAAGCAAATTTTAAATAATGCACAAATTTAGGGGGAGCTCTTGCTTATCACATACTTCTCAAAGCGTCGTTGTAATTCATTCTTATTATTATTTGCCGAAGCTTTGATCTATATGTTGTCATCAATTACCAAAAAGGGGAGGTTGAAAGTGCAACTAATCCCTGGGTGGTTTTGGTAATTCTTAACAACATATAGTTCATTGAACTAATGCTCTTTCAAGATGATCATTTCAGAAAGTTTAATGATTGGCATCGCATGGACTAGAGATGTGGATCCCTCAAAATGCTAAGGACACATATTGGCAACAAGCTCAAGACTCTACAATTTCATTTAAGTGATCCAAGATCACATTGAGTCAAGAGGAAAGCCAATACTATTAAAAGGGGATGAGGTGTTGCTTAAAGGATTACTTGCTCAAAATACTTAGTGATATGCTCCAAAACCCTCAACCACTTTCTCAACTCCACATATGTCCTAAACCTAAAAGTCAAATTTGGCCCCACCGATTTGATCTACCCGATGCCACCGAGTTTCATTTGACATAGCCACTGCCACAAACCCTAGTCACTTCGGTCTCACCGAGATGGGATTACAAACTCACTGTTTCCTTTTTGTAACATTTTGGTCCAACCGAGATGAGCGAATCGGTCCCACCGAGTCTGCAATGCAAACTCACAGTTTCCCTTTCATAACACTTCGGTCCCACCGAAGTGAGCGGATTGGTCCCATTGAGTTTGCGTGACCAACTCTCTATGTGCCTATTACTGAAATTGGTCCCGCCGAGTTTATGTAATTGGTCACACCGAGATTACGTTATTCCCTAACCCTAGCATATCGATCCCACTGAGATGACTATGTCGGTCCCACCGAAAAGCCTAACGTTCATATTTTAACCTGAATCGGTCTGACCGAGTTTCACCATTCGGTCTCACCGAGTTTGGGGATCTGTGTGTAACAGTTAGATTTTGTGTGGAGGCTATATATACCCCTCCACCCACTCTTCATTCGTGGAGAGAGCCATCAGAACGTGCCTACACTCCCAACATTCATTTTCTAAGAGAGAACCACCTACTCATGTGTTGAGACCAAGATATTCCATTCCAACCACAAGAATATTGATCTCTAGCCTTCCCCAAGTTGCTTTCCACTCAAATCATCTTTCCACCATATCCAAATCTGTGAGAGAGAGTTGAGTGTTGGGGAGACTATCATTTGAAGCACAAGAGCAGGGAGTTAATCATCAACACACCATCTATTACCTTTTGGAGAGTGGTGTCTCCTGGATTGGTTAGGTGTCACTTGGGAGCCTCCGTCAAGATTGTGGAGTTGAACCAAGGAGTTTGTAAGGGCAAGGAGATCACCTACTTCGTGAAGATCTACCCTATTGAGGCAAGTCCTTCATGGGCGATGGCCATGGTGGGATAGACAAGGTTGCTTCTTCATGGACCCTTCATGGGTGGAGCCCTCCATGGACTCGTGCAACCGTTACCCTTCTTGGGTTGAATTCCCCATCAACGTGGATGTACGATAGCACCACCTATCAGAACCACGCCAAAAATCTCCGTGTCAACATTGTGTTTGCTCCCTCCTAACTCCTCCCATTTACTTTCTTGCAAGTTGCATGCTTTACTTTTCGCTGCCCATATACTCTTTGCATGCTTGCTTGAATTGTGCTAAGATTGCTTGACTTGTGCTAAGTTGCTAAAATCTGTCAAGAACTAAAATTGCGAAAAGGTTAAGTTTTTATTTGGTCAGGTAGTCTAATCACTCCCCCTCTAGACATACTTTCGATCCTACAGCTAGTCTAGTCGATTGTGCGTCCACACAACCCTTTCAACTAGGGACCTTTGGGACAGTAATCATACAATGCACTCCCACAAACAAGTCACGTACTTGTTGATATACATCATTGATAATGTCCAAGGACTATCTTTATTCATAAACACATAGGAAATATCATCATACATGATTGCCTTTAGGGCATATCTCCAACAGTCTCCCACTTGCACTAGAGTCAATCAAATAGACATCGAATGCCCATAGCTCTAACGTGCCCCTCATGCTTGGGTTGTGGAAGCGGCTTAGTCAACGGATCTGCAACATTTGCATCTATGTGAATTTTGCATAACTCAACATCACTATTCTTTACAGTCTTTCGTAACAAGTGATATTTCTGATCTATGTGTCTGGCCTTGTGGTGATTACTCGGCTCCTTCGCTTGTGCGATGGCACTAGAATTATCACAACAAAGGTCCAACAGTTTTACCGAGGCTGGGAAAATACCAAGATCATCCAGAAAGTTCCAGATCCAAACACCTTCCTTTGCAGCTTCGCAAGCCGCAATGTATTCGACTTTTGTGGTAGAATCGGCCACCGTATCTTGCTTGGAACTCATCCAGCTCACTGCTCCTCCTTTCATGATGTACACAAATCCGGACTATGATCGACAATCATCTCTGCCTGTTTGGAAACTAGCATCAGTGTAACCCCTTACGACGAGCTCTTCCTCACCTCCATAAACTAGGAACGTCTCTTTAGTACTTTTCAGGTACGTCAAAATAGTCTTTACCATTGCCCAGTGACTCTCACCTGGGTTGGCCTGGTATCTACTTGTTAGGCTTATTGCAAATGCAACATCGGGTCGTGTACATATCACGGCATACATGATGGATCCAATTGCCGAGGCATATGGAATCCGACTCATCCTGCTTCGCTCATTAGATGTCGAAGGAGTCTGAGTCTCGCTTAGCCTTATACCATGTGAGATAGGCAAGAACCCTTTCTTAGCCTCACTCATGTTGAACCGCTTCAACACTTTATCTATGTACGTGCTCTAGCTTAAGCCGAGCAGCCTCCTCAATCTGTCTCTATAGATCTTAATGCCTAAAATATACACTGCCTCACCAAGGTCCTTCATCGAAAACTTGCCATTCGATGACTCTTTGACTGAGTTCAGCATCAAAACATCATTTCTGATCAACAATATGTCATCCACATACAAGATCAAAAACACTATCGAGCTCCCACTTAACTTCTTGTATAAACAAGCATCCTCTTCACTTTTGATGAAACTGAGACCAGTGGCAACCTCATCAAACGAATACTCCAGCTCCGAGATGCTTGCCTCAACCCATAAATGGATCTGTTGAGCTTGCATACCTTACTAGTGCTAGTCGGATCAATAAAACCCTTGGGTTGTATCATATACACGTCCTTGGCTAAATTTCCGTGAAGGAAAGCCGTCTTGACATCCATCTGCCATATCTAGTACGATCCTCACCAACTTCAGCATCGCTACTAGCGAGTAAGTTTCGTCGTAGTCAATTCCTTGAACTTGTCCATAACCCTTAGCGACAAGCCGAGCTTTGTGGATCTGAACATTTCCATCCATATTGGTTTTCTTCTTAAAGATTCATTTGCAACCAATGGCTGTTACGCCAGGCGGCGGATCAACCAAGTCCCGGACTTGATTCTCATCCATGGAATTTAACTCAGATCTCATGGCCTCCAGCCATGCCTCGGGATCTGGGCTCACCATCTCTTCCGCATATGGGGTCGGCTCGTCGCTTTCTAGCAACAATACATTGCGCACTCTGAGCAATCTTTCCAACCTCCGTGGTTCCGATGTCGCTTACACTACGGGTTTCCTAATTGACTCTGGTATGATCTCATCACCAGCCGATCCGTCCCCGAGTGGTCCTCAAATTTCTTTGAGTCAGACCGTCCTCCCACTGGCCTCCCGACTAAGAAACTCTTTCTCAAGGAAAACCCCGTTCCGAGCAACAAACACTTTGTTCTCTTCCCGGTTGTAGAAGCTATATCCCAAGGTTTCCCTCAGATATCCCACGAATATGCTCTTATCTGACTTGGGTGTAAGCTTGTCTGACATAAGTCGCTTGACAAATGCTTCACAACCCCAAATCTTTAGAAAAGACAAACTGGGAATCTTCCTGGTCCACATCTCATGCGATGTATTGTCTACGGATTTTGATGGTACCCTGTTAAGTGTGAAAGCTGCAGTTTCTAGAGCATGTCCCAAGAATGACAAGGGTAAATCCAATTTGCTCTTCATTGAGCGGACCATGTCCAACAAGGTCCTATTCCTCCGTTCTGACACGTCGTTTCTCTATGGCGTACCCAGAGGTGTGAGCTGAGGTACTATACCTCGTCTTTTCAGATGATCATCAAACTCCTGGCTCATGTACTCACCTCCATGATCTGATTGTAGAAGTTTTATAGTCTTGCTGAGCTGATTCTCAACCTCGTTCTGAAACTCTTTGAATTTGTCAAAAGTTTCCAACTTGTGCCTCATCAAATAGATATATCCAAATCTACTCAAGTCATCTGTAAAAGTCACGAAGTACTGATAGCCACCTCTGGCAGTTGTGCTCATTGGACCACACACATCACTATGTATAAGTTCCAACAGCTCGGATGCCCTCTCGCAACTCTTTGCAAAAGGAGACTTAGTCATCTTGCCGAGCAAGCATGATTCACATGTCTCAAACGACTCAAAGTCGGACGAAGTTAGGAGCCCATCATCATGGAGCTTCTTCATGCATTTCAGACTAATGTGTCCAAGTCGGCAATGCCAGAAGTATGTCGGATTTATCTCAATAGGCTTATGCGTCTTGACATTCACGTTATAGACCGGTTCCTGTTCTAGATTCAATATAAAAATCCCATCAACAATGGGTGCATAGCCATGGAACATACCATTCAAATAAAACAAACAACCATTGTCCTTTAAATTGAATTCATAACCCTGACTCATCAAGCATGAGGCAGAAATAATGTTTCGACTAAGTTCAGGAATGTAATAACAATTATTCAATTCCAAAATAAATCCAGAAGGAAGCTGGAGCTGCATCGTGCCGACCTCCAATGCAGCAACTCTTGCTTTGTTGTTGACCCTGATGTCAATCACCCCTTGTGACACATGCCTAGTTCTTACCAGCCCCTGCATCGAGTTGCAAATATGAACAACCGATCCGGTATCAAATACCCACAACTACTAGGTATGTCAGCAAGGTAATGATAACCCGCAAGTATACGGGATAGTTGTACCCTCTTTTGATAAGTAAGAGTGATGAACCCAACAAGGAGCTAAAGGTAGAACAAATACTCTCTCAAGTCCTATCGGCCATTGATACGACTCTACGCACGCTTGACGTTCGCTTTACCTAGAACAAGTATGAAACTAGAGGTACTTTGTAGGTGTTGTTGGATAGTTTTGCAAGAAAGTAAAGAACGCGTAAATAAAAACTAGGTGCTGTTTAGATAAAGATGCAATAAAGTAAATAAAACGAGTGTGGAAAAGAGGTGGTAAGAGTTGTGAAAGTGTCCCTAAGCAATTGACTACGTTACTAGACCGATAGCAAGTTTTATGTGGGAGAGGCATAAGCTAACATACTTTCTCTTCTTGGATCATATGCACTTATGATTGAAACTCTACCAAGCGTCCGCAACTACTAAAGATTCATTAAGGTAAAACCCAACCATAGCATTAAAGCATCAAGTCCCCTTTATCCCGTACGCAAGAATCCCCTTACTCGGGTTTATGCTTCTGTCACTCAAGCAACTCACCATAAAATAATCATGAACGTAATGCAACACCCTACAACGGGAATCCCTCACGCTTGCGCAACACAGAGGGCACAATAGGACAGCAATATAACCACAAGAAAATTAAATCAATCATAGCAATTCATCAACCACCAATAGGACAACGAAAATCTACTCAGACATCATAGGATGGCAACACATCGTTGGATAATTATATGAAGCATAAAACACCATGTTCAAGTAGAGGGTACAACGGGTTGCAAGAGAGTGGACCGCTGAATATAGAGGGGTGAAGGTGATGGAGATGTTGATGAAGATGGCAGAGGTGTTGGTGAATATCACGGTGATGATGGTGGCCCCCGGCAGCGCTCCGGCGCCACCGGAAGCAAGGGGGAGAGAGCCCCCCTTCTTCTTCTTCTTCCTTGACCTCGGGCATCGTATCACGTTGATTCTTCCTCCCAAAAATCACAAATATTCCAAAATAATTCTCCGTCCGTTTTATCCCATTTGGACTCCGTTTGATATGGGGTTTACGCGAAATATAAAACATGCAACAGACAGGAACTGGCACTGGGCACTGGATCAATATGTTAGTCCCAAAAAATAGTATAAAAAGTTGCCAAAAGTATATGAAAGTTGTAGAATATTGGCATGGAACAATCAAAAATTATAGATACAATGGAGACGTATCAGCATCCCCAAGCTTAATTCCTGCTCGTCCTCGAGTAGGTAAATGATAAAAAAGATAATTTTTGATGTGGAATGCTACCTAGCATAATCTTGATCATATGTCTAATCATGGCATCAATATTAAGACACGAGTGATTCAAGGCAATAGTCTATCAATTGACATAAAAACAATAATACTTCAAGCATACCAACCAAGCAATTATGTCTTATCGAAATAACATAGCCAAAGAAAGCTCATCCCTACAAAATCATATAGTCTGGCTATGCTCCATCTTCATTACACAAAATACTCCCATCATGCACAACCCTGGTTTCAGCCAAGCAATTGGTTCATACTTTTTAACGCGCTTCAGCTTTTTCAACTCTTACGCAATACATGAGCGCAAGCCATGGACATAGCACTATGGTGGAAT
The DNA here is from genome assembly GCA_021437245.1 of Aegilops speltoides. Classification (NCBI taxonomy): domain Eukaryota; kingdom Viridiplantae; phylum Streptophyta; class Magnoliopsida; order Poales; family Poaceae; genus Aegilops; species Aegilops speltoides. Next base: position 117,586,663 of record CM038142.1, read on the forward strand.
ATAATATAATGATGGAGGTTTATGTGGAGAAGACAAAAAGGGAGAAAGTCTCACATCGACGCGGCTAATCAACGGGCTATGGAGATGCCCATCAATTGATGTCAATGCAAGGAGTAGGGATTGCCATGCAACAAATGCACTAGAGCTATAAATATATGAAAGCTCAACAAAAGAAACTAAGTGGGTGTGGCTTGCTCACGAAGACCTAGGGCATTTTGAGGAAGCCCATCATTGGAATATACAAGCCAAGTTCTATAATGAAAAATTCCCACTTAGTATATGAAAGTGAAAGCATAGGAGACTCTCTCTATGAAGAACATGGTGCTACTTTGAAGCACAAGTGTGGAAAAAGGATAGTAGCATTGCCCCTTTCTTTTCTTTTTCTTTTTTTTCCTTTTTTTCTTTTTATTTTTTCGGTGGGCTTCTTTGGCCCCCTTTTTTTATTTAGGCTTCTTTGGCCTTTCCTTTTTTTATTTTTTTATTTTTCTTCATGGGGCAATGCTCTATAATGATGACCATCACACTTTTTTTACTTGCAACTCAATATTACAACTCAATACTAGAACAAAGATATGACTCTATATGAATGCTTCTGGCGGTGTACCGGGATGTGCAATGATCGAGCGTAGCAATGACATCAAAAAACGGACAAGCCATGAAAACATCATGTTAGCTATCTTACGATCATGCAAAGCAATATGACAATGAATACTCAAGTCATGTATATGATGATGATGGAAGTTGCATGGCAATATATCTCGGAATGGCTATGGAAATGCCATGATAGGTAGGTGTGGTGACTGTTTTGAGGAAGATATAAGGAGGCTTATGTGTGATAGAGCGTATCATATCACGGGGTTTGGATGCACCAACAAAGTTTGCACCAACTCTTGAGGTGAGAAAGGGCAATGCACGGTACCGAAGAGGCTAGCAATGATGGAAAGGTAAAAGTGCGTATAATCCATGGACTCACATTAGTCATAAAGAACTCATATACTTATTGCAAAAGTTTATTAGCCCTTGAAGCAAAGTACTACTAAGCATGCCCCAAGGGGGATAGATTGGTAGGAAAAGACTATCGCTCGTCCCCGACCGCCACTCATAAGGAAGACAATCAAAGAAACACCCCATGCTTCAAATTTGTCACACAACGGTTACCATACGTGCATGCTACGGGACTTGAAAACCTCAACACAAGTGTCTCTACAATCCACAACCACCCACTAGCATGACTCTAATATCACCACCTTTATATCGCAAAACTATTGCAAGGAATCAAACATATCATATTCAGCGATCTACAAGTTTATGTAGGATTTTATGACTAACCATGTGAATGACCAATTCCTGTCATCTCTCTAAATAGATATAAGTGAAGCCAGAGAGTTTAATTCTTTCTACAAAAGATAAGCCCACGCTCTAATAATTATAAGTGAATCAAAAGAGCATTCTACAAATGGCGGTTTTCTATGCGAAGAGAAACATGCAATCCAAACTTCAAATAATATAAGTGAAGCACATGAAGCATTCTATAAAGCCATACTCAAAAGATTTAAGTGAAGTGCAATGAGCATTCTATAAATCAACCAAGGACTATCTCATACCAGCATGGTGCATAAAATAAAAGTAAAAACTAAATGCAAAATACACTCCAAGACCTGCACATATCGCATGAACGAAACGAATCCGAAAATATACCGATACTTGTTGAAGAAAGAGGGGATGCCTTCTAGGGCATCCCCAAGCTTAGACGCTTGAGTCTACTTGAATATTTACTTGGGGTGCCTCGGGCATCCCCAAGCTTGAGCTCTTGCCTCTCTTCCTTTTTCTCATATCGAGACCTCCTCGATTAGACACTTCATCCACACAAAACTTCAACAGAAAACTCGGTAAGATCCGTTAGTATAATAAAGCAAATCACTACTCTAACTACCATAGCAAACCAATTCATATTTTGTTTTTGCATTGTGTCTACTGTAACATAACTTTTCCATGGCTTAATCCACTAATATAAATTGATAGTTTCATCAAAACAAGCAAACTATGCATCAAAAATAGAATCTGTCAAAAACAGAACAGTCTGTAGCAATCTGAACATCCAGCATACTTATGCTACCCCAAATATTCTACCAAAATTAGTAAAAATAAAAAAGTTGTACATCAAGACATTTCAAAAAGAATCAGAACAGTTTGACGTTCCAGTTAAAAATGTAAAATCGTGCACTACAGCCAAAGTTTCTGTCCTGCACCGTACAAACCAACAAGCATTGTAAACATCCTAAAGGCAAACCTTGGCACATTATTTTTATAATACAATGGAAGTTTACAAGGGGATAATTATTTTTGTTGAAAATTTTCTGTAATCAAGATTCACAAAGTTTCCGTGAGCATGAACAAAGTTCAAGGCTAGCTCCCACTTCAACAATGCTTGTCTTTCTCACTTTCACCTTCCTTTTTGAAAAGTTTTTAGGTTCCCCTCTTTATTTTTGTGTTTTTAAACTATATAAAAGCACTCAACAGAACTAAATGACTCTCTAAAACTTCCGGGTTGTCTCCCTGGCAGCGCTTTCTTTAAAGCCATTAAGCTAGGCATATAGTGCTCAAGTAATGGATCCACCCGGATCCCAAGGTATATCAAAGCCAATTTTAATTAACAATGATTTGTAATTTAGTAGTGAGCACAAAGTAACATAAATCAAGCAAAGACGAAGTCTAACTCTCTTCCTATGCATCGGCATGTCATAAAAGAACAATTCATGCACACATAGTAAAGGCCAATGCATAGTATAAGCAGTTTCTTGCAATTCTATCGTGTTGGAAACATAGAGAGGTGGAGATATAGTTCCTCTCTCATAATAATTACAAGTAGGAGCAGCAAGCACATGCATATTATATCTATCAAAATCATCATGTGTAGTACTCCCTCCTTCCATCTATATAGGGCCTAATATGCTTTTCGAGGCTAACTTTGACCAAATGTTAGAGCAATAATATATGACATGCAACTTACACAAAGCATACCGCCAAATTCGTATGTGAAAGGAGCTTTTAATGATATAATTTTCACATTATACATCTCATGTACTATCAATCTTGTCAATAGTCAAAGGCGGTCTTGAAAAATGCATTAGGCCCTATATAGATGGAAGGAGGGAATAGTAAAAGGCAACCCATCAATATAATCCTTAATAAGCATAAACTTCTCCGATATAGTGTAGTTTGGAGAATTCAAAAAGATAATAGGGCTATCATGCGTGGGTGCAATAGCAACAATTTCATGTTTAACATAAGGAACTATAGCAAGTTCATCTCCATAAGCATAATCCATATTGGCATCTTTGCCACAAGCATAGCAAGCATCATCATCAAGGGATATTTCAAGAGAATCAACGGGATCATAGCAATCATCCTTCGGTAAGCAGGAAGGGGAATTAAACAATGTATGAGTTGAAGAGTTACTCTCATTAGAAGGTGGGCACGGGTGATCAGTCCGCTCTTCCTCCTTTTGTTCTTCGCTCTCCTCATCATCTTTTTCATCCAATGAGCTCACAGTTTCATCAATTTCTTCTTCCATAGCTTCCTGCAAAATATTTGTCTCTTCTTGGACAGCGGAGAATTTCTAAATATATAGTTTAACATAGGCATTAGAAGCATAATTATCATAACAATATTTAAGTATGGCAAAATTTTCAGATTTGTAGAGAGTAGCATCATACTTTTCAATCAAAGAAGCAATTTCATAAGCACCCTTAAAAGCAACAAATTCTTCAATTTATTGAACATGATAGTAATTATAAACACCCTTAGCATACGAAGCTACGATTCCATTATCAATAAACTCACATTGGTAGGGAAGGTGTTTCTTAGGGTTTTCAGCACAACAAGTAATATCATAAATTTCACATAAGTTCCAAGCATAGCATTGCAAATGATGAATTTGATCCAGTAAAAGTTTCCCTTTTTCAGATATATGGTGTCACACATAACAAGCATGCTCATCTAAAGATCTGCCCTCAACTAAGCTAGTTGGGGTTTCAGCACGAGCACAAAAGGATTGAAGATGATCCAAGTAAAAAGCTTCAGGAGTGTGATAGATTTTGAGTGGTTCTTCAACCATTGGTTCAGTAGGTACAACTAAATTTTTTGGTATTTTGCATTTCCTACCCATAACTAAAGATAGAAAACAACTAAGAACAACAAATAAAAATTACTTAGTGATAAAGCAAACAAGCACACACGAGAATATTCACCCCACGCTATGACTCCCCGGCAACGGCGCCAGAAAAAGGTCTTGATGACCCACAAGTATACGGGATAGTTGTAGCCACTTTCGATAAGTAAGAGTGTCGAACCCAACGAGGAGCTAAAGGTAGAACAAATACTCTATCAAGTCCTATTGGCCACTGATACGACTCTACGCACACTTGACGTTCGCTTTACCTAGAAAAAGTATGAAACTAGAGGTACTTTGTAGGTGTTGTTGGATAGTTTTGCAAGAAAGTAAAGAACGCTTAAATAAAAACTAGGGGCTGTTTAGATAAAGATGCAATAAAGTAAATAAAACGAGTGTGGAAAAGTGGTTGTAAGAATTGTGAAAGTGTCCCTAAGCAATTGACTACGTTACTAGACCGATAGCAAGTTTTATGTGGGAGAGGCATAAGCTAACATACTTTCTCTTCTTGGATCATATGCACTTATGATTGGAACTCTAGCAAGCGTCCGCAACTACTAAAGATTCATTAAGGTAAAACCCAACCATAGCATAAAGCATCAAGTCCCCTTTATCCTATACACAACAATCCCCTTACTCGGGTTTATGCTTCTGTCACTCAAGCAACCCACCATAAAATAATCATGAACATATTGCAACACCCTATAGCGGGAATCCCTCACAATTGCGTGACACGTAGGGCACAATAGGACAACAACATAACCACAAGCAAATTAAATCAATCATAGCAATTCATCAACCACCAATAGGACAACGAAAATCTACTCAGACATCATAGGATGGCAACACATCATTGGATAATAATATGAAGCATAAAGCACCATGTTCAAGTAGAGGGTACAGCGGGTTGCGGTAGAGTGGACCGCTGAATATAGATGGGGGAAGGTGATGGAGATGTTGATAAAGATGGCGGAGGTGTTGGTGAAGATCGCAGTGATGATGATGGCCCCGGCAGCGCTCCGGCGCCACCGGAATCAAGGGGGAGAGAGCCCCCTTCTTCTTCTTCTTCTTCCTTGACCTCCTCCTAGATGGGAGAAGGGTTTCCTCTCGGTCCTTGGCTCCCATGGCGTGAGGGGCGAGAGCCTCCGGATTGGATCTATCTCTCTGTTTAGGCCTGGAATTCTGCCCTCGCACCGTTTCCTTTATATCCGGAGATCCGTAACTCGATTGGATTGAAACCTTCGCCAGATTGTTTTCCAAAATTAGCTTTCTTGCGCCAAAGAAGGGCATCAACCGCCTTACGAGTGGCCCACGAGGGTGGGGCGCGCCCACTTTAAGTGGGCGTGGGCCCTATCTCGTGGCCACCTCGGCATCATATCGCTGATTCTTCCTCCCAAAAATCACAAATATTCCAAAATAATTCTCCGTCTGCTTTTATCCCATTTGGACTCCGTTTGATATGGGGTTTCGAAACATAAAACATGCAATGATGTGAACCGACATTTGGCAATCGGATCAATATGTTAGTCCCAAAAAATAGTATAAAAAGTTGCCAAAAGTATATGAAAGTTGTAGAATATTGGCATGGAACAATCAAAAATTATAGATACAACGGAGACGTATTAAGTAAATGTCTATAACATATGCAACAAGTGTACCTTTGCCCGAAGAAGCATTTCTGGCCTTCTTGTCATGCTTTGCAAGCCACTTGCTACAGCCCGCTTCCAAAGGACGGTCTCCTTGCAAGATAGCAAACGGTCTTGAGTCCGTCCATACTTGGCAAGCAGCGTGGAGGTTACCGTCTCCGTGCCCTTTGCCTCAGCCTTTTTCTTGGACCAACTCTTCTTGAACTTAGCCGATTTCTACACCATCAACACTTGATGCATGCATTTCTTAATATCCTGCTCTGCCACTTTGAGCATCCCGTGCAATTCAGTGAGCTTCTTATCCATGCCATGCATATGACAGTTCAAGATGAATGTCCCATAGCTAGGCGGAAGAGAACCCAGAACTGCATCAGTAGCCAGCTCATCCAAGAGCGGGAAGCCCAACCGATCCAAAGCTTGCACATATCCGATCATATTGATCACATGCGGGCTTAGTGGATCAACTTCCTTCACTTACAATGCATCTAGGATCACCAGATGTTGAAGCTTTCGGTCCTAGCCTACACCCGAAACACGCTCTTGAGACTCTCAATCAGATCGAAAGCCCCAACATCTTCAAAATGCTGCTGCAAATCGGGCTCCATACAAGCCAACATGAGGTAGCTGGTCTCGTTTGATTCATCAACGACTTTCTGGTATGCATTCTTGGTTGTGGTATTAGCATTATCGGCAGGTTCCTCTGGAAGTGGATCCTCTAGAACATGTTCCTTTTTATCATGCTTGAGAACAATTCTCAGATTTCTATACTAGGTGGTAAAGTTTGTTCCATTCGGTTTATCCTTTTCCAGAATTGATTTTAATGCAAAGTTGGGTTGAGCAAGTGGTGCCATTGATATACAACAGAAAAATATGCAATCATTAAGCAATTTTTTTATGTAGAGTAATTCAAGCCTAAACATAAATACTCCCACTGAAGTCAGCATCCCTTTGCAAACTCCCAGTGATTTAGGATTCAACTAGCGCATGCGACTAGTAAGCTTTAGCATCACTGCTAGCCAACATACATATGCGGTAAGCAACTCCTTGCTAATTGTATCTCTATACGACTCCTATCGGTCGGGTAGGTATCTTATACCCCGGCTCCCAACCTTATTTTCCACAAGGCCCAAAACCGTTTCGATAGCCTTGTCAAGTTAACCAGATGGAGTGCATTGATACGTCTCCAATGTATCTATAATTTTTGATTGCTCCATGCTGTTATATTACCTGTTTTGGATGTTTATGGGCTTTACTTTACACTTTTATATCATTTTTGGCACTAACCTACTAACCGGAGGCCCAACCCAAATTGTTGTTTTTTGCCTATTTCAGTGTTCCGAATAAAAGGAATATTGAATTGAATCCAAACAGAATGAAACCTTTGGGAGCGATCTTTTTGGAACAAATGCAATCCAGGAGACTTGGAGTGGACGTCAAGAAGCAGCCGAGGCGGCCACGAGGGTGCCAGGCGTGCCCTAGGGGGGTGGGCGCGCCCCCACCCTCGTGGGCCCCTCGAGGCTCCCCTGACCGACTTCCATCGCCTATATATACCTCCATACCCTGAAAACATCGAGGATCACCACGAAACCTTATTTCCACTTCCGCAACCCTCTGTACCCGTGAGATCCCAACTTGGAGCCTTTTTCGGCGCTCCGCCAGAGGAGGAATCAATCATGGAGGGCCTCTACATCATCGCCAAGGCCTCTCCTATGAGTTGTGAGTAGTTTACCACAGACCTTCGGGTCCATATTTATTAGCTAGATGGCTTCTTCTCTCTCTTTGAATCTCAATACAAAGTTCTCCTCGATCTTCTTGGAGATCTATTTGATGTAACTCTTTTTGCGGTGTGTTTGTCGAGATCCGATGAATTGTGGGTTTATGATCAAGTTTATCTATGAGAAATATTTGAATCTCCTCTAAATTCTTTTATGTATGATTTGTTATCTTTGCAAGTCTCTTCGAATTATCAGTTTGGTTTGGCCTACTAGATTGATCTTTCTTGCAACGGGAGAAGTGCTTAGCTTTGGGTTCAATCTTGCGGTGTCCTTTCCTAGTGACAGCAGGGGCAGCAAGGCACGTATTGTATTGTTGCCATCAAGGATAAAAAGATGGGTTTTATATCATATTGTTTGAGCTTATCCCTCTACATCATGTCATCTTGCCTAATGCGTTACTCTGTTCTTATGAACTTAATACTCTAGATGCATGCTGGATAGCGGTCGATGTGTGGAATAATAGTAGTACATGCAGGCAGGAGTCGGTCTACTTGTCATGGACGTGATGCCTATATACATGATCATGAATAGATAATCTCATAACTATGCACTTTTTTATCAATTGCTCGACAGTAATTTGTTCACCCACCGTAATACTTATGCTATCTTGAGAGAAGCCACTAGTGAAACCTATGGCCCCCGGTCTATCTTTTATCATATAAGTTTCCGATCTACTTTATTTTGCAATCTTTACTTTCCAATCTATATCATAAAAATACCAAAAATATTTATCTTATCTTATTATCTCTATCCGATCTCACTTTTGCAAGTTACCGTGATGGGATTGACAACCCCTTTATCGTGTTGGTTGCGAGGTTCTTGTTTGTTTGTGTAGGTACGAGGGACTTTTGAGGAGCCTCCTACTGGATTGATACCTTGGTTCTCAAAAGCTGAGGGAAATACTTACGCTACTTTGTTGCATCACCCTTTCCTCTTCAAGGGAAAACCAATGCAGTGCTCACGAGGTAGCAAGAAGGATTTCTGGCGCCGTTGTCGGGGAGGTCTTTGCTCAAGTCAAGACATACCAAGTACCCATCACAAACTCATCTCCCTCGCATTACATTATTTGCCATTTGCCTCTCGTTTTCCTCTCCCCCACTTCACCCTTGCTGTTTTATTCGCCCTCTATTTTCCGTCCGTGTCTCTTTCTCGCTTGCCTCTTGTGTGCTTGTGTGTTGGATTGCTTGTCACGATGGCTCAAGATAATACTAAATTGTGTGACTTTTCCAATACCAATAATAATGATTTTCTTAGCACTCCGATTGCTCCTCTTAATGATGCTGAATCTTGTGAAATCAATGCTGCTCTATTGAATCTTGTTATGAAAGATCAATTCTCCGGCCTTCCTAGTGAACATGCCGCTACTCATCTAAACAACTTTGTTGATTTGTGTGATATGCAAAAGAAGAAAGACATGGATAATGATATTTTTAAATTGAAGCTATTTCCATTTTCGCTTAGAGATCGTGCTAAAAGTTGGTTTTTCTCTTTCCCTAAAAATAGTATTGATTCATGGACTAAGTGCAAAGATGCTTTTATCTCCAAGTATTTTCCTCCTGCTAAGATCATCTCCCTTAGGAATGATATTATGAATTTTAAGCAACTTGATCATGAACATGTTGCACAATCTTGGAAAATAATGAAATTAATGATTCGCAATTGTCCTACACATGGTTTGAATTTATGGATGATCATACAAATTTTTTATGCCAGATTGAATTTTGCTTCTAGAAATCTTTTAGATTCGGCCGTGAGAGGCACTTTTATGGAAATCACTTTAGGATAAGCTACTAAACTCCTAGATAATATTATGGTTAATTATTCTCAATGGCACACCGAAAGATCTACTAGTAAAAAAGTTCATGCGATAGAAGAAATTAATGCTTTGAGTGTAAAGATGAATGAACTTATGAAATTGTTTGCTAATAAGAGTGTTCCTATTGATCCTAATGATATGCCTTTGTCTACTTTGATTGAGAATAATAATGAATCTATGGCCCTGTTTGGTTCAGCTGTGGATTTCTAAAAGCATCTGTGAAAAATCTGCTGTGGAAAATCTGATGTGAAAAGGATGTAGGTCATTTGGCAAACCAACTGATACAGCTTTTTCAAATTTTGGCCCGCGGCGGAATCAGATTATGGAAAGCACCTCCTGGGCTGCTTTTGCTTTTGATTCAGATTTTGGCAGCGGATTTCTGGAATTGGATTCTGCTGGGTTCGCCCTTTGGTTCAGATTCTGCTGCGCGGCAGCGGAATCCGTCGATAAAAGCTGAACCAAACAGGGCCTATGGATGAGAATTTTGTTGGTAGGAATAATTTTGGTAACAACGCATATAGAGGAAACTTTAATCCTAGTCCGTTCCCTAGTAATTCCTCTAATAATTATGGTAATTCCTACAACAATTCTTATGGAAATTTTAAAAAGATGCCCTCTGATTTTTAGAATAGTGTTAAAGAATTTATGATCTCTCAAAAGAATTTCAATGCTTTGCTTGAAGAAAAATTACTTAAAGTTGATGAATTGGCTAGGAACGTTGATAGAATTTCTCATGATGTTGATTCTTTGAAACTTAGATTTATTCCACCTAAGCATGATATCAACGAGTCTCTCAAAGCCATGAGAATTTCCATTGATGAGTGCAAAGAAAGAACCGCTAGGATGCGTGCTAAGAAAGATTGCTTTGTAAAGCGTGTTCTTCTAGTTTCCATGAAAATAATGATGAAGATCTAAAAGTAATTGATGTGTCCCCTATTAAATCTTTGTTTTGCAATATGAATCTTGATCATGATGGGACTGGAGATGAGTCAACTTTAGTTAAAAGGCATCCCAATGATTCGGAATTTTTAGATCTTGATGCTAAATTTGGTAAAAGTGGGATTGGAGATTTCATCGTTCTTGATATAGATTGCAATTTTTCATGTCCTATTATTCTTGGTAGACCTTTCCTTAGAAAGATTGGTGCAATTATTGATATGAAGGAAGGGAATATTAGATTCCAATTTCCATTAAGGAAAGGCATGGGACACTTTCCTAGAAAGAAAATCAAATTACCTTATGAATCTATTATGCGAGCCACTTATGAATTGAATACCCAATATGGCAATACTTAGATCTATTCTCGCTTTTATGCCTAGCTAGGGGCGTTAAACGATAGCGCTTGTTGGGAGGCAACCCAATTTTATTTTTGTTCCTTGATTTTTGCTTCTGTTTAGTAATAAATAATTCGTCTAGCTTATGTTTAGATGTGGTTTTATGTTTTAATTAGTGTTTGTGCCAAGTAGAACCTATAGGATAACCTACGGTGATAGTTAATTTGATTCTTCTGAAAAACAGAAACTTTTGCACGCACGAGAATAATTTTAATAAATCATAGAAACGTGCTTTTTAGTTGATTCTTATTGTAGTATATCAATAGACAGATTTCCCAAGACATCCTATTTTGGTAGGATTTTTAGAGTTCCAGAAGTATTCGAAAGTTACAGATTTCTACAGACTGTTCTGTTTTTGACAGATTCTATTTTTCGTGTGTTGTTTGCTTATTTTGATGAATCTATGGCTAGTATCGGGGGGTATGAACCATAGAGAAGTTGGAATACAGTAGGTTTAACACCAATATAAATAAATATATGAGTTCATTACAGTACCTTAAGTGGTGGTTTTTCTTTCTTGCACTAACGGAGCTTATGAGATTTCCTGTTGAGTTTTGTGTTGTGAAGTTGTCAAATTTTGGGTAAAGATTTGATGGACTATGGAATAAGTAGTGGAAAGAGCCTAAGCTTGGGGATGCCCATGGCACCCCAATATAATTCAAGGACAACCAAAAGCCTAAGCTTGGGGATGCCCCGGAAGGCATCCCCTCTTTCGTCTTCGTCTATATGTAACTTTACTTGGAGCTATATTTTTATTCGCCACATGATATGTGTTTTGCTTGGATTGTCTTGTATGATATGAGTCTTTGATTTTTAGTTTACCATAATGATCCTTGCTGTACACACCTTTTGGGAGAGACACAACATGATTCAGGATTTATTGGAATACTCTATGTGCTTCACTTATATCTTTTGAGCTAGATAATTTTTGCTCTAGTGCTTCACTTATATCTTTTTAGAGCACGGCGATGGTTTTATTTTGTAGAAATTTTTGATATCTCATGCTTGACTTATATTATTTTGAGAGTATTTTAGAACAGCATGGTATTTGCTATGGTTATAAAATTGGTCCTAGAATGATGGGCATCCAAGTTGGATATAATAAAAACTATCCTGATATGATCAATTTGATGCTTGATAATTGTTTTGAGATATAGAGGTGGTGATATTAGAGTCATGCTAGTTTTGTAATTGTGAATTTAAGAAATATTTGTGTTGAAGTTGGCAAGTCCCGTAGCATGCACGTATGGTAAAAGTTCTGTGACAAATTGTAGCATGGGGTGCTCTTTTGATTGCCTTCCTTATGAGTGGAGGTCGTGATCGCGCGATGGTTAACTCCTACCAACCCTTCCCCTAGGAGCATGCGTAGGAGTACTTTGCTTCGAGGGCTAATAAACTTTTGCAATAAGTATATGAGTTCTTTATGACTAATGTGAGTCCATGGATTATACGCACTCTTACCCTTCCATCATTGCTAGCCTCTTCGGGACCGTGCATTACCCTTTCTCACCTTGAGAGTTGGTGCAAACTTCGTCGGTGCATCCAAACCCATGATACGATACGCTCTATCACACATAAACATCCTTATATCTTCGTCAAAACAACCACCATACCTACCTATTATGGCATTTCCATAGCCATTCCAAGATATATTGCCATGCAACTTTCCACCGTTCCGTTCATTATGACACGTTTCATCATTGTCATATTACTTTTGCATGATCATGTAGTTGACATCGTATTTGTGGCAAAGCCACCTTCATAATTTTTCATACATGTCGCTCTTGATTCATTGCATATCCCGGTACACCGCCGGAGGCATTCATATAGAGTCATATTTTGTTCTAGTATCGACTTGTAATTCATGAGCTGTAAATAAATAGAAGTGTGATGATCATCATTATTAGAGCATTGTCCCCTTAAAAAAAGAGAAAGCCAAATAAAAAAGGCCAAATAAAAAAAGGGAAAGGCCAAATAAAAAAGGAAGGCCCAAAAAAATGAAAATAAAAAAGGGGGGACAATGTTACTATCTTTTTTCACACTTGTGCTTCAAAGTAGCACCATGTTCTTCATATATAGAGTCTCCTATGTTGTCACTTTCATATACTAGTGGGAATTTTTCATTATAGAACCTGGCTTGTATATTCCAACGATGGGCTTCCTCAAAATGCCCTAGGTCTTCGTGAGCAAGCAAGTTGGATGCACACCTACTTAGTTTCTTTTGTTGAGCTTTCATACATTTATAGATCTGGTGCATCTGTTGCATGGCAATCCCTACTCCTCATGTTGACATCAGTTGATGGGCATCTCCATAGCCCGTTGATTAGCCTCGTCAACGTGAGACTTCATCCTTTTTTGTCTTCTCCACATAACCTCCATCATTATATTCTATTCCACCCATAGTGCTATATCCATGGCTTACGCTCATGTATTGCGTGAGAGTGAAAAAAGCTAAAGCGCATTAAAAAGTATGAACCAATTGCTTGGCTGAAACCATGGTTGTGCATGATGGGAGTATTTTGTGTGACAAAAATGAAACATAGCCTAACTATATGATTTTGTAGGGATAAACTTTCTTTAGCCATGTTATTTTGAGAAGACATGATTGCTTTATTAGTATGCTTGAAGTATTATTACTTTTATGTCAATATGAACTTTTATCTTGAATCATTTGGATATGAACATTCATGCCACAATAAAGAAAATTACATTGAGAAATATGCTAGATAGCATTCCACATCAAAAGTTCTATTTTTATCATTTACCTACTCGAGGACGAGCAGGAATTAAGCTTGGGGATGCTTGATACGTCTCCAACGTATCTATAATTTTTTATTGCTCCATGCTATTATATTACCCATTTTGGATGTTTATGGGCTTTACTTTACACTTTTATATCATTTTTGGGACTAACCTACTAACAGAAGGCTCAACCCAAATTGCTGTTTTTTTGCCTATTTCAGTGTTTCGAAGAATAGGAATATCAAACGGAGTCCAAATGGAATGAAACCTTCGGGAGCGATCTTTTTGGAACAAACGTAATCCAGGAGACTTGGAGTGGACATCAAGAAGCAGCCGAGGCGGCCACGAGGATGCCAGGCATGCCCCCCACCCTCGTCGGCCCCTCGAGGCTCCCCTGACCGACTTCCTTCGCCTATATATACCTCCATACCCTGAAAACATCGAGGAGCACCACGAAACCCTATTTCCACTGCCGCAACCTTCTGTACCGGTGAGATCCCATCTTGGAGCCTTTTCCAGCACTCCGCCGGAGGGGGAATCGATCACGGAGGGCCTCTACGTCATCGCCAAGGCCTCTCCTATGAGTTTTGAGTAGTTTACCATAGACCTTCGGGTCCATATTTATTAGCTAGACGGCTTCTTCTCTCTCTTTGAATCTCAGTACAAAGTTCTCCTCGATCTTCTTGGAGATCTATTCGATGTAACTCTTTTTGCGGTGTGTTTGTCGAGATCCGATGAATTGTGGGTTTATGATCAAGTTTATCTATGAGAAATATTTGAATCTCCTCTAAATTTTTATGTATGATTTGTTATCTTTGCAAGTCTCTTCGAATTATCAGTTTGGTTTGGCCTACTAGATTGATCTTTCTTGCAATGGGAGAAGTGCTTAGCTTTGGGTTCAATCTTGCGGTGTCCTTTCCCGGTGACATTAGGGGCAGCAAGGCACGTATTGTATTGTTGCCATCGAGGATAAAAAGATGGGGTTTATATCATATTGTTTGAGTTTATCCCTCTACATCATGTCATCTTGCCTAATGTGTTACTCTGTTCTTATGAACTTAATACTCTAGATACATGCTGGATAGCGGTCGATGTGTGGAGTGATAGTAGTAGATGCAGGCAGGAGTCGGTCTACTTGTCACGGACGTGATGCCTATATACATGATCATGAATAGATAATCTCATAACTATGCACTTCTCTATCAATTGCTCGACAATAATTTGTTCACCCGCCGTAATACTTATGCTATCTTGAGAGAAGCCACTAGTGAAACCTATGGCCCCCGGTCTATCTTTTATCATATAAGTTCCCGATCTACTTTATTTTGCAATCTTTACTTTCCAATCTATATCATAAAAATACCAAAAATATTTATCTTATCTTATTATCTCTATCAGATCTCACTTTTGCAAGTGGCCGTGAAGGGATTGACAACCCCTTCATCGCGTTGGTTGCGAGGTTCTTGTTTGTTTGTGTAGGTACGAGGGACTTGTGAGGAGCCTCCTACTGGATTGATACCTTGGTTCTCAAAAACTGAGGAAATACTTACGCTACTTTGCTGCATCACCCTTTCCTCTTCAAGGGAAAACCAACGCAGTGGTCAAGAAGTAGCATGCATGTCTGTGTCCAACACGAACCCTTCAGTTCAAGGACACCCAGTAGCACCCCAATTTTATGAGCCCACTACTAGACGTACTTGATGTGCAAAGGTGCAACATCGGGGATGGAAATTCTTGATATTCATGAGGATCTTTCTACCATTCTAACATGCATAGAAACAAAGAAGCATAACAATCACAAATAAACACATATTGTGAAATAGTGTGGCTCCTTCATGGATGTTCTTGAGGTCGGCTCCGACTCCGATGACCATCTAGGAACTTCATCTTGTTTGTCACGCCGGGACGCCAAGCCACCAACCTGATCTCTATTGTCCAACTATTACAACTAGTAATGAATTTTACATAGAGTCACAAGTCGACACGCAGGTCGTTATACATTATAATGACAACACTTTGGCTCCTACCGGTTGACAAACATGACGCGAAGACCATGTATAAATTACACACATGCATCACATACACACGAACCATACTATTCACATCAAACCTACAGAAAAAAGTTACGCATAGAATCGCATTCTACCGGTTTGAGTGATCGTGTACGAAATACAAGGCGCTACGCACACGGCGGTCCAATGTTTTCGAAAATCACAGATCACATCTGAACTCCGACCACGCCGAATTTTTTGATCTGACCGATCTTATCGATCATTGTGAGTTTGATTCGGATTTACGTTTCACTGTTAACCCCGATGGCAGATACCGACTGGTAGGGGTAGGTTGTGTCACGACCTCATCGACTCCGGTCATCAGAATACATAGCCACATCGATCCCCATGTGCAGTTGATCTCATCAACCGTGCACATAGCCAATCTCATCAACGACAATAGATCTCATCTACCGCCTCCACATATCTAATATGCAAACAATCTGAATCCAAATCCTATAGCAGAGGCTCTGATACCATTGTTGGGTTCTACGGTAGGATGCGTCGACTGCAAATTAAAAATTTCCTACGCGCAGAACATCCAGGTACATGCTAAGGGAGGTGGATCACAGATTGTTGCCACTAGATGCGCAGTGCCGTGCAGCGGAAGTAGGGTTGAGGCAGCGCGTTCGCCTCGCATTCCCGAAGCCGTCTCCTCCTTACCGGTATCCCACGTAGCCGATCGGATCCCGCAAACAGGTTTGCCGGAGCAGCGCCAAGTGCACCGCCTCTAACGATATCCGTACGTGCAGGAGGAACGTCGTGCTGCAGACTGCTAGGTCCGATCACACAACCGGCGGTGAGTGGAGGTGGCTATTCGCAACACATGCAAACCCTGAAGGAAATATGCCCTAGAGGCAATAATAAAGTTATTATTTATTTCCTTATTTCATGATAAATGTTTATTATTCATGCTAGAATTGTATTAACTAGAAGCTTAGTACATGTGTGAATACATAGACAAACAAAGTGTCACTAGTATGACTCTACTTGACTAGCTCGTTGAATCAAAGATGGTTAAGTTTCCTAGCCATAAACATGAGTTGTCATTTGATTAACGGGATCACATCATTAGGAGAATGATGTGATTGACTTGACCCATTCCGTTAGCTTAGCACTTGATCGTTTAGTATGTTGCTATTGCTTTCTTCATGACTTATACATGTTCCTATGACTATGAGATATGCAACTCCCGTTCACCGGAGGAACACTTTGTGTGCTACCAAACGTCACAACGTAATTTATAAAGGTGCTCTACAGGTGTCTCCGAAGGTACTTGTTGAGTTGGCGTATTTCGAGATTAGGATTTGTCACTCCGATTGTCGGAGAGGTATCTCTGGGCCCTCTCGGTAATGCACATCACTATAAGCCTTGCAAGCAACGTGACTAATGAGTTAGTTGCGGGATGATGCATTACGGAATGAGTAAAGAGACTTGCCGGTAACGAGATTGAACTAGGTATTGAGATACTGACGATCAAATCTCGGGCAAGTAACATACTAATGACAAAGGGAACAACGTATGTTGTTATGCGGTTTGACCGATAAAGATCTTCATAGAATATGTGGGAGCCAATATGAGCATCCAGGTTCCGCTATTGGTTATTGACCGGAGACGTGTCTCGGTCATGTCTACATAGTATTCGAACCCTTAGGGTCCGCACGCTTAACGTTCGGTGACGATTTATATTATGAATTTATGTGTTTTGATGTACCGAAGGTAGTTCGGAGTCCCGGATGAGATCGGGGACATGATGAGGAGTCTCTAAATGGTCGAGACGTAAAGATCGATATATTGGACGACTATATTCGGACATCGGAAAGGTTCCGAGTGATTCAGGTATTTTTGGAGTACCGGGGAGTTACGGGAATTCACCGGGAGAAGTATTGGGCCTTATTGGGCCATACGAGAATAGAGGAGAGAGGCCAAAATGAAGCAGGCGCGCGCCCCCCCTCTGGTCCGAATTGGACAAGGAGTGCAACCCCCTTTTCCTTCTCCCTCTCCCCCTCTTTCCTTCTCTCCTACTCCGGAAAGGAAAAGGGAATCCTACTAGGACTTGGGAGTCCTAGTAGGACTCCTCACACTTGGCGTGCCCCCTCTAGGGCCGGCCTCTCCCTCCCTCCTTTATATACGGGGGCAAGGGGGCACCTCCAGACACAACAATTGATCTCTTGATCTCTTTGCCGTGTGCGGTGCCCCTCTCCACCAGATTCCACCTTGGTAATATCGTAGCAGTGCTTAGGCGAAGCCCTGCGTCGGTAGCATCATCAACACCGTCATCACGCCGTCGTGCTGATGGAACTCTCCCGCAAAGCTCTACTGGATCGGAGTTTGTGGGACATCATCGAGCTGAACGTGTGCTGAACTCAGAGGTGCCGTATGTTCGGTACCTTATCGGTCGGATCGTGAAGACGTACGACTACATCAACCGCGTTGTGCTAACGCTTCCGCTTTCGGTGTACGAGGGTACATGGACGACACTCTCCCCTCTCGTTGCTATGCATCACCATGATCTTGCGTGTGCGTAGGAATTTTTTTGAAATTACTACGTTCCCCGACAGTGGCATCCGAGCCCGGTTTTATGCGTAGATGTTATATGCACGAGTAGAACACAAGTGAGTTGTGGGCGATACAAGTCATACTGCTTACCAGCATGTCATACTTTGGTTCGGCGGTATTGTTGGATGAAGCGGCCCGGACCGACATTATGCGTACGCTTATGTGAGCTGGTTCGACCGACGTGCTTTGCACATAGGTGGCTGGCGGGTGTCAGTTTCTCCAACTTTAGTTGAACCGAATGTGGCTACGCCCGGTCCTTGAGAAGGTTAAAACAACACTAACTTGACGAACTATCGTTGTGGTTTTGATGCGTAGGTAGGAACGGTTCTTGCTTAGCCCGTAGCAGCCACGTAAAACTTGCAACAACAAAGTAGAGGACGTCTAACTTGTTTTTGCAGGGCATGTTGTTATGTGATATGGTAAAGACATGATGCTAAATTTTATTGTATGAGATGATCATGTTTTGTAATAAAGTTATTGGCAACTGGCAGGAGCCATATGGTTGTCGCTTTATTGTATGCAATGCAATCGCCCTGTAATTGCTTTACTTAATCACTAACAATGTGATATGGTAGCGATAGTCATAGAAGCAATAGGTAGCGAAACGACAATGATGCTACGATGGAGATCAAGGTGTCGCACCGGTGACGATGGTGATTATGACGGTGCTTCGGAGATGGAGATCACAAGCACAAGATGATGATGGCCATATCATATCACTTATATTGATTGCATGTGATGTTTATCCTTTATGCATCTTATTTTGCTTTAATTGACGGTAGCATTATAAGATGATCTCTCACTAAATTTCAAGGTATAAGTGTTCTCTCTGAGTATGCACCATTGCGAAAGTTCTTCGTGCTGAGACACCACGTGATGATCGGGTGTGATAGCCTCTACGTTTAAATACAACGGGTGCAAAACAGTTGCACACGCAGAATACTCAGGTTAAACTTGACGAGCCCAGCATATGCAAATATGGCCTTGGAACACTGGAAACCGAAAGGTTGGGCGTGAATCATATAGTAGATATGATCAACATAGTGATGTTCACCATTGAAAACTACTCCATCTCACGTGATGATCGGACATGGTTTAGTTGATTTGGATCGCGTGATCATTCAGATGACTCGAGGGAGGTCTATCTAAGTGGGAGTTCTTAAGTAATATGATTAATTGAACTTTAATTTATCATGAACTTAGTCCTGGTAGTATTTTTGCAAATTATGTTGTAGATCAATAGTTTGCGTTGTTGCTTCCCTATGTTTATTTTGATATGTTCCTAGAGAAAACTAAGTTGAAAGATGATAGTAGCAATGATGCGGATTGGGTCCGTGATCTGATGTTTATCCTCATTGCTGCATAGAAGAATTATGTCCTTGATGCACCGCTAGGTGGCGGACCTATTGTAGGAGCAGATGCAGATGTTATGAACGTTTGGCTAGCTCAATATGATGACTACTTGATAGTTTAGTGCACCATGCTTAACGGCTTAGAATCGGGACTTCAAAGACGTTTTGAATGTCATGGACCATATGAGATGTTCCAGGAGTTGAAATTAATATTTCAAGCAACTACCCGAGTTGAGAGATATGAAGTCTCCAACAAGTTCTATAGCTAAAAGATGGAGGAGAATTGCTCAACTAGTGAGCATGTGCTCAGATTGTCTGGGTACTACAATCGCTTGAATCAAGTGGAAGTTAATCTTCCAAATAAGATAGTGATTGACAGAGTTCTCTAGTCACCATCACCAAGTTACTAGAACTTTGTGATGAACTATAGTATGCAAAGGATGACAAAAACGATTCCCGAGCTCTTCGTGATGTTGAAAATCGACAAAGGTAGAAATCAAGAAAAAGCATCAAGAGTTGATGATTGACAAGACCACTAGTTTCAAGAAAAGGGCAAAGGGAAAGAAAGGGAACTTCAAGTAGAATGACAAGCAAGTTGTCACTCCCGCGAAGAAGCCCAAAGCTGGACCAAAGCCTAAAACTGAGTGCTTCTACTGCAAAGGAAATGGTCACTGGAGGCGGAAATGCCCTGAATATTTGGCAGATAAGAAGGATGGCAAAGTGAACAAGGGTATATTTGATATATAGGTTATTGATGTGTACCTTACTAGTGTTTATAGTAGCCCCTAAGTATTTGATACTTGTTCGATTGCTAAGATTAGTAACTCGAAACAGGAGTTACAGAATAAACAGAGACTAGTTGGGGGTGAAGTGACGATGTGTGTTGGAAGTGGTTCCAAGATTGATATGATCATCATCGCACACTCCCTATACATTTGGGATTAGTGTTAAACCTAAATAAATGTTATTTGGCGTTTGCGTTGAGCATGAATATGATTTGATCATGTTTATTGCAATACGGTTATTCATTTAAAGTCAGAGAATAATTGTTGTTCTGTTTACATGAATAAAGCCTTCGATGGTCATACACCCAATAAAAATAGTTTGTTGGATCTCAGTCGTAGTGATACACATATTCATAATATTGATGCCAAAAGATGCAAAGTTGATAATGATAGTGCAACTTATTTGTGGCACTGCCGTTTGGGTCATATCGGTGTAAAGCGCATGAAGAAACTCCATAAAGATGGATTTTTGGAATCATTTGGTTATGAATCATTTGATGCTTGCGAACCGTGCCTTTTGGGCAAGATGACTAAAACTCCGTTCTCCGGAACAATGGAACGAGTGAGGGAGTCCTGGATTAGGGGGTATCCGGACAGCCGGACTATGTACAACGTCCGGATTATTGAAGCGTGAAGATATAGGACTCAAGACTTCGGCCCGTGTCCGGATGGGACCTTCCTTGGCGTGGAAGGCAAGCTTGGCGATACAGATATTATATTTCCTTCCTTGTAACCGACTCCATGTAAACCCTAGCCCTCTCCAGTGTCTATATAAACCGGAGAGGTTGGTCCTTAGAAGGCCGATCACAATTACATTCATACCATCATAGGCTAGCTCTTGGGGTTTAGCCTCTACGATCTCGTGGTAGATCTACTCTTGTACTACCCATATCATCAATATTAATCAAGCAGGAAGTAGGGTTTTACCTCCATCTAGAGGGCCTGAACCTGGGTAAACACCTGTGTCCCTTACTTCTTGTTACCATCAGCCTTGACGCACAGATCGGGACCCCCTACCCGAGATCCGCCGGTTTTGACACCGACATTGGTGCTTTCATTGAGAGTTCCTCTGTGTCGTCGTTGTCAGGCTCGATGGCTCCTTCAATCGTCATTAATGACGCTGTCCAGGGTGAAACTTTCCTCCCCAGACAGATCTTTGTGCTCGGCGGTTTCACGGTGCGGGCCAATTCGCTTGGCCGCCTGGAGCAGATCGATAGCTATGCCCCCGGCCATCAAATCAGGTTCGGAGACTTGATCTTCTACGGATTCGGTCCAGCGCCAGAAGCGCCGAACAGTCACGATGAGCACGGCTTAGACCTGTTGTGAGACGTTGCTCGGGATATCGCCCCGGCAGAGGCCTCGTATCTAAATCCGGGGCAGGTTGCTTCTCCCAAGGATGGAGGGCTGGACCCCGCCCCGCAGGCCATACCCTCATCGGCGATGGAGCCGAACATAGGTCTCACCTCTGAGGGAGCCTGTGACTCCGGACCCCCGGATTCATATCCGGATGCAGGTTCCAGTCCGCGCGCCCCTGAGCCTGCCGATCCTGGTTGGGCTCCAGTGATAGAGTTCACCGCGGCGGACGTCTTTCAGCACTCGCCCTTCGGCGACATGCTGGACTTATTGAAGTCTCTCTCTTTGTCAGGAGACTCCGGGCCGAACTATGTCCGGCTCGAGTGGGAAGCAGACATCGACGGGATTCGTTGCCCACCCACCACCCACTTCATTGCCACGATCGATGACCTAACCGACGTGCTTGACTTCGACTCTGAAGACATCAACGGTATGGACGATGATGAAGGAGAATTGCAGGAGCCACCGCTCACTGGGAGGTGGACGGCCACCTCCTCGAATGATATATATATGGTGGACACTCCGAAGGAAACTAATGGCGACGAGGCAACGGAGGACAACCCCTCGGGAAGAAAATCAAAGAATGGGCGTCGTCGGCGCCACTCCAAGCCCCGCCATAGCAACACCGGCCCCAGAGACAAAAGTAATCCGGATGGTGCCGAAGAAGAATATGACCCTGACCAGCCCGCTTTCGAGCAGGCCGAACAGGAAGATGAGCAGGTCAGCCCAGAAGAACAGGCAACAGATGCATACCCGGAGGAGGACAACTACATGCCCCCTTCAGAAGACGAGATCAGCCTCGGTGATGACGAATTCGGCGTGCCTGAGGATCTCGTGGAGCAAGAGCGCTTCAAGCGTAGGCTTATAGCCACTACGAGGAGCCTGAAGAAGAAGCAGCAGCAACTCCGAGCTGATCAAGACCTACTCACAGATAGATGGACTGAAGTCCAGGCAGCTGAGGAATACGGACTCGAACGCCAAACGGCTGTCCGGCCACCCCGTGGCCGGGACAAAACGGGGTACCATCCCAGATACCAGCCCGCACCCCCACGCCGATACACTACGGCTCAGGGCAACAGGCACGACCTGCAAGATATTCGGGAAAATAAAGCAAGACAGCCGAGATCGATCTACGGATCGAGGGGGTGCGCCCCAGCGCGCGACGCTTACCGTCGCGCCGGATACATCATCAACAAGTCCGGCCGGGCCGAACATAGCAACCCATACCAATCCGAAATGCGTAGCCACATAGCCCGGCACAGAGGCGCCGCACACCCCCTCTGCTTCACTGACGAAGTAATGGATCATGAATTCCCAGAAGGGTTCAAACCCGTAAACATCGAATCATACGATGGCACAACAGACCCCGCAGTATGGATCGAAGATTTCCTTCTCCACATTCACATGGCCCGCGGAGATGATCTACACGCCATCAAGTATCTCCCCTTAAGCTCAAAGGACCAGCCCGACACTGGTTAAACAGCTCGCGGCAGAAATTCCGTTGGCAGTTGGGAAAACTGGAAGACGATTCCTTGACAACTTCCAGGGCACATATGTGCGACCACCGGACGCTGATGACCTGAGCCACATTACTCAACAGCCCGGAGAGTCAGCCCGGAAATTCTAGACCCGGTTCCTCACTAAAAAGAACCAAATAGTCGACTATCCAGACGCCGAAGCCCTGGCGGCTTTAAGCATAATATCCGTGACGAGTGGCTCGCTCGACACCTCGGCCAGGAAAAACCCAAGTCTACGACAGCTCTCACAACCCTAATGACCCGTTTTGTGCGGGTGAGGATAGCTGGTTGGCTCGCAGCGGCACCATGCCACATTCCGGCACTTCAGACGGCCGCGATGCTAACGGCAAGCCACGGCGCAACAGACATAAGAGACGGAACAACAGCGACAACACTGAAGACACGGTAGTCAACGTCGGATTCAACGGACCTAAGTCCGGACAGCGGAAAAAGCCATTCGAAAGAAATAATCAGGGACCGTCCAGTCTGGACCGCATACTAGAGCTCTCGTGCCAAATTCATGGCACACCGGACAAACCAGCCAACCACACCAATAGAGACTGTTGGGTGTTCAAACTGGCCGGCAAGATAAACACCGAAAACAAGGACAAGGGGCTGCACAGCGGCGATGACGATGAGCCCCGGCGTCCGAATACGGGGGGACAAAAGAAATCCCCCCCCCCAAGGTGAAAATGGTCAACATGATCTACGCCACCCACATCCCCAAGCGGGAATGGAAGCGGGCACTACGGGACTGTTGGGGAACGTAGTAATTTCGAAATTTTCCTACGCACACGCAAGATCATGGTGATGCATAGCAACGAGAGGGAGAGTGTTGTCTACGCACTCGTGAGACCGGCGCGAAGCAATCACAACGTAGAGGAAGTAGTCGACGTTCTCCTCGCGATCCAACCGATCCCAGCGCCGCTACTCCGGCGCCTCGAAGTTCTTGACACACGTACAGCTCGGTGACGCTCCTCGGGCTCCGATCCAGCAAAGCTCGGGAGAGAGTTCCACAAGACGACGGCGTGGGACGATCTTGATGTTCTATCGACGCAGGCTTCGCCTAAGCACCGCAACGATATGACCGAGGTGGATTATGGTGGAGGGGGCACCGCACACGGCTAAGGAACGATCTCAAGGATCAACTTGTGTGTCCATGGGGTGCCCCTGCCCGTATATAAAGGAGTGGAGAAGGGAGGGCGGCGCCTCTACTATGGCGGCATGCAGGGAGTCCTACTCCCACCGGAGTAGGATTCCCCTTCCTAGTCCAACTAGGAGACCATCCATGTATTAGGAGTAGGAGACTAGGAAAGAGGAGGGAGAAGGAAGGAAGGAGGGGTGCGGCCCTCCCTTAGTCCATTCGGACTAGGGCAGGGGCGGCGTGGCCTGCCTAGGGCATCCCTCTCTCTTTCCCGTATGGCCCATAAGGCCCAATACTTCTCCCCGGCGAATTCCCGTAACTCTCCGGTACTCCGATAAATACCCGAATGACTCGGAACCTTTCCGAACTCCGAATATAGTCGTCCAATATATCAATCTTTATGTCTCGACCATTTCGAGACTCCTCGTCATGTCCGTGATCACATCCGGGACTCCGAACTCCTTCGGTACATCAAAATACACAAACTCATAATATAACCGTCATCGAAACCTTAAGCGTGCGGACCCTACGGTTCGAGAAAAATGTAGACATGACCGAGACACGTCTCTGGTCAATAACCAATAGCGGGACCTGGATGCCCATATTGGCTCCTACATATTCTACGAAGATCTTTATCGGTCGAGACCGCATAACAACATCGTTGTTCCTTTGTCATCGGTATGTTACTTGCCCGAGATTCGATCGTCGGTATCCAATACCTAGTTCAATCTCGTTACGCAAGTCTCTTTACTCGTTCCGTCATACATCATCTCACAGCTAACTCATTAGTTGTAATGCTTGCAAGGCTTAAGTGATGTGTATTACCGAGAGGGCCCAGAGATACCTCTCCGACAATCGGAGTGACAAATCCTAATCTCGAAATACGCCAACCCAACATCCGCCTTTGGAGACACTGTAGTACTCCTTTATAATCACCCGATTCGTTGTGATGTTTGGTAGTACCCAAAGTGTTCCTCCGTAAACGGAGTTGCATAATCTCATAGTTATAGGAACATGTATAAGTCATGGATAAAAGCAATAGCAACATACTAAGCGATCGGTGCTAAGCTAATGGAATGGGTCATGTCAATCGATCATTCAACTAATGATGTGACCTTGTTAATCAAATAACAACTCCTTTGTCTATGGTTAGGAAACTTAACCATCTTTGATTAACAAGCTAGTCTAGTAGAGGCATACTAGTGACACTGTTTGTCTATGTATTCACACATGTATTATGTTTCCGTTAATACAATTCTAGCATGAATAATAAACATTTATCATGAAATAAGGAAATAAATAATAACTTTATTATTGCCTGTAGGGCATATTTCCTTCAGTCTCCCACTTGCACTAGAGTCAATAATCTAGATTACATAGTAATGATTCTAACACCCATGGAGTCTTGGTGCTGATCATGTTTTGCTCGTGGAAGAGGCTTAGTCAACGGGTCTGCTACATTTAGATCCGTATGTATCTTGCAAATCTCTATGTCTCCCAGCTAGACCAAGTCCCGGATGGAATTGAAGCGTCTCTTGATGTGTTTGGTTCTCTCGTGAAATCTGGATTCCTTCGCTAAAGCAATTGCTCCAGTATTGTCACAAAAGATTTGATTGGACCCGATGCACTAGGTATGACACCTAGATCGGATATGAACTCCTTCATCCAGACTCCTTCATTAGCTGCTTCCGAAGCTGCTATGTACTCCGCTTCACATGTAGATCCCGCTACGACGCTTTGTTTAGAACTGCACCAACTGACAGCTCCTTCGTTTAGTGTAAATACGTATCCGGTTTGCGATTTAGAATCGTCCGGATCAGTGTCAAAGCTTGCATCAACGTAACCATTTACGATGAGCTCTTTGTTACCTCCATATCTGAGAAACATATCCTTAGTCCTTTTCGGTATTTCAGATGTTCTTGACCGCTGTCGATGATCCACTCTGGATTACTTTGGTACCTCCTGCTAAGCTTATAGCAAGGCACACATCAGTCCGTACACAACATTGCATACATGATAGAGCCTATGGTGAAGCATAGGAACATCTTTCATTTTCTCTCTATCTTCTGCGGTGGTCGGGCATTGAGTCTTACTCAACTTCACACCTTGTAACACGTGCAAGAACCCTTTCTTTGCTTGATCCATTTTGAACTTCTTCAAAATTTTGTCAAGGTATGTACTTTGTGAAAGTCCAATTAAGCGTCTTGATCTATCTCTATAGATTTTGATGCCCAATATGTAAGCAGCTTCACCGAGGTCCTTCATCGAAAAACTCTTATTCAAGTATCCCTTTATGCTATCCAGAATTCTATATCATTTCCGATTAGTAATATGTCATCTACATATAATATCGAAATGCTCTGAGCTCCCACTCACTTTCTTGTAAATCTGAGCTTCTCCAAAAGTCTCAGAAACCCAAATGCTTTGATCACACTATCAAAGCGTTTATTCCAACTCGAGATGCTTGCACCAGTCCATAAATGGATCGCTGGAGCTTGCACACTTTGTTAGCTCCTTTGGATCGATAAAACCTTCGGTTGCATCATATACAACTCTTCTTCCGTAAATCCATTCAGAATGCGGTCTTTACATCCATTTGCCAAATTTCATAATCATAAAATGCGGCAATAGCTAACATGATTCGGACAGACTTAAGCATCGCTACGGGTGAGAAGGTCTCATCGTATTCAATCCCTTGAACTTGTCGAAAACCCTTTGCGACAAGTCGAGCTTTGTAGACAATAACATTACCGTCGGCGTCAGTCTTCTTCTTGAAGATCCATTTGTTTTCTATTGCTTGCCGACCCTCGGGCAAGTCAACCAAAGTCCACACTTTGTTTTCATACATGGATCCCATCTCGATTTCATGGCCTCAAGCCATTTTATGAATCTGGGCTCACCATCGCTTCTTCATAGTTCGTAGGTTCATCATGATCTAGTAGCATGACTTCCGAACAGGATTACCGTACCACTCACTGTGCGGATCTTACTCTGGTTGATCTACGAGGTTCTGTAGTAACTTGATCTGAAGTTTCATGATCAACATCATCAACTTCCTCACTATTTGGTGTAGATGTCTCAGAAACCGGTTTCTGCGATAAACTACTTTCCAATAAGGGAGAAGGTACAGTTACCTCGTCAAGTTCTACTTTCCTCCCACTCACTTCTTTCGAGAGAAACTCCTTCTCTAGAAAGGATCCGTTCTTAGCAACAAATGTCTTGCCTTCGGATCTGTGATAGAAGGTGTACCCAACTGTCTCCTTTGGGTATCCTATGAAGACACATTTCTCGATTTGGGTTCGAGCTTATCGGGTTGAAGTTTTTCACATAAGCATCACAACCCCAAACTTTAAGAAACGACAACTTTGGTTTCTTGCTAAACCATAGTTCATAAGGTGTCGTCTCAACGGATTTTGACGGTGTTCTATTCAGCGTGAATGCGGCTGTCTCAAGAGCATAACCCCAAAACGATAGCGGTAAATCTGTAAGAGTCATCATAGATCGCACCATATCTAGTAAAGTGCGATTACGACGTTCGGACACACCATTACGCTGTGGTGTTCCGGGTGGCGTGAGTTGCGAAACTATTCCGCATTGTTTCAAATGTAGACCAAACTCGTAACTCAAATATTCGCCTCCACGATCAGATCGTAGAAACTTTATTTTCTTATTACGATGGTTTTCAACTTCACTCTGAAATTCTTTTAACTTTTCAAATGTTTCAGACTTATGCTTCATTAAGTAGATATACCCATATCTGCTTAAATCATCTGTGAAGGTGAGAAAATAACGATATCCGCCACAAGCCTCAACATTCATCGGACCACATACATCTGTATGTATGATTTCCAACAAATCTGTTGCTCTCTCCATAGTACCGAGAACGGGTTCTAGTCATCTTGCCCATGAGGCACGGTTACAAGTGCCAAGTGATTCATAATCAAGTGACTCCAAAAGTCCATCGAGATGGAGTTTCTTCATGCGCTTTATACCGATATGACCTAAACGGCAAGTGCCACAAATAAGTTGCACTATCATTATCAACTCTGCATCTTTTGGTTTCAACATTATGAATATGTGTATCACTACTATCGAGATTCATTAAAATAGACCACTCTTCAAGGGTGCATGACCATAAAAGATATTACTCATATAAATAGAACAACCATTATTCTCTAATTTAAATGAATAACCGTCTCGCATCAAACAAGATCCAGATATAATGTTCATGCTCAACGCGGCACCAAATTACAATTATTTAGGTCTAAAACTAATCCGAAGGTAGATGTAGAGGTAGCGTGCCGACCGCGATCACATCGACTTTGGAACCATTTCCCACGCGCATCGTCACCTCGTCCTTTGCGGTGTTAAGCAATCCGTAGTCCTGCTTTGAGTTGCAAATATTAGCAATGAACCAGATCAAATACCAGTGCTCTGCGAGCTCTAGTAAGGTACACATCAATAACATGTATATCACATATACCTTTGTTCACCTTGCCATCCTTCTTATCCGCCAAATACTTGGGGCAGTTCCGCTTCGGTGACGATCGCTTGCGGTAGAAGCACTCGGTTTCAGGTTTAGGTCCAGACTTGGGTTTCTTCTCTGAGCAACAACTTGTTTGCTGTTCTTCTTGAAGTTCCTTCTTCTTCCCTTTGCCTTTCTTCTTGAAACTAGTGGTCTTATTGACCATCAACACTTGATGCTCCTTCTTGATTTCTACCTCCGCAGCCTTTAGCATTGCGAAGAGCTCGAGCATAGTCTTTACTAACCCTTGCATATTATAGTTCATCACGAAGCCTTTGTAGCTTGGTGGCGTGATTGAAGAATTACATCAATGACACAATCATCCGGAAGATTGACTCCCGCTTGAGTCAAGTGATTGTAATACCCGGACATTACGAGTATGTGCTCACCGCAGACCCATTCTCTTCCATCTTGCAGCTATAGAACTTATTGGAGACTTCATATCTCTCAATCCGGGCATTCTGTTGAATATCAACTTCAACTCTGGAACATCTCATATGCTCCATGACGCTCAAAACGCCGTTGAAGACCCGGTTCTAAGCCGTAAAGCATGGCACATCGAACTATAGAGTAGTCATCAGCTTTGCTCGCCAGACGTTCTTAACGTCGTCGGTTGCATCAAGCGGCAGTTCGGCACCCAGCGGTGCATCCAGACGTAACTCTTCAGTGCAGCAATGAGGATAATCCTCGGGTTATGGACCCGATCCGTGTAATTGCTACCATCATCTTTCAACTTTGCTTTCTCAAGGAACGCATTAAAATTCAACGGAACAACAAAGACGAGCCATCTATCTACAAACAAACATAGACAAGCAAGATACTATCAGTACTAAGTTCATGATAAATTTAAGTTCAATTAATCATATTACTTAAGAACTCCCACTTAGACGAGACACCTCTCTAGTCATCTAAGTGATCACGTGATCCAAATCAACTAAACCATAACCGATCATCATGTGAGATGGAGTAGTTTTCAATGGTGAACATCTTATGTTGATCATATCTACTATATGATTCACGCCGACCTTTCGGTCTCCGTGTTCCGAGGCCATATCTACATATGCTAGGCTCGTCAAGTATAACCCGAGTATTCTGCATGTGCAAAACTGGCTTGCACCCGTTGTAGATGGACGTAGAGCTTATCACACCCGATCATCACGTGGTGTCTCGGCACGACGAACTTTGGCAATGGTGCATACTCGGGAGAACACTACTTGATAATTTTAGTGGAGATCATCTTAAAATGCTACCGTCAATCAAAGCAAGATAAGATGCATAAAGGATAAACATCACATGCAATCAATATAAGTGATATGATATGGCCATCATCATCTTGTGCTTGTGATCTCCATCTCCAAGCACCGTCGTGATCACCATAGTCACCGCTCGACACCTTGATCTCCATCGTAGCATCGTTGTCGTTTCGCCATCTATTGCTTCTACGACTATCGCTACCGCTTAGTGATAAAGTAAAGCAATTACAGTATGCGTTGCATTTCATACAATAAAGCGACAACCATATGGCTCCACCGATTGCCGATAACCGGTTACAAAACATGATCATCTCATACAATAAAATATAGCATCACGTCTTGACCATATCACATCACAACATGCCCTGCAAAAACAAGTTAGACGTCCTCTACTTTGTTGTTGTAAATTTTATGTGGCTGCTACGGGCTTTAGCAAGAACCGTTCTTACCTACGCATCAAAACCACAACGATAGTTTGTCAAATAGACTCCGTTTTAACCTTCACAAGGACCAGGCGTAGCCACACTCGGTTCAACTAAAGTGAGAGAGACAGACACCCGCCAGTCACCTTTAAGCACGAGTGCTCGTAACGGTGAAACCAGTCTCGCATAAGCGTACGCGTAATGTCGGTCCGGGCCGCTTCATCTCACAATACCGCTGAACCAAAGTATGACATGCTGGTAGGTAGTATGACTTGTATCGTCCACAACTCACTTGTGTTCTACTCGTGCAAAACATCAAACCATAAAAACCTAGGCTCGGATGCCACTGTTGGGGAACGTAGTAATTTCGAAATTTTCCTACACACATGCAAGATCATGGTGATGCATAGCAACGAGAGGGGAGAGTGTTGTCTACGTACCCTCGTAGACCGAAGCGGAAGCGATCACAATGTAGAGGAAGTAGTCGTACGTTCTCCTCGCGATCCAACCGATCCCAGCGCCGTTACTCCGGCGCCTCCGAGTTCTTGACACACGTACAGCTCGGTGACGCTCCTCGGGCTCCGATCCAGCAAAGCTCGGGAGAGAGTTCCACAAGACGACGGCGTGGTGGCGATCTTGATGTTCTACCGACGCAGGCTTCGCTAAAGCACCGCAACGATATGACCGAGGTGGATTAGGGTGGAGGGGCACCGACACGGCTAAGGAACGATCTCAAGGATCAACTTGTGTGTCCATGGGTGCCCCCGCCCCGTATATAAAGGAGTGGAGGAGGGAGGGCGGCGCCTCTACTATGGCGCTCCCTGGGGAGTCCTACTCCCACCGGGAGTAGGATTCCCCCTTTCCTAGTCCAACTAGGAGACCTTCCATGTATTAGGGGTAGGAGACTAGGAAAGGGGAGGGAGAAGGGAAGGAAGGAGGGGGTGCGGCCCCTCCCCTTAGTCCAATTCGGACTAGGGCAAGGGGGGGCGCGCGGCCTGCCTAGGGCATCCCCTCTCTCTTTCCCGTATGGCCCATAAGGCCCAATACTTCTCCCCGGCGAATTCGCGTAACTCTCTGGTACTCCGATAAATACCCGAATGACTCGGAACCTTTCCGAACTCCGAATATAGTCGTCCAATATATCAATCTTTATGTCTCGACCATTTCGAGACTCCTCGTCATGTCCGTGATCACATCCGGGACTCCGAACTCCTTCAGTACATCAAAATACACAAAATCATAATATAACCGTCATCGAAACCTTAAGCGTGCGGACCCTACGGTTCGAGAAAAATGTAGACATGACCGAGACACGTCTCCGGTCAATAACCAATAGCGGGACCTGGATGCCCATATTGGCTCCTACATATTCTACGAAGATCTTTATCGGTCAGACCGCATAACAACATACGTTGTTCCCTTTGTCATCGGTATGTTACTTGCCCGAGATTCGATCGTCGGTATCCAATACCTAGTTCAATCTCGTTCGGCAAGTCCCTTTACTCGCTCCATAATACATCATCTCACAGCTAACTCATTAGTTGTAATGCTTGCAAGGCTTAAGTGATGTGTATTACCGAGAGGGCCCAGAGATACCTCTCCGACAATCGGAGTGACAAATCCTAATCTCAAATACGCCAACCCAACATCCGCCTTTGGAGACACTGTAGTACTCCTTTATAATCACCCGATTCGTTGTGACGCTTGGTAGTACCAAAGTGTTCCTCCGTAAACGGAGTTGCATAATCTCATAGTTATAGGAACATGTATAAGTCATGGATAAAAGCAATAGCAACATACTAAACGATCGGGTGCTAAGCTAATGGAATGGGTCATGTCAATCGATCATTCAACTAATGATGTGACCTTGTTAATCAAATAACAACTCCTTTGTCTATGGTTAGGAAACTTAACCATCTTTGATTAACAAGCTAGTCTAGTAGAGGCATACTAGTGACACTCTGCTTGTCTATGTATTCACACATGTATTATGTTTCCGGTTAATACAATTCTAGCATGAATAATAAACATTTATCATGAAATAAGGAAATAAATAATAACTTTATTATTGCCTCTAGGGCATATTTCCTTCAGCCTCCCACTTGCACTAGAGTCAATAATCTAGATTACATAGTAATGATTCTAACACCCATGGAGTCTTGGTGCTGATCATGTTTTGCTCGTGGAAGAGGCTTAGTCAACGGGTCTCTACTACATTTAGATCCGTATGTATCTTGCAAATCTCTATGTCTCCCACTAGACCAAGTCCGGATGGAATTGAAGCGTCTCTTGATGTGTTTGGTTCTCTCGTGAAATCTGGATTCCTTCGCTAAAGCAATTGCTCCATATTGTCACAAAAGATTTTCATTGGACCCGATGCACTAGGTATGACACCTAGATCGGATATGAACTCCTTCATCCGCACTCCTTCATTAGCTGCTTCGAAGCTGCTATGTACTCCGCTTCACATGTAGATCCCGCCACGACGCTTTGTTTAGAACTGCACCAACCGACAGCTCCTCCGTTTAGTGTAAATCGATCCGGTTTGCGATTTAGAATCGTCCGGATCGGTGTCAAAGCTTGCATCAACGTAACCATTTACGATGAGCTCTTTGTTACCTCCATATACGAGAAACATATCCTTAGTCCTTTTCGGTATTTCAGATGTTCTTGACCGCTGTCCATGATCCACTCTGGATTACTTTGGTACCTCCTGCTAAGCTTATAGCAAGGCACACATCAGTGTCAGTACACAGCATTGCATACATGATAGAGCCTATGGCTGAAGCATAGGGAACATCTTTCATTTTCTCTCTATCTTCTGCGGTGGTCGGGCATTAAGTCTTACTCAACTTCACACATTGTAACACAGGCAAGAACCCTTTCTTTGCTTGATCCATTTTGAACTTCTTCAAAATTTTGTCAAGGTATGTACTTTGTGAAAGTCCAATTAAGCGTCTTGATCTATCTCTATAGATTTTGATGCCCAATATGTAAGCAGCTTCACCGAGGTCCTTCATCAAAAAACTCTTATTCAAGTATCCCTTTATGCTATCCAGAATTCTATATCATTTCCGATTAGTAATATGTCATCTACATATAATATCGTAAATGCTCTGAGCTCCCATTCACTTTCTTGTAAATATAGGCTTCTCCAAAAGTCTCAGAGAAACCCAAATGCTTTGATCACACTATCAAAGCGTTTATTCCAACTCCGAGATGCTTGCACCAGTCCATAAATGGATCGCTGGAGCTTGCACACTTTGTTAGCTCCTTTGGATCGATAAAACCTTCGGTTGCATCATATACAACTCTTCTTCCGTAAATCCATTCAGAATGCAGTCTTTACATCCATTTGCCAAATTTCATAATCATAAAATGCGGCAATTGCTAACATGATTCGGACAGACTTAAGCATCGCTACGGGTGAGAAGGTCTCATCGTAGTCAATCCCTTGAACTTGTCGAAAACCCTTTGCACAAGTCGAGCTTTGTAGACGATAACATTACCGTCGTCGGTCTTCTTCTTGAAGATCCACTTGTTTTCTATTGCTTGCCGACCCTCGGGCAAGTCAACCAAAGTCCACACTTTGTTTTCATACATGGATCCCATCTCAGATTTCATGGCCTCAAGCCATTTTATGGAATCTGGGCTCACCATCGCTTCTTCATAGTTCGTAGGTTCATCATGATCTAGTAGCATGACTTCCGAACAGGATTACCGTACCACTCACAGTGCGGATCTTACTCTGGTTGATCTACGAGGTTACAGTAGTAACTTGATCTCAAGTTTCATGATCAACATCATCAACTTCCTCACTATTTGGTGTAGATGTCTCAGAAACCGGTTTCTGCGATAAACTACTTTCCAATAAGGGAGAAGGTACAGTTACCTCGTCAAGTTCTACTTTCCTCCCACTCACTTCTTTCGAGAGAAACTCCTTCTCTAGAAAGGATCCGTTCTTAGCAACAAATGTCTTGCCTTCGGATCTGTGATAGAAGGTGTACCCAACTGTCTCCTTTGGGTATCCTATGAAGACACATTTCTCCGATTTGGGTTCGAGCTTATCAGGTTGAAGTTTTTTCACATAAGCATCACAACCCCAAACTTTAAGAAACGACAACTTTGGTTTCTTGCTAAACCATAGTTCATAAGGTGTCGTCTCAACGGATTTTGACGGTGTTCTATTCAGCGTGAATGCGGCTGTCTCAAGAGCATAACCCCAAAACGATAGCGGTAAATCTGTAAGAGTCATCATAGATCGCACCATATCTAGTAAAGTGCGATTCGACGTTCGGACACACCATTACTGTTGTGGTGTTCCGGTGGCGTGAGTTGCTAAACTATTCGCATTGTTTCAAATGTAGACCAAACTCAGTAACTCAAATATTCGCCTCCACGATCGATCGTAGAAACTTTATTTTCTTATTACGATGGTTTTCAACTTCACTCTGAAATTCTTTTAACTTTTCAAATGTTTCAGACTTATGCTTCATTAAGTAGATATACCCATATCTGCTTAAATCATCTGTGAAGGTGAGAAAATAACGATATCCGCCACAAGCCTCAACATTCATCGGACCACATACATCTCAGATGTATGATTTCCAACAAATCTGTTGCTCTCTCCATAGTACCGAGAACGGGTTCTAGTCATCTTGCCCATGAGGCACGGTTCGCAAGTGCCAAGTGATTCATAATCAAGTGACTCCAAAAGTCCATCAATATGGAGTTTCTTCATGCGCTTTATACCGATATGACCTAAACGGCAGTGCCACAAATAAGTTGCACTATCATTATCAACTCTGCATCTTTTGGTTTCAACATTATGAATATGTGTATCACTACTATCGAGATTCATTAAAAATAGACCACTCTTCAAGGGTGCATGACCATAAAAGATATTACTCATATAAATAGAACAACCATTATTCTCTAATTTAAATGAATAACCGTCTCGCATCAAACAAGATCCAGATATAATGTTCATGCTCAATGCTGGCACCAAATAACAATTATTTAGGTCTAAAACTAATCCCGAAGGTAGATGTAGAGGTAGCGTGCCGACCGCGATCACATCGACTTTGGAACCATTTCCCACGCGCATCGTCACCTCGTCCTTTGCCAGTGTTCACTTAATCCGTAGTCCTGCTTTGAGTTGCAAATATTAGCAATAGAACCAGATCAAATACCAGTGCTCTGCGAGCTCTAGTAAGGTACACATCAATAACATGTATATCACATATACCTTTGTTCACCTTGCCATCCTTCTTATCCGCCAAATACTTGGGGCAGTTCCGCTTCCAAAGACGATCGCTTGCGAGAGAAGCACTCGGTTTCAGGTTTAGGTCCAGACTTGGGTTTCTTCTCCTAAGCAAAGAACTTGTTTGCTGTTCTTCTTGAAGTTCCCTTCTTCTTCCCTTTGCCTTTCTTCTTGAAACTAGTGGTCTTATTGACCATCAACACTTGATGCTCCTTCTTGATTTCTACCTCCATGCCTTTAGCATTGCGAAGAGCTCGAGCATAGTCTTTACTAACCCTTGCATATTATAGTTCATCACGAAGCCTTTGTAGCTTGGTGGCGTGATTGAAGAATTACATCAATGACACAATCATCCGGAAGATTGACTCCCGCTTGAGTCAAGTGATTGTAATACCTGCACATTACGAGTATGTGCTCACCGATGCACCCATTCTCTTCCATCTTGCAGCTATAGAACTTATTGGAGACTTCATATCTCTCAATCCGGGCATTACATTTGGAATATCAACTTCAACTCCCGAACATCTCATATGCTCCATGACGTTCAAAACGTCGTTGAAGACCCGGTTCTAAGCCATAAAGCATGGCACATTGAACTATAGAGTAGTCATCGCTTTGCTCGCGGAGACGTTCTTAACGTCGTCGGTTACATCATCGGCGGCGAGCTCGCACCCAGCGGTGCATCCAGGCGTAACTCTTACGTGCAGCAATGAGGATAATCCTCGAGTTACGGACCCGATCCGTGTAATTGCTACCATCATCTTTCAACTTTGCTTTCTCAAGGAACGCATTAAAATTCAACGGAACAACAAAGACGAGCCATCTATCTACAAATAAACATAGACAAGCAAGATACTATCGGTACTAAGTTCATGATAAATTTAAGTTCAATTAATCATATTACTTAAGAACTCCCACTTAGATGTACATCTCTCTAGTCATCTAAGTGATCACATGATCCAAATCAACTAAACCATAACCGATCATCATGTGAGATGGAGTAGTTTTCAATGGTGAACATCTTATGTTGATCATATCTACTATATGATTCACGCTCGACCTTTCGGTCTCCGTGTTCCGAGGCCATATCTGCATATGCTAGGCTCGTCAAGTATAACCTGAGTATTCTGCATGTGCAAAACTGGCTTGCACCCGTTGTAGATGGACGTAGAGCTTATCACACCCGATCATCACGTGGTGTCTCGGCACGACGAACTTTGGCAACGGTGCATACTCAGGGAGAACACTACTTGATAATTTTAGTGGGAGATCATCTTAAAATGCTACCGTCAATCAAAGCAAGATAAGATGCATAAAGGATAAACATCACATGCAATCAATATAAGTGATATGATATGGCCATCATCATCTTGTGCTTGTGATCTCCATCTCCGAAGCACCGTCGTGATCACCATCGTCACCGGCGCGACACCTTGATCTCCATCGTAGCATCGTTGTCGTTTCGCCATCTATTGCTTCTCGACTATCGCTACCGCTTAGTGATAAAGTAAAGCAATTACAGTATGCGTTGCATTTCATACAATAAAGCGACAACCATATGGCTCCAGCCGATTGCCGATAACTTCGGTTACAAAACATGATCATCTCATACAATAAAATATAGCATCACGTCTTGACCATATCACATCACAACATGCCTGCAAAAACAAGTTAGACGTCCTCTACTTTGTTGTTGTAAATTTTACGTGGCTGCTACGGGCTTTAGCAAGAACCGTTCTTACCTCGCATCAAAACCACAACGATAGTTTGTCAAATAGACTCCGTTTTAACCTTCACAAGGACCAGGCGTAGCCACACTCAGTTCAACTAAAGTGAGAGAGACAGACACCCGCCGGTCACCTTTAAGCACGAGTGCTCGAACGGTGAAACCAGTCTCGCGTAAGCGTCTGGCGTAATGTCGGTCCGGCCGCTTCATCTCACAATACCGCTGAACCAAAGTATGACATCTTTGGTAGGCGGTATGACTTGTATCGTCCACAACTCACTTGTGTTCTACTCGTGCAGAACATCAAACCATAAAGACCTAGGCTCGGATGCCACTGTTGGGGAACGTAGTAATTTCAAAATTTTCCTACGCACATGCAAGATCATGGTGATGCATAGCAACGAGAGGGGAGAGTGTTGTCTACGTACCCTCGTAGACCGAAGCGGAAGCGATCACAACGTAGAGGAAGTAGTCGTACGTTCTCCTCGCGATCCAACCGATCCCAGCGCCGTTACTCGGCGCCTCAGTTCTTGACACACGTACAGCTCGGTGGCGCTCCTCGGGCTCCGATCCAGCAAAGCTCGGGGAGAGAGTTCCACAAGACGACAGGCGTGGTGGCGATCTTGATGTTCTATCGGCGCAGGCTTCGCCTAAGCACCACAACGATATGACCGAGGTGGATTATGGTGGAGGGGGCACCGCTGCGGCTGAGGAACGATCTCAAGGATCAACTTGTGTGTCCATGGGTGCCCCCTGCCCCGTGATATAAAGGAGTGGAGGAGGGAGGGCGGCCTCTACTATGGCGCATGCAGGGAGTCCTACTCCCACCGGAGTAGGATTCCCCCTCCTAGTCCAACTAGGAGACCTTCCATGTATTAGGAGTAGGAGACTAGGAAAGGGGAGGGAGAAGGGAAGGAAGGAGGGGGTGCGGCCCCTCCCCTTAGTCCAATTCGGACTAGGGCAAGGGGGGGCGCGCGGCCTGCCTAGGGCATCCCCTCTCTCTTTCCCATATGGCCCATAAGGCCCAATACTTCTCCCCGGCGAATTCCCGTAACTCTCCGATACTCCGATAAATACCCGAATGACTCGGAACCTTTCCGAACTCCGAATATAGTCGTCCAATATATCAATCTTTATGTCTCGACCATTTCGAGACTCCTCGTCATGTCCGTGATCACATCCGGGACTCCGAACTCCTTCGGTACATCAAAATACACAAACTCATAATATAACCGTCATCAAAACCATAAGCGTGCGGACCCTACGGTTCGAGAAAAATGTAGACATGACCGAGACACGTCTCTGGTCAATAACCAATAGCGGGACCTGGATGCCCATATTGGCTCCTACATATTCTACGAAGATCTTTATCGGTCAGACCGCATAACAATATACGTTGTTCCCTTTGTCATCGGTATGTTACTTGCCCGAGATTCGATCGTCGGTATCCAATACCTAGTTCAATCTCGTTACCGGCAAGTCTCTTTACTCGTTCCGTAATACATCATCTCACAGCTAACTCATTAGTTGTAATGCTTGCAAGGCTTAAGTGATGTGTATTACCGAGAGGGCCAGAGATACCTCTCCGACAATCGGAGTGACAAATCCTAATCTCGAAATCGCCAACCCAACATCGCCTTTGGAGACACTGTAGTACTCCTTTATAATCACCCGATTCACGTTGTGACGTTTGGTAGTACCAAAGTGTTCCTCCGTAAACGGAGTTGCATAATCTCATAGTTATAGGAACATGTATAAGTCATGGATAAAAGCAATAGCAACATACTAAGCGATCGGGTGCTAAGCTAATGGAATGGGTCATGTCAATCAGATCATTCAACTAATGATGTGACCTTGTTAATCAAATAACAACTCCTTTGTCTATGGTTAGGAAACTTAACCATCTTTGATTAACAAGCTAGTCTAGTAGAGGCATACTAGTGACACTCTGTTTGTCTATGTATTCACACATGTATTATGTTTCCGGTTAATACAATTCTAGCATGAATAATAAACATTTATCATGAAATAAGGAAATAAATAATAACTTTATTATTGCCTCTAGGGCATATTTCCTTCAGGGACATCTATGCGATGGAGCCAGTCGCCCCCCAGGTTCAATCGATGGTCAACTTGTCCGATCACCATTGACCGTAGGGATCACCCTACCAGCATCCGTCTCGGCGGCTCATCCACATTGGTCTTAGACCCAATCATCGACGGATTCCACCTCACGCATGTCCTTATGGACGGCGGCAGCAGCCTGAACCTGCTTTATCAGGACACAATGCGCAAGATGGGCATTGATCCTTCAAGGATCAAGCCCACTAAAACTACCTTTAAAGGTGTTATTCCTGGAGTAGAGGCCCGCTGCACGGGCTCCATAACATTGGAAGTGGTCTTTGGATCCCCAGACAACTTCAGGAGCGAAGAGCTAATCTTCGACATCGTCCCCTTTCGTAGTGGCTACTACGCACTGCTCAGATGAACCACATTCGCTAGATTCAATGTGGTACCACATTATGCTTACCTCAGGCTCAAGATGCCAGGACCGCGCGGGGTCATCACTGTCAACGGAAATATGGACCGCTCACTTCGAACAGAAGAGCATACGGCAGCCCTCGCGGCAGAAGTACAATGCGGCCTACTCCAATAAACCAATCCGGCGACAACCTCGAGCACAGTCAAGCGAGTCCGGAGTACCCCGCAACAGGATCATCAGGAACGCCAAGAGCGTGATTAGCAGTCCGGCCTCCGCTCAAGCCCCTTCAAAGCAGCATTCGTGCCATGCGTACACAATTACGCACTCAAGATACCATGGGCATAGGTGGAGGAATATCAATGACTCAGTCAACAATGCGGGTAACCGCCAAATACCTTCATACCATTTCCCTCTTACATTTCAGGACACCGCGTTAGTGCAGCATCCTCAAAAGAGCCGAATTGCCGGACTCATATGCAAGAGACATCCAAGGAGGCAACAGACGTTGTGCGCAAAAAGAAATACCCAGGTGGAATCTATTTAAGATCATTATACCTGTTTCATCTATCTGTACACAGCTTGCCCCTGGATAGCACATGTCAAATAGTCCTATTTTTATCTCTGCTTAATGCATCCATTGTAAACATATGCTTAAACGTATTTTTCGTCAATGGAAGATTATATATAGCGTCAGCTTATTATCCTTATTTGAGTATTTTTCTCTTATAAGTGTTTATTTGATATTGCATCCGTACACCTTGGTACGTCCAGTTTGCCAGGGGCTTCTAACGGCGCCTCGAAGTATGGCAAATAAAATCCGAACACTTTAAACAGTGTGGCACCCCGAACTTATAGCACTATATGCATCAGCTTCGAATCATGTCTTGGGTCTACAGTTGGGATAGCCTGACTCCCTTGTTTTGGTGCCTTACGTTCCGTTATATCGGCTAAGGTAGCGTAGGGAGAACTACTGTGATTGTGTCCCAGTTCTTCCAGACGAGCACCTCAGTAGAGAAAGTCGAAAACTGACCGGTATGATCTGGCGAGAGCTGGTCGCTGTTCGAGAGGTACTAAAATCCTTAACGATTTTCTGCTTTAGTCGATAAATCGGCTTTGTCCGATCTAGGCATATATAGCGCCCCAATTCGGCCTTCCGGATTCTAGGGGCTTTGCTGAAATTTAAAATTGTAGACTTCTATGGCTAAGTGAAAGTTATAAAGCCGCATAGTCTGATTGCCTTGTTCGCTGCGCCGGACACCTCCTTAAGGGACCAAATATTTGGGTAAAGAGTGTCCGGGTTTTCCACGAACACCCTAGTGCTAGTAACGCGGGGGCAGAAGCCGATGACTGGCCTACTTTCAGGATTTTGTAAACAGCCGCACAGAAGGTAATATTTTAAATAACAAAAGCGCTACATAGCGCAAGTAACTTCGTCTTAAAATACAAACATGACAGAAGTGAATTCATTCATAAATGGTGTCCTTGGTACATTCGCCAGCCATGAGACGAGCACCCTTCATAATGCCATCATAGTACAACTCAGGATGGTGATGCGCCTTGCCCTCCGACGGCCCGTCCTTGACCAGCTTCTCCGCATCCATCTTGCCCCAATGCACTTTGACGCGGGCAAGGGCCCGGCGGGCACCCTCGATGCACACGGATCGCTTGATCACCTCAAGCCGCGGGCAGGCATCCACCATACTCTTGATCAGGCCAAAGTAGCTACTGGGCATGAGCTCACCAGGCCACATCCGGACTATGAAACCTTTCATAGCCAGTTCGGCCGCCCTGTGGAGTTCGAACAACTACTTCAGTTGGTCACTCAGAGGCATCGGGTGTTCGGCCCCAGCATATTGGGACCAGAACAGCTTCTCCGTTGAGTTCCCCTCCTGGGCACGGTAGAACTCCGCAGCATCTGATACGCTGCACGGTAGATCTGCGAATGCCCCTAGAGAGCTCTGAATTCGAGTAAGTAAAAGAAACGCCTCCTCCACATGTTTGCTTTGCATAAAGAACTTCTTACCCGCTTCTATCTTCTTGGCCTCCTGGATCTCTTGCTATGCCTTCTCGGCTTCGGCCTTGGCGTCTTTTAAACTCATAAGGGCCTTCACAAGCTCGGCCTCTTTCGCCTTCAGATCATGCTCCACGGACTCGCATTTCTTGCCGAGGTCCTGGAGCTCTCACTGTACCTCACCCACCCTAGCACTTTGCTTCTCACGCTCCTTACACTCCGAGGCCGCCCTGTCTTCAGCCTCGGACAGCGCCTTCTTCAGGGACGCAACTTCGGCAGTGTCCCCTGTTACACGGTCACGACACTTAGATGTTAGACCCACCAATTTTGCCTATCCTTAAATGCATAAGAGCGGGAATTACTTACCCTTGTTCTCTTTGAGCTGCCCTTCGTGAGGTCGAGCTCTCCTGCCTGCTCCAGTCCCGCTTGGATCGGCAACCTCGGCGATCACGGGCAGCAAGCAAGCAAAGACAACCTGCTTATTCACAATAATACTTATGATTAGACTCCTGCGGATTATAATTGACCCACCTCGGCTTTTCTTTCGAGCGCCAAGCAGTATCGGGGCTACTACCTATCGGGTGGTAATTTTGCACATATTTATTACTTACCTCGAAGCCTGTTAGGAGGCCGGTGCAAGCTTCGGTTAGTCCGCTCTTGGCGGATGAAACCTTCTGAATCACCATACTCATAAGAGTACGGTGCCCCTCATCCAAGGAAGCGCCGCAAAGTGCTTCCAGCAGACTGTCCAGCGCCTCATGCACAATGGAAGTCTGCGACACAGACGGCTCGCCGTCCCTAGCGAGGGGTCGCCCGCCTGAGTCTGTAACCATCGAAGGTTCCGGAATTGTGTTCGGCTGAGAGCTTGGCTGGCCATGGCTCTCATAGACACGATCCGCGGGGACCTTGAACCCCGCGTGTCCGACGTCTGGGACCCCACCTTGGGGCGTCTCCAGAGTCACCTCCCCCCGCTCTGGGAGCCTTTGGGACAACACCTCCGTGTCATCCGCATGTTGGGGAGTAGTGGCTGTCGGAAGCGAATTGATCTCCGAATCACTCAGGGACCCGGAGGAAGACACTTCGGGGAGGTCCCTGGCCGGACTACACATATGTCCGGCATTATAAAATGCAAAAACTGTGAAGTGAAATCATGATAGAGTGGGGATACTTACGATCGCACAAGGGGCTACCCCTTGGGCAGCCACCCCTCCTCGCTATGAGCGGCCGTGGCGGAATAGTCCGGAAGGGGCACCTTCCCCTTCTTGGACACCCCATCCTCCCCCTCCGGGGCGGCTTTTCTTTTATTCCCCTCCTAGTGCGGGAGGTGGAATTTCTTCTTGATTTCCCCCGCCTCCGCGGGAGGAATCTGACTCGTCGTCGTCCGACGACAGGTGTATGACGGCCTTGCGTCGGGGGCCTTTTCCGGCCCGCTGGTCCGCCTCCCCGGACCCCTCATCCTTTCCGGATGGGGTGTCTTCTTCTTCCTCCTCCTCCCCTTTGTGGTAGGAGTCCGCCTCGTCGTCTTCGGCGAGGCTTCCGACACAACCTTACGCCGGAGACCCTTCCGGATCCCCGAGGCCTTCTTCTCGGCCTTCTTCTCCGGCACCTTGTACGGCACCGGGACCAGCATCTCTGTCAAGAGAGCATCTGCTGGGTTTTCTGGCAGCGGAGCCGGGTAGTAGACCTGCTCCACTGTCTCCATGTAATCCTGAAGCAAATATGCGCAACTACTTAAGGCACTCCCATGAATACATTAGGGAGAACTGGGTCGGGTGTCAGTCTAAGAACTCACCGGCCTGGGGGCCCGCGCGGCGTGAAGCCCGCGGTCCTCGGATCTGGGAGGGGGCACTTTGGAGGCCTTAAACAACACCTTCCATGCGCCTTTGTGTGTCATGTCGTAGAGCCTCTGGAGCGTCTGGTGCTCGGCTGGGACGAACTCCCACAGATTGACTGCCCGCCTCTGGCAGGGCAGGATCCGGTGAACAATCATGACCTGGATCACGTTGACAAGCTTGATGTTCTTGTCCCTCATGCTTTTGACGCATGTTTGGAGTCCGGCCAGCTCCGTGGAATCGCCCCAGGACAGGCCCTTCTTCTCCCAGGAGGTGAGCCGCATGGGGGCTCCGGATCAAAACTCGGGGGCCGCTGCCCAGTCGGCGCCACGCGGCTCGGTGATGTAGAACCACCCCGATTGCCATCCTTTTACGGTCTTCGCAAAGGAGCCATCGAGCCATGTGACGTTGGGCATTCTGCCCACCATGGCCCCTCTGCACTTCGCCTGTTGGCCGCTTACCACCTTCGGCTTCACGTAGAAAGTTTGCAGCCACAGGCCAAAGTGAGGCCAGATGCGGAGGAAGGCCT
Organism: Aegilops speltoides; assembly: GCA_021437245.1. Taxonomy (NCBI): domain Eukaryota; kingdom Viridiplantae; phylum Streptophyta; class Magnoliopsida; order Poales; family Poaceae; genus Aegilops; species Aegilops speltoides. The sequence continues at coordinate 117,630,951 of CM038142.1, forward strand.
CGCACACGATGATGAATGCCGTGATGTTGAGGACAAAATTCGGCGCTAGATCATGGAAATCTAGCCCGTAGTAGAACATAAGCCCGCGGATGAAGGGATTGAGTGGAAATCCCAGTCCATGGACGAAGTGGGCGACGAACACGACCCTCTCGTGGGGTCCTGGGGTCGGAATGACCTGCCCGACATCCAGTAGACGGTGCGCTATGTCCGCGGCCAAGTATCCGGCTGCCCGAAGATTTGCGATGTGCTTCTCCTTGACGGTGGAAGCCACCCACTTGCCTCCTGCTTGATACGTCTCCAACGTATCTATAATTTTTGATAGCTCCATGCTACTTTATCTACTGTTTTAGGCAATATTGGGCTTTATTACCCACTTTTATATTATTTTTGGGACTAACCTATTAACCGGAGGCCCAGCCCAGATTTGCTGTTTTATGCCTATTTCAGTGTTTCGAGGACAAAGGAATATCAGACGGAGTCAAAACGGAACTAAATCAACTTGAGAAGTTATTTTTGGAAGGAAACCCACCTGATGGACTTGGAACCCACGTTAGAAGATACGGGAGGTGCTCACGAGGGTGGGGGGCGCGCCCTCCCCCCTGGGTGCGCCCCCCTGCCTCGTGGGGCCCCCGTAGCTCCACCGACGTTCTCCTTTCACCCATATATACCTACGTACCCTAAAACTTCCAAAACAGAAAATAGATCGGGAGTTCCACCACCGCAAGCCTCTGTAGCCACCAAAAACCAATCGGGACCCTGTTCCGGCACCCTGCCGAAGGGGGATCCTATCACCGGAGGCCATCTTCATCATCCCGGCGCTATCCATGACAAGGAGGGAGTAGTTCACCCTCGGGGCTGAGGGTATGTACCAGTAGCTATGTGTTTGATCTCTCTCTCTCTCCTTTTCTCTTTGTGTTCCTCTATGGCACGATCTTGATGTATCCCGAGCTTTGCTATTGTAGTTGGATCTTATGATGTTTCTCCCCCTCTACTCTCTTGTGATGAATTGAGTTTCCCCTTTGAAGTTTTCTTATCGGATGGAGTCTTTTATGAATACTTGATGTATGTCTTGCGTGGGATAACCGTGGTGACAATGGGTTATTCTATTGATCCACTTGATGTATGTTTTGGTGATCAACTTGTGGGTTTCGTGACACTTGGGAACCTATGCATAGGGGTTGGCACACGTTCTTGACTCTCCGGTAGAAACTTTGGGGCACTCTTTGAAGTACTTTTATGTTGGTTGGATGAATCTGAGATTGTGTGATGCATATCGTATAATCATGCCCACAGATACTTGAGGTGACAATGGAGTATCTAGGTGACATTAGGGTTTTGGTTGATTTGTATCTTAAGGTGTTATTCTAGTACGAACTCTTTTATAGATCGATCCGAAAGAATAGCTTTGTGGTGGTTTCGTATCCGACCATAATCTCTACGTTTGTTCTCCGCTATTAGTGGCTCTAGAGTGACTCCTTGTTGCATGTTGAGGGCTTGTTATATGTTCTATCTATGTTATTATTGTTGAGAGAACTTACACTAGTGAAAGTATGAACCCTAGGCCTTGTTTCCTATCATTGCAATACCGTTTACGCTCACTTTTACCGCTCGCTACCTTGCTGTTTTTATTATTTCAGATTACAAAAACCTTTATCTACCATCTATTTTGCACTTGTATCTTCATCTCTTCGCCAAACTAGTGCACCTATACAATTTACCATTGTATTGGGTGTGTTGGGGACACAAGAGACTTTTTGTTATTTGGTTTCAGGGTTGTTTGAGAGAGACCATCTTCCTCCTACGCCTCCTACAGATTGATAAACCTTAGGTCACCCACTTGAGGGAAATTTGCTACTGTCCTACAAACCTGTGCACTTGCAGGCCCAGCAACATCTACAAGAAGAAGGTTGTGTAGTAGACATCAAGCTCTTTTCTGGCGCCGTTGTCGGGGAGGTTAGCGCTTGAAGGTATATCTTTAGATCTTGCAATCGAATCTTTTTGTTTCTTGTTTTATCACTAGTTTAGTTTATAAAAGAAAATTACAAAAAAATGGAGTTAAGTTTGTCTCATACGCTTCACCTTTTTAATATCTTTCATGAGTATGATGGAAAGGATAATTGTGCTCAAGTGCTAGAGGAAGAAATCTATAGAATGTTTGGTACTAAATCTTTGAATGATGAGCATGATTGCAATGTTGTTAGTATGAATTCTTTGAATATCCATGATGCTAATGATATGCAAAGCCACAAGCTTGGGGAAGCTATGTTTGATGAATATGATATATTTTGTCCCCCAAGCTTTGATGAGCAAATTTACTATGATGAAAGCATGCCCCCTATCTATGATGATTATTGTGATGATACGTATGCTATAAAGAAGAAGTTTGCTTATGTGGAGAGTAGAAAATTTTCTATGCTTGTAGATCATGAAAAGAATGCTTTAGGTGCTGGTTATATTGTTGAATTCATTCATGATGCTACTAAAAATTATTATGAGGTAGGAACATATGCTTGTAGGAATTGCAATAATGTCAAGTTTCCTCTCTATGTGCTTAAATTCGTGAAGCTATGCTTGATGTGCCATCCTATGCTAGTTGATTATTGTTCCCATAAGTTGTTTGCTCACAAAATCCCTATGCATAGGAAGTGGGTTAGGCTTAAATGTTCTAGTCATATGCTTCATGATGCTCCCGTTATGTTTCAATTCTTATCTTTTTTGTGAGCATCATTGCCATCATCATGCCTAGCTAAAAGGCATTAAAGAAAAGCGCTTGTTGGGAGACAACCCAATATTTATCCTTACTGTTTTTGTATGTCCACATGATTATGCTACTGTAGTAATCATGTTTTATAGCTTTTGTTTCAATAAAGTGCCAAGTAGAACCTTTGGGAAGACTTGGGTGAAGTTTATGTGATCTTGCTGTGAAAAACAGAAACTTTAGTGCTCACGAGATTAGCTGCCATTTTTTTCTGGAGAGTTCTTTTAGGTTGATTCTTTTTGCAGATGATTAATAGACAAATGTATCAGGTCCAGCAATTTATTTCACAATTTTTGGAGTGTCATAAGTATACGTTTGATACAGATTACCACAGACTGTTCTGTTTTTGACAGATTCTGTTTTCTATGTGTTGTTTGCTTATTTTGATGCATCTATGGCTAGTATTAAGTGGTATGATGTGACGCCCAGATAATCAAGCTACAGTAAACTCTGCTAATGATGCCACGTCACCTCCGTTATTGTTGCTAATCCCTCGTTAGTTCAAGAACCGATTCAAAATTCAAATTCCAAATATGGCATACAACAAAAGTTTTCACACAATAAAACAAAAATGTTTGGTTTGTGCCAAATAATTCATAAGTAATATTGATGGATAAACCAAGTCTTTATAAAGAGTTTAAATGCACTTAACTAATTAAAACAGTAGCAAAACAATTATTTGAATGCTTTTAAATTAATAAACAAATTTTAAACTAGTTTATGTAGTCACCAAACTTTTTAAGGCCGTGGGTTATTCAGAGACATAATTTAGGAGCTATTGTCATATTTTACAAAATTAAAGAAATTAAAAGTAAAATAAAACAGAAAGGAAAAATGAATAAAAGAAAATACAAAACAAAACAGAAAATAAAATAAGAGGAGAACCCCCCCTTTGGGCCACGGCTCAGCTGACCTCTGGGCCAATCAGGCCGACAAGGCCGGCCCACCCCGGCGCCCTACTAGGTCACCCCGACCCCCCCCACCGAACCGAACCCTAGTCCCCAACCGCCCCACTCCCCCACGTCTCTCTCTCGTTCTTCCCCCCACCCTCACTGGATATGGATCGAGCCCGATCCCCTCGCTCGACACGCGCCGCCGCACAACCGTGCTCGCGCAGGGCAGCACCCCACCCCGCCTAGTGCGCCTCCTACCTCCCGTAGGCGACCTCGCCAACCTCCTGCGCCACATCGCGCACCGGATGCCCTTCCCGAAGACCAGTTGCCTCTGTCGCGCACCATTGCCCGATGCTGCTGTCTCGTCGTCGACCACCGCCGGCCCGAGCTCCGGCGCTGCACCAAGCCCGCTATAGCACATCTACAGGGCTATGTGAGCCCCCTTCCCTTCCCCTCTTCTTCCCTTCTTCTTCCATGGCGGATCTGTCGTCGCGTCCGCATGTGCACACTCGCCGCCCGTGCCATTCCCGCTCCCTGCACACCGCGCCAGACCGCTCCCGCGCCCGACGTCGTCGGTGCCCTCTGCTGCACCCGCGCGTCGCCTGCGCCCCGGACCTCCCCTGACTCGCACTTACCCCGTAGTCCCGTGCCCTCGCCACGGCTCGCCTTGCGCCCGCGGCGTCCTTTGCCTCCATCGCGCCCGCGGCGCGCCGACTTTTGCGCCCGCTTGCAGCGTGCCTCGTCTTTGTCCCCCCCGCTCACTCGCTGCTGCTCGCGGCAGCTCTGCCCACAGCAGCCGCCCGATCGGCCCGACCTCGATCACAAGACTGAGACGACCCAACCATGGCGCCCGCACGCCCCAGCCATCGAGCGGGCCGGTGCCCGCACCCATTTGCGAGCGCCCGTTTGGCCCCTTTGGGCCATTGACAACGGGGCCCCACCCTAGAACGGTTTAATAAAAAAGGTTTAAAAATAATAATAATAGTAATAAATTTAATTAATTAATTAATTAACTAAATTAGTCCTGCTTAGGTAACCTAATTAACTACTAGAAGAACGCCCGTGCGTTGCTACGGGGCCACATTAACTTTAAGAGTTCAATATTACGACATTGGCGACCTTTTTTACCATCAAATCCTCACACACACACGACCGCACTCTCCTCCCTCTTCCTCACTCTCTATCCCCTCTCCCTCTCTCTAACACACACATATCCATCTTATTGGGTGCGGACCATAATCCATCTATTTCACACATACACGCTAATGCATAATAATATGGATTATGTGTATTAAATTTGCCACAGGCGAGGGAATTAATTTCATGTAAATCGACCAGCCACAGCTCCAAGAATACGCGACGAGGTGGCTCGGGTCGGCGTCGGCGCCATCCAGTAGCAGACCCGCGGGCCCGCTTCAAGTCACGTGCAATGCATGTCTTCACAAATATTATAACCAGATGTGAGAAATCACATGCATAGAAAAGACATTCGATAGCAATCCAAATACCATACTCAATTGAATACCTAACACGGGCGATACTCTTATTTCTATGTGCGGAAAAATGGAATAGCAAAGCTAAGTATGCCTACATACGCTCAGATTATATATAAGAATCTTGGGAGAACAATTGCAACAAAGCACTAAGCAGCGATAAATTTAAATAAAAATCCATTAACTATGCAGCAGCAGCAGGCTTGTTACAACATAGAGAGATAGGAAAATGTCACCTCCGGTAATGTAGCGCAAAGGAGTGGAACGAAGCATGAATGAGCGGTTGTGCTTTCTTCTCCATGTACATGGATCAGCAATAGAGGCCAAGTATATAAGTACTTGACCGAACTCGACTCTGTGTGTGCGGAGAGCCATGTCACCTTCCGCCCAAGGCGGCATGGGAGGACGGCTGGTTCACGTGACCCTCCACCGAGGATCCATGGTGGTGACCGTCGAGTTCGAGGCAGAGTTGAGGGCGATAGTGGCGAGAGAGGAGGTCGTCGGGGAGGGACACATCGGCAAGATCCGGTCACCACGCCACCAAGAGCAACGATGATCTCCACAAGTCTGTAGGCGACGGCGTGCTCCATCCCTGCGATGGGGTGACCATGGTGGTGGCCACAACTCCTCATGCTTGCCTCGATCTCGGCGACATACCACGAGTGTAGGAGGCAGCAACGACCTCGACAAAATCATGGCCTCCATCCCGAGCGCAATCATGTCGCTCTAAATAAATGGATTCAATCATGTGACTCTAATTACTTGGATTGTTATGTGCACACTAAGCGGGTGCGATTAGGAAAGAAAATGTTTTCTAATTAAAGTGATTGAGTGATTTAAGGTAAGGTTAATTAATTTAGATTTGATTTTTAGTGATTGTTAGTAAAGTATGATCGTCTTTAAAATCTTTTATTTGTTTCCTTAAAATCTATTATTTGTTTCCTAAAGAAATTTGCAATAATGGAAGGTATCGGTTGATTTGGATAAGTTAGTAAATTTAGATCCGTGATTGCGTGCACGTTTGGAAAGTGCTGATTTGCAAGGAAAGAGCTGAGGGGTAAATAAACCGGTGAATAAGAAACCAGCATCAAAAAAATCTACGACGGTTAACCTACGGAAAACAACCGGACGAAAGTGGTGGGACAAAAAAAAACCTGGAAGCGAGACTACCAACTGCTCCATTAGGAGTAGAGATTGTTAATTAATTAGACAGTAATTAGATTTGTTAAACCCTAATTAGAATAAACAGAGTATGACATGCGGGACCCACATGTCAGTTTGACCAGTCAACACCTTTGTTGACTGCTGACGTCATGATGACGTCAGCGTCCACTGTTTTGGATAATGTTGAATTAAATTAATTAAATAAATTCTAAAAATGATTTAAAACTTTAGAAAATCATATAAAATAAACCGTAGCTCAGATTAAAATACTTTCTACATGAAAGTTGCTCAGAACGACGAGACGAATCCGGATAAGTAGCCCGTTCATCCACCACACATCCCTAGCATAGCAAACCCGCAACTTTCCCCCTCCGGTTCATCTGTCCGAAAACGCGAAACACCGGGAATACTTTCCTGGATGTTTTCCTCCTTCATCGGTATCACCTACTACCGCGATTGGGCACCCCTAGCAACGCTCATTGTCATGTCATGCATCGTCATGCATTTGTTTGCATTGTATTTATTGTTTCTTCCCCCTCTTCTCTCGCTAGACACCGAGACCGACGCTGCCGCCCCCCGGTTCGACTACGGAGTTGACGACCCCTCCTTGCCCGAGCAACCAGGCAAGCCCCCCCCTTGATCACCAAATATCGCCTATTCTCCTCTATACTGCTTGCATTAGAATAGTGTAGCATGTTACTGCTTTTCGTTAATCCTATTCTGATGCATAGCCTGACCATTGTTGCTACATCTGTTGATACCTTACTTGCAATCCTAAATACTTAGTATAGGATGCTAGTTTATCATCATTGGCCCTACATTCTTGTCGATGCCGCCTTGCTATACTATCGGGCCGTGATCACTTGAGGGTGATCACGGTATATACTATACATATATACATACTTGGATGGTGACTAAAGTCGGTTCTGCGCTCGAAGAGTACCATGAGTGATTCACAGTTGATTAATTGAAAGGACCTTTGTCCCGACGGCCCTCTGTGTGGATCTTTGTGGCGGAGCAACATGGCGAGTTGAGACCACCTAGGCGAGAGGTGGGCCTGGCCTGGTCGGCGTCCGGTTGCTTCATAATAACACGCTTAACGAGATCTTGGTATTTGATCGACTCGGCCATTTGGTCTATACGCACTAACCAACTCGTGGGAAAGATATGTGCACTTTCGGCGTCGTGGTATCGGCCAAAGCCTTCTAGACGCGTCGGCGGCGGCGCGCTACGGATTGGGCGTAAGCCTGCTCTTGTATTAGGGGCTAGTTACGCTTTGCCGCCCACGCAGCGTGCGGGTGTGCAATGGGCGATGGGCCTGCACCCTGCGCCATAGGAGTTAGACCGGCGTCTTGACCTCTCTATTAGGCCTAGGTGGGGCTGCGACGTGTTGATCTTCCGAGGCCGGGCATGACCTAGGAAAGTGTGTCCGGCCAAATGGGATCGAGCGTGTTGGGTTATGTGGTGCACCCCTGCAGGGAAGTTTATCTATTCGAATAGCCGTGTCCCTCGGTAAAAGGATGACTCGGAGTTGTACCTTGACCTTATGACAACTAGAACCGGATACTTAATAAAACACACCCAGACAAGTTCCACAGACAACCCGGTGATCGCTTTTCTATAGGGAGACGAGGGGAGGATCGCCGGGTAGGATTATGCTATGCGATGCTACTTGGAGGACTTCAGTCTACTCTCTTCTTCATGCTGCAAGACGGAGGAGGCCAGAAGCGTAGTCTTCGACATGACTAGCTATCCCCCTCTTATTCTGGCATTCTGCAGTTCCGTCCACTGATATGGCCCTTTACACAAATACCCATGCATATGTAGTGTAGCTCCTTGCTTGCGAGTACTTTGGATGAGTACTCACGGTTGCTTTCTCCCCCCTTTTCCCCTTTCCTTTCTTTCTGGTTGTCGCAACCAGATGTTGGAGTCCAGGAGCCAGACGCCACCGTCGACGACAACTCCTACTACGCTGTAGGTGCCTACTACTACGTGCAGGCAGCTGACGACGACCAGGAGTAGTTAGGAGGATCCCAGACAGGAGGCCTGCGCCTCTTTCGATATCTATCCCAGTTTGTGCTAGCCTTCTTAAGGCAGACTTGTTTACTTATGTCTGTACTCAGATATTGTTGCTTCCGCTAACTCGTCTATGATCGAGCACTTGTATTCGAGCCCTCGAGGTCCCTGGCTTGTATTATGATGCTTGTATGACTTATTTATGTTTTAGAGTTGTGTTGTGATATCTTCCCGTGAGTCCCTGATCTTGATCGTACACATTTGCGTGCATGATTAGTGTACGATTGAATTGGGGGCGTCACAAGTTGATATCAGAGCCGACTGCCTGTAGGAATCCCCCTTTCAAACTCCTTGGCCGAAGTCGAGTCTAGACATTGCAAAACTTTTACTAACATGGTTGTGTGGCCCATGGGCCCACGTCGCCATTGGGTGGTGTTAGGATCTTTTATTCCTCATCTATACTCTGGGACTCTGATCTCTCTACTATTCGGGTTAAATGAATTTGCTAACTCTGACATTAGGATCTCATGATCGCATCCACCCGGAGAGACCCTTATTACCGACGACCGCCTGCTGCACTGGAGGATTTAGAAGATACTCTCTGATGTTCTCTCGCGACTTCGTGCCCGTTGTCTTTTCAATTCCCTACCATCACAATATCCCTATGGATAAATACATGCACTTGTCGTTCCTACTTTCATTCCCAGTTGATCTTGTTATTACAAGATACCCTGAAATTCTCTCTATTGATCCGAGAATATCTTGTGCCTACTGCCTTGCAGTTCTTTGCCACATGAATACCCTACAAATAAATCCTCGCACTTGTCGAGTATCCACTCATCCCCAGTTGTTCATGTGTTTCACAAAAGTCTTCGAAATACCATTCGATCTTCCGAAAATCCTCAGCAACCTATTGCTCTAGAATTTCTTGTTTGCTTCCATTATGATTAATCCCATAAGTCTGGTAATCTTATTGGCATCCTTGGTCATTATCATTTGAGTCCGTTGATTCAATATGTTGCGAATGCTTGCAATCCTCAATCAGATCCTAGAATTCATCCTTCCGGCTCAGACGCCATTTTTAAACATGAGCTGGGTCTCGACCAATCAAGTTGCCGTTGATTGTAACCCCCTATGTCTATTCGGCTATCCATCTATGATCAGAGCGTCTGCTTCTGATCCTTCGTTTTGGAAATCATAATTCCTTTGTTATCTAAGCATCGAATTATTCCGATGTTTTATAATCTGATGCATTTGCATTCTTTCTTACTCTAATTGAGTACCGATACTCACATCAGCCTCGTTGTGGACCACCATACCCATTGCCGGGTTATTATCCGACAGTGGCCTTCACAACCAAAATTCTTATGAGTTCTTCACCCGATATATAATGCTTCTGGTAAATTGTATCATCTGCTTTTGAACAATGCTCTACTTTCGAGCTTGTATTATTTACCCCGAAGATTGTGGTATATGTTCCTAAGATGCCCTGATGGGTTGAACCTATGCCATCCTTAATATGTGTGAACTCGAAAGTTTTCATGGGTCATACTCATCTGGTATTTCACCAGGTAAAACTTTCAACACTAACACCATTATCAAAATGAGAAGTGACTGTAAGGTTATGCTTTGGAGAAGTGGGAGTCAACCTTGAACTTTGTGTTCATGCCCATGGACCCAAGGTGGAACTTATCATGGAAGCTTCTCATAGTAATAATAATCCCCTTGTTATAACTTCTTCTCTTATCTATGCTTGGTCTTTTGCGACCGTGGTTTCGACCATATTGTTCTTCTTTGATCCCATTTCTTGGACAAGTTTAAGTGCTTGCCTTCTACAAATGATTTCACTTGTCCAAACTATATCCCGCTCTACCCTTGAATATACCCTCTGGTACCGCGAGAATATCATGGAACTACATAACTTCTTACGGGTTCTTCATCAACTGTTATTTCTCACCGATTCCAATTTTCCTAGGTTCTGGGTTGTCGTCAACCGAGAACACTGATAAGTGAATCAATTCCGCACTTCGATTCAATAACTCTAAGTATCCTTCATTTCTTATGAGTTTATTAATCCTTCAAGTCATTGCTAGCCTGATCAGCTATATCATTATCATGCAACTTTTTAACTGTGCTACCTGGCCTCTCTTTCCGGAGCACAGATTTAGATGGTAAGCTAATCTTACGTGATCTTCCTCGTCATATCATTTCTTCTTGAACAAACTTGATTTTGAGTTGGTGTCGTACCCATGGTTCCAATAACCTTTCGCTTCATCATTCCTTTGACTCGATGTCGTCGTTGATTGATTACATCTTCATGAAATCTCTTGACAAATGTGTCGTGATCATCATCAACCTTTTGAGCTCTTCCAGGATATCAATCGGATTCATGAAGAGAAATACCATCCTTGCCCTCGATTAGTCGTGTTATCATCAACCACTTTATTGCCTTCCCTCCGACACAAACTTGTTCGTGTTTTGTGTTATACCTTGAGTTCGTTGCTACACAACATTGTTCTTCTTTACATTGGAGTATTGCCATCTTTTATGTCAAGAATGTTGTGAGAATTTTACCACCTCTTCAGAATTCCTGATACAAGTGATGCTTCTCACCATCACCATTCCTTCTTGGTCCCTGTGTTATTTATAACCGGAATGCCGAAAAATGAACTATGATTTGTGAATTCAAAACTTCTAGCAACCCTATTGCTTGTAAGTTACGAATGATAGTTTCTTTCTTCATGTGTTGATTATTGACTCATCATTCTAACATTGATCGTGTTACTTAGTCCATATTTTGGATGCACTTTTCGATCAATGTTTAATTGTGTATGCTTTCCTCTAGCACACCATTATATCATTTGATTTGACAAATGTTATCTCCTTGTTCGCATGACTATGGAAAGCCATCTTTTTGGATATCTTGACGAAATGTTGCTGAATCCATCAGCCACCTCCTCATCTCTCCTTGGATTAATGATGAACTCTTGCTTCGGAACTCGCTTCCATTGTACATTTCCCGAGAATCTTACAGTGTCGTCTCGTCATTTGTGTTGCACCTTTTCTTCTCTGGCATCCTAAGTCAGAGGTATCCTGACACCAATTGGATCTGAACCTCGGTCAGATATGATGGTTGGGACATTTCCAAGAGTTATAACATTGGTCTTTTATGATCCGGTAAGGTGATGGCATGTCCAGCACACCTGGCCGGAGGACCTATTGTTATAGTTTCCTTTTTGGCAAGGTTAGTCATTCTTCCGTGTGGAAATTGTAAGACTTATTTTATAAGTTGTTCCTGATGAATCCTTTGCGTATGCAAAGACCGACCTTTGCTTGAAGACCATGTCAATGCTATCTCGAAGCATGTATGTGGTACTCCTATCATCAATAAGAACATTTGAAGCATAAATTTTCCTTATCAGTTATCCAAACACCGTTGTATGGGTACATGTCATGATTCTTCTTATCCCTTTTATCTGAATGGTCATGCCTTTGGTCTCATGTCATGGATATCATTCTCTACTTGTCCTTGGTAAGGATATACCCTTGAAATATGTGTTTAAACACATTTTCCTTTCCATTGTTCTGCTTAAACCTGATAATCACTTTTCCTTTCCATTGGTTTATTTGACCTCTCTTGTGATCTATATAATCTAAGCAGTAATGATTCACTGCTTATGTAAACACCTCGGTGCACAATTCCGTCAGCAGAACCCTGTTACTATTGTTGAAGACATTCCGGTAACCACCGATGGGTGATAACTTTGCCAATTGGTCCGCCTTGTTCAACCAGTAGGAAAATGGTTCTCTTCGTCCCTCGCCCTTGGTACCAACGATGCTGTCAACAAAACTGATCGGTTATTCTCTGACATGCCTTGCTTACATGATCGTGCAAGATGTCACTTCTCCTTCTACTTTTAACCCACATGGTGGGCCCATAACCCACAGTTCCACAGGATCGAACCCAACTCTCCTGTACACCCCCTGTTCCCAAGGTTGTTCCTCGTGCGTGGCCTAGTGCGTAATTCATGAGCCACTTTCCGAGAGATCATCAATTCTGGAATCAGACACAATACTTATTCCCGTTGCTTTGAACCCCTTTCACGCCTGTTTCAGGCATCGAGCGATTACTGCCCGTTTGAAACTTTGGTACAATCGTATATTGCACTCAATGAATTCACTGAAATACAACTCGTGGGGTACCTTGTGTATTTCCCATTGAGTTCACCGTCAGATGCCCAGCTTTGTGCAAATGCATTCTTCCGGAGTTTTTCCCCTTGGTCGCGTTCGTAGGACGATGGAGATCCCGAAGAAAGGATGACGACTTGATCATGGTGACTTGAAGCAGAGAAATGAAGACATCAATCAAAGGGATCAACCTCTTCGAAAGGGCAGCCAAGACCGAGAAGACTCGTTAGGTTTTTCGCTATCAGCACCTCCCCCCTTACTCCACCGCTTAAATCTCGGGACGAGATTTCTTGTAGTGGAGGAGAATTGTGACGCCCGAATAATCAAGCTACAGTAAACTCTGCTAATGATGCCACGTAACCTCCGTTATTGTTGCTAATCCCTCGTTAGTTCAAGAACCGATTCAAAATTAAAATTCCAAATATGGCATACAACAAAAGTTTTCACACAATAAAACAAAAATGTTTGGTTTGTGCCAAATAATTCATAAGTAATATTGATGGATAAACCAAGTCTTTATAAAGAGTTTAAATGCACTTAACTAAATAAAACAGTAGCAAAACAATTATTTGAATGCTTTTAAATTAATAAACAAAATTTAAACTAGTTTATGTAGTCACCAAACTTTTTAAGGCCGTGGGTTATTCAGAGACATAATTTAGGAGCTATTGTCATATTTTACAAAACTAAAGAAATTAAAAGTAAAATAAAACAGAAAAGGAAAAATAAATAAAAGAAAATACAAAACAAAACAGAAAATAAAATAAGAGGAGAACCCCCCCTTTGGGCCACGGCCCAGCTGGCCTATGGGCCAATCAGGCCGACAAGGCCGGCCCACCCCGGCGCCCCACTAGGTCACCCCGACCCCCCCAACGAACCAAACCCTAGTCCCCAACCGCCCCACTCCCCCACGTCTCTCTCTCTCGTTCTTCCCCCCACCCTCGCTGGATATGGATCGAGCCCGATCCTCGCTCCCACACGCCGCCAAGACAACTGTGCTCAAAGCAGGCAAGACCCCACCCTGCCTAGTGCGCCTCCTACCTCCCACAGGCGACCTCGCCAACCTCCTGCGCCACATCGCGCACCGGATGCCCTTCCCGAAGACCAGCTGCCTCCATCGCGCGCCATTGCCCGACGCTGCTGTCTCGTCGTCGACCACCGCCGGCCCGAGCTCCGGCGCCGCCCCGAGCCCGCTATAGCACATCTACAGGGCTATGTGAGCCCCCCTTCCCTTCCCTTCTTCTTCCCTTCTTCTTCCTTGGAGGATCCGCCCTCGCGTCCGCATGCGCACACTTGCCGCCCGTGCCGTTCCCGCTCCCTGCACACCGCGCCAGACCGCGCCCGCGCCCGACGTCGTTGGTGCCCTCTGCTGCACCCGCGCGTCGCCAGCGCCCCGGACCTACCCTGACTCGAACTTACCCCGTAGTCCCGTGCCCTCGCCACGGCCCGCGCGCACCCCCGCCAGCGTCCTTTGCCTCCATCGCGCCACGGCGCGCGCGCTTGCGCCCGCTTGCCAGCGCTCGTCGTCTGTCCCCCTGCCATCACTGCTCTCGTGGCAGCTCTGCCAGCAGCCGCCTCGGTCCGACCACGAACGCAAGACTCTGCGTCCGACGACCCAACCACGGCGCCCGCACGCCCCAGCCACCGAGCGGGCTGGTGCCCACACCCATTTGCGAGCGCCCGTTTGGCCCCTTTGGGCCATTGACAACGGGGCCCCACCCCTAGAACGGTTTTATAAAAAAAGGATTAAAAATAATAATAATAGTAATAAATTTAATTAATTAATTAATTAATTAACAAAATTAGTCCTGCTTAGGTAACCTAATTAACTATTGTTAATTAATTAGATAGTAATTAGATTTGCTAAACCCTAATTAGAATAAACAGAGTATGACATGCGGGACCCACATGTCAGTTTGACCAGTCAACACCTATGTTGACTGCTGACGTCATGATGACGTGAGCATGCACTGTTTTGGATAATGTTGAATTAAATTAATTAAATAAATTTTAAAAATGATTTAAAACTTTAGAAAATCATATAAAATAAACCGTAGCTCAGATGAAAATACTTTCTACATGAAAGTTGCTCAGAACGACGAGACGAATCCGGATGCGTAGCCCGTTCATCCACCACACATCCCTAGCATAGCAAACCCGCAACTTTCCCCCTTCGGTTCATTTGTCCGAAAATGCGAAACACCGGGAATACTTTCCTGGATGTTTTCCCCCTTCGTCGGTATCACCTACTACCGCGATTGGGCACCCCTAGCAACGCTCATTGTCATGTCATGCATCGTTATGCATTTGTTTGCATTGTATTTATTGTTTCTTCCCCCTCTTCTCTCGCTAGACACCGAGACCGACGCTGCTGCCCCCCGGTTCGACTACGGAGTTGACGACCCCTCCTTGCCGAAAGCAACCGTGCAAGCCCCCTTGATCACCAAATATCGCCTATTCTCCTCTATACTGCTTGCATTAGAATAGTGTAGCATGTTACTGCTTTTCGTTAATCCTATTCTGATGCATAGCCTGACCATTGTTGCTACATCTGTTGATACCTTACTTGCAATCCTAAATACTTAGTATAGGATGCTAGTTTATCATCATTGGCCCTACATTCTTGTCAGTCTGCCTTGCTATACTATCGGGCCGTGATCACTTGAGTGGTGATCACGGGTATATACTATACATATATACATACTTCAGATGGTGACTAAAGTCGGGTCCGCTCGAAGAGTACCCGCGAGTGATTCACGGATTGGGGGCTGAAAGGACCTTTGTCCCGACGGCCCTCTGTGTGGATCTTTGTGGCGGAGCGACAGGGCAGGTTGAGACCACCTAGGCGAGAGGTGGGCCTGGCCCTGGTCGGCGTCATGCGTTGCTTCATAATAACACGCTTAACAAGATCTTGGTATTTGATCTGAGTCTGGCCATTTGGTCTATACGCACTAACCAACGACGTGGGAAAGATACGTGCACTCGACGTCGTGGTATCAGCCGAAGCCTTCTAGACGTCAGCGACTGAGCGGCGCGCGCCGGATTGGAACGTAAGCCTGCTCTTGTATTAGGGGGCTAGTTCTGCTTTCGGCCGCCCACGCAACGTCTTGGTGTGCAATGGGCGATGGGCCTGACCCTGCGCCATAGGAGTTAGACCGGCGTGCTGACCTCTCTATTAGGCCTAGGTGGGGCTGCGACGTGTTGATCTTCCAAGGCCGGGCATGACCCAGGAAAGTGTGTCCGGCCAAATGGGATCGAGCGTGTTGGGTTATGTGGTGCACCCCTGCAGGGAAGTTTATCTATTCGAATAGCCGTGTCCCTCGGTAAAAGGACAACCCGGAGTTGTACCTTGACCTTATGACAACTAGAACCGGATACTTAATAAAACACACTCAGACAAGTTCCACAGACAACCCGATGATCGCTTTTCTACAGGGTGACGAGGGGAGGATCGCCGGGTAGGATTATGCTATGCGATGCTGCTTGGAGGACTTCAGTCTACTCTCTTCTTCATGCTGCAAGACAGAGGAGGCCAGAAGCGTAGTCTTCGACATGACTAGCTATCCCCCTCTTATTCTGGCATTATGCAGTTCAGTCCACTGATATGGCCCTTTACACATATACCCATGCATATGTAGTGTAGCTCCTTGCTTGCGAGTACTTTGGATGAGTACTCACGGTTGCTTTCTCCCCCTTTTCTCCTTTCCTTTCTTTCTGGTTGTTGCAACTAGATGTTGGAGTCCAGGAGCCAGACGCCACCGTCGACGATGACTCCTACTATGCTGGAGGTGCCTACTACTACGTGCAGGCAGCTGACGACGACCAGGAGTAGTTAGGAGGATCCCAGGCAGGTGGCCTGCGCCTCTTTCGATCTGTATCCCAGTTTGTGCTAGCCTTCTTAAGGCAGACTTGTTTACTTATGTCTGTACTCAGATATTGGCTTCCGCTGACTCGTCTATGATCGAGCACTTGTATTCGAGCCCTCGAGGCCCCTGGCTTGTATTATGATGCTTGTATGATTATTTATGTTTTAGAGTTGTGTTGTGATATCTTCCCGTGAGTCCCTGATCTTGATCGTACACATTTGCGTGCATGATTAGTGTACGATTGAATCGGGGGCGTCACATATGAACCATAGATAAGTTGGAGTACAGTAGATATTACACCAATATGAATTTAGAATGAGTTCATTACAGTACCTAAGTGGTGGTTTTATATTCTTATACTAACGGAGCTTACGAGTTTTGTGTTGAGTTTTGTGTGGTTGAAGTTTTCAAGTTTTGGGTAAAGATTCGATGGACTATGGAATAAGGAGTGGCAAGAGCCTAATCTTGGAGATGCCCAAGGCACCCCAAGGTAATATTCAAGGACAACCAAGCAACTAAGCTTGGGGATGCCCCGGAAGGCATCCCCTCTTTCGTCTTCGTTCATCGGTAACTTTACTTGGAGCTATATTTTTATTCGCCACATGATATGTATTTTGCTTGGAGCGTCATTTTATTTTGTTAGTTCTTGCTTGCTGTTAGTTAGAATAATGTTTTGCATCTTTAGTCTCAATAAAAAAGTCAAGGATAGCCTTTGCCATGCTTATTTTGCTAGTTTGCATGTTGCTGTTTGAAAATAGAAAGTTTACCGCTGTTGCAAAAATTGCCTAGAAAAGTCAGACCAGGGTCTAACGTTGAATATTTTTGCATATTGAGATCTGATAAATTTATTACTGTGGGAATTTTATTTCATAATTTTTGGAGTCAGGGAAGTATTGATACTCTTGCATTCTTTACAGACTGTACTGTTTTGGCAGATTGCTGTTATGGTTGCATTGTTTGCATATGTTTGCTTGTTTAATGATTCTATTTGATGATAGGAGTATTAAATATGCAGAGGCATTTAGTATTCAATGTTGAATAATAATTTAAGTGATTTGTTACAGTATAATATGATAAGGTTTTGCATTGGTTTATACTAACCTATCTCACGAGTTCTTGTTGAGTTTGTTGTGAATGAAGCTTTTGATAAAAAGAGAAACCATGATATGAGAGGAATTAAGGAGACACAAAAGCTCAAGCTTGGGGATGCCCAAGGCACCCCAAGATAATATTTCAAGAAGTGTCAAGCATCTAAGCTCGGGGATGCCCCGGTAGGCATCCCACCTTTCTTCTTCAACAACTATCGGTTAGTATCGGTTGAGCCTAAGTTTTTGCTTCTTCACATGAGTTGTGCTATCCTTGCAATGTAGTTTTCTTTAGCTTTGCTTGCTGTTTGAATAAGTATCAAGATCTGAAATTATTTAATGAGGGAGAGCCTTACACAAATTGGAATTTGCTAGAATACTCTATGTGCTTCACTTATATCTTTTAGAGCACGGTGGTGGATTTGTTTTAAAGAAACTTGATCTCTCATGCTTCACTTAGATTATTTTGAGAGTCGCTAATAGAATGGTAATTTGCTTAATGTTAATATACTTGGTGTTCAAGATATGTGAAACTTTCTTTTTGAGTGAATTAAATTAAGTTTGATGCTTGATAATTGTTTTGAGATATGGAGGTGATAATATCAAAGTCATGCTAGTTGAGTAGTTGTGAATTTGAGAAATACTTGTCTTGAAGTTTGCAAGTCCCATAGCATGCACGTATGGGTAAAGTTGTGTAACAAATTTGAAGCATGAAGTGTACCTGGCTTGTGCATCCTTATGAGTGGCGGTCGGGGACGAGAGATGGTCTTTTCCTACCAATCTATCCCCCTAGGAGCATTGTGAGTAGTACTTGATTTTTGATGACTTCTAAATTTTTACAATAAGTATATGAGTTCTTTTGACTAATGTTGAGTCCATGGATTATACGCACTCTCACCTTTCGACCTTTGCTAGCCTCTTCGGTACCGTGCATTGCCCTTTCTCACATTGAGAGTTGGTGCAAACTTCGCCGGTGCATCCAAACCCCGTGATATGATACACTCTTTCACACATAAACCTCCTTATATCTTCCTCAAAACAGCCACCATACCTACCTATTATGGCATTTCCATAGCCATTCCGAGATATATTGCCATGCACTTTCCACAGTTCAGTTCATCATGACATACTTTACATTTGTCATATTGCCATTGCATGATCTTGTAGTTGACATCGTATTTGTGGCAAAGCCACCATGCATTATTTTTCATACATGTCACTCTTGATTCATTGCACCATCCCGGTACACCGCCGGAGGCATTCATATAGAGTCATATCTTGTTCTAGTTTCGAGTTGTAATATCAAGTTGTTGTAATAAAAGTGTGATGATCATCATTATTAGAGCATTGCCCCAGTGAGGAAAAGGATGATGGAGACTATGATTCTCCCACAAGTCGGGATGAGACTCTAGACGAAAAAAAGGAAGAAAGGCCAAAAAAAGGAAGGCCCAAAAAAAGAGAGAAAGGCCAAAATAAAAAAAAGAAAGGCCCAAAAAAAATAACAAAAAAATGAGAGAAAAAGAGAGAAGGGGCAATGTTACTATCCTTTTACCATATTTGTGCTTCAAAGTAGCACCTTGTTTTTCATATAGTGAGTCTCATATATTGTCTTGTTCATACTAGTGGGAATTTTTCATTATAGAACTTGGCTTGTATATTCCTACGATGGGCTTCCTCAAATGCCCTAGGTCTTTGTGAGCAAGCGAGTTGGATGCACACCCACTAGTTTTCTTTTGTTGAGCATTCATAGCTCTAGTGCATCCGTTGCATGGCAATCCCTACTCACTCACATCGGTACCTATTGATGGGCATCTCCATAGCCCGTTGATACACCTAGTTGATGTGAGACTTTCTCCTTTTTTGTCTTCTCCACACAATCCCCATCATCATATTCTATTCCACCCATAGTGCTATATCCATGGCTCGCGCTCATGTATTGCGTGAAGGTTGAAAAAGTTTGAGATTATTTGAGTATGAAACAATTGCTTGGCTTGTCATCGGGGGTATAGAAGTTGGGAAGAACTTTGTGTGACGAAAATGAAGCATAGCCTAACTATATGATTTTGTAGGGACGAACTTTCTTTGGCCATGTTATTTTGATAAGACATGATTGCTTTGATTAGTATGCTTGAAGTATTATTATTTTTATGTCAATATGAACTTTTGTCTTGAATCTTTCGGATCTGAATATTCATATCACAATTAAGAAGATTTAAATTGAAATTATGCCAAAGTATCACTCCGCATCAAAAATTCTTTTTTATCATTTACCTACTCGAGGACGAGCAGGAATTAAGCTTGGGGATGCTTGATACGTCTCCAACGCATCTATAAATTTTGATTGCTCCATGCTACTTTATCTACTGTTTTAGGCAATATTGGGCTTTATTATCCACTTTTATATTATTTTTGGGACTAACCTATTAACCGGAGGCCCAGCCCAGATTTGCTATTTTATGCCAATTTCAGTGTTTCGAGGAAAAGGAATATCAGACGGAGTCAAAACGGAACTAAATCAACTGGAGATGTTATTTTTGGAAGGAAACCCACCTGATGGACTTGGACCCCACGTCAGAAGATATGGGAGGTGCTCACAAGGGTGGGGGGCGCACCCCCCTGGGCACGGCCCCCTGCCTCGTGGGGCCCCCGTAGCTCCACCGACGTTCTCCTTTCACCCATATATACCTACACACCCTAAAACTTCCAGAACAGAAAATAGATCGGGAGTTCCGCCGCCGCAAGCCTCTGTAGCCACCAAAAACCAATTGGGACCCTATTCCGGCACCCTGCCTAAGGGGGATCCCATCACCGGAGGCTATCTTCATCATCCTGGCGCTATCCATGACGAGGAGGGAGTAGTTCACCCTCAGGGCTGAGGGTATGTACCAGTAGCTATGTGTTTGATCTCTCTCTCTCTCTCCTGTTCTCTCTCGTGTTCCTCAATGGCACGATCTTGATGTATCCCGAGCTTTGCTATTGTAGTTGGATCTTATGATGTTTCTCCCCCTCTACTCTCTTGTGATGAACTGAGTTTCCCCTTTGAAGTTTTCTTATCGGATTGAGTCTTTTATGAACACTTGATGTATGTCTTGCGTGGGATAACCGTGGTGACAATGGGTTATTCTATTGATCCACTTGATATATGTTCTGGTGATCAACTTGCGGGTTTCGTGACACTTGGGAACCTATGCATAGGGGTTGGCACACGTTCTTGACTCTCCGGTAGAAACTTTGGGGCACACTTTGAAGTACTTTTACGTTGGTTGGATGAATCTGAGATTGTGTGATGCATATCATATAATCATGCCCGCGGATACTTGAGGTGACAATGGAGTATCTAGGTGACATTAGGGTTTTGGTTGATTTGTATCTTAAGGTGTTATTTTAGTACGAACTCTTTTATAGATCGATCCGAAAGAACAGCTTTGTAGTGGTTTCGTACCCGACCATAATCTCTATGTTTGTTCTCCGCTATTAGTGGCTTTGGAGTGACTCTTTGTTGCATGTTGAGGGCTTGTCATATGTTCTATCTATGTTATTATTGTTGAGAGAACTTACACTAGTGAAAGTATGAACCCTAGGCCTTGTTTCCTATCATTGCAATACCGTTTACGCTCACTTTTACCGCTCGCTACCTTGCTGTTTTTATTATTTCAGATTACAAAAACCTTTATCTACCATCTATTTTGCACTTGTATCTTCATCTCTTCGCCGAACTAGTGCACCTATACAATTTACCATTGTATTGGGTGTGTTGGGGACACAAGAGACTTTTTGTTATTTGGTTGCAGGATTGTTTGAGAGATACCATCTTCCTCCTACGCCTCCTACGGATTGATAAACCTTAGGTCACCCACTTGAGGGAAATTTGCTACTGTCCTACAAACCTGTGCACTTGCAGGCCCAACAACATCTACAAGAAGAAGGTTGTGTAGTAGACATCACTGCTCCGGACATGTTTAGCTATGCGGGGAAGACTTGGGCTTGGGCGCTGGAGCTCGAGGGGGCAAGAGTGGGCGAAGGAGGAAGAAGGCGTGGGTAAAAATGGGGGAATCTTATCCCTTTATAGAGGCACCGGAAGTGGTGCGCCTCCCCACTTGCCCATTGGGAATCGCTTATTTCCCAAGCGCCACGAATAATGGCGTGGTGGGATTACCCATACCCGTATTGATGAGAATCCCGTAATAAGGGGACACGATCTCTGCTTTGACAAGACGTGTCACAGAAACCGCCTCGTAATATGCGTTGTAGCTGGTTGTGGGGAAACGGTTCGAATAATGGATCCGATCATAATAGTGTGTCACGTCACCAGAAAAAGTTGTCAGCAGATTGCATTTGTGAAATATCATTCTCTCTACGGTGGTATGTGAAGACCATTTTTCAGATCCGGACACGATTGGAGTGTTCGATAATTACTTTGGAGTATTCGGAGGAGGAACCCGCATTGCAATGCCGAAGACAATACTGCGCGCCGGACTCGTCATCATTGAAGCCTGGTTCGGGGACTCTTGAGGAGTCTGGATTAGGGGTATCGGACAGCGGACTGTGTACAACGTCCGGATTATTGAAGCATGAAGATACAAGACTCAAGACTTCGGCCCGTGTCCGGATGGGACCTTCCTTGGCGTGGAAGGCAAGCTTGGCGATCCAGATATTATATTTCCTTCCTTGTAACCGACTCCATGTAAACCCTAGCCCTCTCCGGTGTCTATATAAACCGGAGAGGTTGGTCCTTAGAAGGCCGATCACAATTACATTCATACCATCATAGGCTAGCTCTTAGGGTTTAGCCTCTACGATCTCGTAGTAGATCTACTCTTGTACTACCCATATCATCAATATTAATCAAGCAGGAAGTAGGGTTTTACCTCCATCGAGAGGGCCCGAACCTGGGTAAACACCTGTGTCCCTTACTTCTTGTTACCATTAGCCTTGACGCACAGATCGGGACCGCCTACCCGAGATCCGCCGGTTTTGACACCGACAACGAGCTACTGACTTGATGGAAATAATACATACCAATGTATGCGGTCCAATGAGTGTTGATGCTCGTGGCTGATATCGTTATTTTCTCACCTTCATAGATGATTTGAGTAGATATGAGTATATTTACTTAATGAAGCACAAGTCTGAAACATTTAAAAGTTCAAAGAATTTCAGAGTGAAGTGGAGAATCATCGTAACAAGAAAATAAAGTTTCTACAATCTGATCGTAGAGGAGAATATTTGAGTTACGAGTTTGGCCTTCATTTAAAACAATGTGGAATAGTTTCACAGATCATGCCACATGGAACACCACAGCGTAATGGTGTGTCCAAACGTCGTAACCGCACTTTATTGGATATGGTGCGATCTATGATGTATCTTACAGATTTACCACTATCATTTTGGGGTTATGCATTAGAGACAGCTGCATTCACTTTAAATAGGGCACCATCAAAATCCGTTGAGACGACGCCTTATGAACTGTGGTTTGGCAAGAAACCAAAGTTGTCGTTTCTTAAAGTTTGGAGCTGCGATGCTTATGTGCAAAAGTTTCAACCTGATAAGCTCGAACCTAAATCGGAGAAGTGCGTCTTCATAGAATACCCAAAGGAAACTGTTGGGTACACCTTCTATCACAGATCCGAAGGCAAGATATTCGTTGCTAAGATGGATCCTTTCTAGAGAAGGAGTCTCTCTCGAAAGAAGTGAGTCGGAGGAAAGTAGATCTTGATAAGGTAATTGTACCTTCTCCCGAATTGGAAAGTAGTTTATCACAGAAATCAGTTCCAGTGATTCCTACAACAATTAGTGAGGAAGCTAATGATGATGATCATGAAGCTTCAGATCAAGTTACTACCGAACTTCGTAGATCTTCCAGATTAAGATCCGCACCAGAGTGGTATGGTAATCCTATTCTGGAGGTCATGTTACTTGACCATGGCGAACCTACGAACTATGAGAAAGCGATGATGAGCCCAGATTCCGCAAAATGGCTTGAGGCCATGAAATCTGAGATGGGATCCATGTATGAGAACAAAGTACGGACTTTTGTTGACTTTCCCGATGATCGGCAAGCCATCGAGAATAGATGGATCTTCAAGAAGAAGACTGACGGTGATGGTAATGTTACTGTCTACAAAGCTCGACTTGTTGTGAAAGGTTTTTGACAAGTTCAAGGGGTTACTACAATGAGACTTTCTCACCCGTAGCGATGCTTAAGTTTGTCCGCATCATGTTAGCAATTGCCGCATTTTATGAGTATGAAATTTGGCAAATGGATGTCAAAACTGCATTCCTGAATGGATTTCTGGAAGAAGAGTTGTATATGATGCAACCAGAAGGTTTTGTCGATTCGAAAGGTGCTAACAAAGTGTGCAAGCTCCAGCGATCCATTTATGGACTGGTGCAAGCCTCTCGGAGTTGGAATAAATGTTTTGATAGTGTGATCAAAGCATATGGTTTTATACAGACTTTTGGAGAAGCCTGTATTTACAAGAAAGTGAGCGGGAGCTCTATAGCATTTCTGATATTATATGTAGACGACATATTCTTGATTGGAAATGATATAGAATTTCTGGATAGCATAAAAGGATACTTGAATAAAAGTTTTTCAGTGAAAGACCTCGGTGAAGCTGCTTATATATTGGGCATCAAGATCTATAGAGATAGAACAAGACGCTTAATTGGACTTTCACAAAGCACATACCTTGATAAAGTTTTGAAGAAGTTCAAAATGGATCAAGCAAAGAAAGGGTTCTTGCCTGTACTACAAGGTGTGAAGTTGAGTCAGACTCAAAACCCGACCATGGAAGAAAATAGAAAGAGAATGAGAAGTCATTCCCTATGCCTCAGTCATAGGTTCTATAAAGTATGCTATGCTGTGTACCAGACCTATTGTATACCTTGTTCTATATTTGGCAAGGGAGTACAATTTTGATCTAAGAGTAGATCACTGGATAGCGATCAAGAATATCCTTAGTAAGGACCAAGGAAATGTTTCTCGATTATGGAGGTGATAAAAGAGTTCGTCGTAAAGAGTTACATCGGTACAAGCTTTTACACCAATCCAGATGACTCTAAGTCTCAGTCTGGATACATATTGAAAGTGGGAGAAAATAGCTAGAGTAGCTCCGTACAGAGCATTGTAGACATAGAATATTTGCAAAATACATACGGCTATGAATGTGATAGACCCGTTGACTAAACTTCTCTCACGAGCAAAACATGATCATACCTTAGTACTCTTTGGGTGTTAATCACAGAGCGATGTGAACTAGATTATTGACTCTAGTAAACCCTTTGGGTGTTGGTCACATGACGATGTGAACTATGGGTGTTAATCATATACAGATATGAATATTGGTGCTAAATCACATGATGATGTGAACTAGATTATTGACTCTAGTGCAAGTGGGACACTGAAGGAAATATGCCCTAGAGGCAATAACTATTTATTTCCTTATTTCATGATAAAATGTTTATTATTCATGCTAGAATTGTATTAACCAGAAACTTAGTACATGTGTGAATACATAGACAAACAAAGTGTCACTAGTATGCCTCTACTTGACTAGCTCGTTAAATCAAAGATTGTTAAGTTTCCTAGCCATAGACATGAGTTGTCATTTGATTAACGGGATCACATCATTAGGACAATGATGTGATTGACTTGACCCATTCCGTTAGCTTAGCACTTGATCATTTAGTATGTTGCTATTGCTTTCTTCATGACTTATACATGTTCCTATGACTATGAGATTATGCAACTCCCGTTTACCAAAGGAACACTTTGTGTGCTACCAAACGTCACAATGTAATTGGATGATTATAAAGGTGCTCTACAGGTGTCTCCGAAGGTACTTGTTGAGTTGGCGTATTTTGAGATTATGATTTGTCACTCTGATTGTCGGAGAGGTATCTCTGGGCCCTCTCGGTAATGCACATCACTATAAGCCTTGCAAGCAACATGACTAATGAGTTAGTTGCGGGATGATGCATTACAGAACAAGTAAAGAGACTTGCCGGTAACGAGATTGAACTAGGTATTGAGATACCGACGATAGAATCTCGGGCAAGTAACATATCGATGACAAAGGGAACAACGTATGTTGTTATGCGGTTTGACCGATAAAGATCTTCATAGAATATGTGGGAGCAAATATGAGCATCCAGGTTCCACTATTGGTTATTGACCGGAGACGTGTCTCGGTCATGTCTACATAGTATTCGAACCCTTAGGGTCCGCACGCTTAACGTTCGGTGACGATTTATATTACGAGTTTATGTGTTTTGATGTACCGAAGGTAGTTCCAAATCCAGGAGGAGATCGAGGACATAATGAGGAGTCTCAAAATGGTCGAGACGTAAAGATCCATATATTGGACGACTATATTCGGACATCAGAAAGATTCCGAGTGATTCGTGTATTTTCGGAGTACCGGGGAGTTACGGGAATTCACCGGGAGAAGTATTAGGCCTTATTGGGCCATACGGGAATAGAGGAGAGAGGCCAAAAGGAAGCAGGCACGTGCCCCCCTCTGGTCCGAATTGGACAAGTAGTGCAGCCCCCTTTTCCTTCTCCCTCTCCCCCTCTTTCCTTCTCTCCTACTCCGGAAAGGAAAGGGGAATCCTACTAGGACTTGGGAGTCCTAGTAGGACTCCCCACACTTGGCGCGCCCCCTCTAGGGCCGGCCTCTCCCTCCCTCCTTTATATACGGGGCAAGGGGGCTCCTCCAGACACAACAATTGATCTCTTGATCTCTTAGCCGTGTGCGGTGCCCCTCTCCACCAGATTCCACCTTGGTAATATCGTAGCGGTGCTTTGGCGAAGCCCTGCGTCGGTAGCATCATCACCACCGTCATCATGCCGTCGTGCTGACGGAACTCTCCCGCAAAGCTCTACTGGATCGGAGTTCATGGGACGTCATCGAGCTGAACGTGTGCTGAACTCGGAGGTTCCGTACGTTTGGCACTTGATCGGTCAGATCGTGAAGACGTACGACTACATCAACCGCGTTGTGCTAACACTTCCGCTTTCGGTCTACGAGGGTACGTGGACGACACTCTCCCCTCTCGTTGCTATGCATCACCATGATCTTGCGTGTGCGTAGGAATTTTTTTGAAATTACTATGTTCCCCAACAAACCCTAGTGACAACGCCGAAGCGATCAACCAAATGACTGTACCGCACCCCCACTTTATATAGGCTTCCGTCGCTGGCTCAAGACTTGGGCCTCGCATGGATCCTAAAGCCCAAAGTCTATTCGGCCTGGATCTGAATCTGAATAGAATCACGTCTGACTCATGGAGTCGGACCGGGCCTCATAGGTTCCTTCCCTTAAGCACGCGACCCCTTAGGTTCTCGTTCACTTGGTCACGAGTCAGATCACATCCGACTCGGCTAGTCGATAGCGGCCTCTAGCAAAGCGTGTTGACTCCAAATGTCCAATGAAGCTAGTTAGTGAAAGGACCACGATGTCGCCTAGAGGGGGGGTGAATAGGCGTTTTAAAATCTTTTACGGATTTGGCTATATCCTAATGCGGAAATAAACTAAGTGGATACTTTTCAAGCACAAATCCTAAATATACTAGGCTCACTAAGTGCACCAACAGCTTAGGATAAACAAGATGAGAACAACGAGTTTATGAGTAAGCACAAGTAAGTACACAAATTTACTCAATGTATATCACAACATATGTAAATGAATAATACACACAACCACAAGTAAGCAATACAAGCTTACACAAATTATGTCACAAGATATGGAAATGAATGTTACAAGCTAGAAATTCACACTCAGCACAAGATAGAACAATGGTAGCAAGTATGAATTGCAGACTATAAAGCGTTGGCCTAAATGATCTCTACGATATGGTAACCAATACAATATAATGAGGACAACAAGATATAGTGAATGCAAGGTCGACCAAAGTAAACCACAAGTAAGGAGTTAGGGTTAGGGATAACCAAAGTCACGAAGACGAGGATGTATCCCGATGTTCACTTCCTTGGAGGGAAGCTAGTCACCGTTAGAGAGGTGGATGTTACCACGAAGGCACACCAACGCCACGAAGGCTCACCCTATTCTCCTTGAGATATCACCACGAAGGCGATTCTCGACCACTAGTGGTAGACCTTGAGGCGGCCTCCAAACCTTCACAAACTTTCCGGGGGACAAATCACAAGTTGATTCCTCACCGGAGCACTCCTACCGCCTAGGAGTCTCCAACCTCCAAGAGTAACAAGAAAAAAGGGGAAATGCTCAAGACTTTCTCAAATCACGAATTCCTTTGGTCAAGAGAGGGAGAGGGAGTGGATCTATCACTTGATTGGAAAAACTCTCAAGAACTCTCACAAATCTCTCTGAGATCTAAGATTTGGTGTAGGAGAAGTGAGAGGGAGCCACTAGTGTTCTTGGGGCGATTTGGGATGAAGTGCTCGACCCTCCCCCGGAGTGGGAGAGGGATATTTATACCCCCAAGAAAATAGAGCCGTTTCCCGCAGTTGTTGACCTGCCGGGATGATCTGGATGCATACCCGGATGATCCGGGCAATGCCCGAATGATCCGGGAAGGTCAATATACAATGTGATGTCCAGGGATGTAGCCGGATGATCCGGCCAACAAAAAACAGCAGGAGACCCGAAACTAAAACATGCATAACTTTTACATCCGGACTCCGATTTTGATGATCTTGGGCTCGTTTTGAAGCTATGGGAAAAGCCCAGGTCGTCACATAGAGAACCACCCAAGATCAACAAAAATGGAGGATAAAATTATGCAAAGGTTTTATCATGTATTTGGGTGACCTATTTGGCTTTGGATTTTCTTTGATAGATGTATAGGCATTTGGTATTTGTATTGGATAGGAACGAAATATGCCTATGTTGGAATAAGATGTGAGGAAGTAGAAATAGAAGATGTTGACTTGAGCAAATCTATCACTAACCCCTTTCATCCCCTCTTAATAGTGCGGGATCCCTATAACTCAAGAATCATAAAAAAACTATACTAGATAGCTTCCAAAAACTCATTCTTGAGCATATATCCTTTTCGATGGTCATCGATCCTGACAACTAAAGCCAAAGGAACTAATAACTTTGACTAAAGCATTCCAATTGAGCTTGATGTTGACGTTTTTGCTTGGCTCAAGTCAGAACGATGATCTTGATCATGACACTTGGTGAAGGCTTGAAATAGATCCCCCATACAAAATGTGGGAAGGTTTTCTTTGTATTCATCTTCACGTGTCCATCATGTGATCATCCTCAAGCTTCAAGCATGTAATCCTTCAGGATGGTTATCTTGAACTTGCTCTTGTCAACCATGATCATCAACACTTGATGTCATCCTCTTATGGACACTTGAAATCTCTCGCTCAATGCGAGCCCATGAGATTCACCTAACCCTCAAAAACATAGACAACACATAGTATGGGTTAGTACACAAAGTGCAATTGACAATTTCTTATCATACCACAAGATCCTATGTGGTGCATCGTTTGCACTCGTGTGTTGACCATTTAGTGTTCGATTTTGAGCTTCCTCTTGGTCAACCGATATCTCTACTCCATGTTTAATCTTGACGTCTTGGAGGGTATATTGAACTCTTCACTTGAATAGCTTGCTTGAATACTTGATCAATCATGACTCAACACATGAGTCCATTATGATCATATCTTTTAGCCACTCCTAGAATTCATCATTCAAATCATCCTTTTAGGATCTTGATCCATTGTGGCTCAAACCATAGCTCTAAGTAGGTAATCCTTCAGATACTCCGATGAACTCCATTTTGATCATGTCTATGTAATTGTTGCTTCAAAGGAGTTGTCTTCCAATATTCTTCAATCATTTTCCAATGGGACTAATCTTCGAATGTATATCTCAATGTAAACATTAGTCTATAAGGATTGTCATTTAATTACCAAAACCACACATGGGGACTTACATGTACTTTCAGTTAGGTGAACCCGTACATCACACTTATGTTCCCTTTGCCACACGATATATGTTGTCGGGCTCAAGGCGAGTCTGTCCTCCTTGTGCTAGCCCGACCTCTTTCTTGTTCCAGTGATGCCAACCACAAACCGGGTTATCTCACAATCCTAATCGCATGGCCATGCTTATTTTGGTAGGATCACACAAGGGGCCCAGAGTATATCTCTCCTGATTGGAGGGGCAAATTCCATCTTGCTCGACCATGTCTCGCAGCATGGGTCCGGACAAGCCCGAAACCTACCTTTGTAACTACCCAGTCACGGAGTAGCGTTTGGTTGGCCCAAAGCAAGTTTTTCACCGTCCCGGGTACATGCGCCAACTCAGGTCTTAGGATATAGAATGTATGTTGTACTAGAGACTCACAAATGACATATCCTTGTGTCTCATAGTTGGGTTTGTCCGACTCAGACCTTATCTCGACTCGGATCCGACTACGTCGAATTCGACCAGATCCTTTCGAGTCGATATTATCCAGTTAGCATCCAATGCTCCATGGCTAGTGAGACCAAGCCATCGACCGAGTCATCTGCTAGTCTAGTCGGCTGCGCATCCACACAACCCTTTCGACTAGGAACCTTTTAGGACAGTAATCATACAATGCACAGTCCCACAAACAAGTCACGTACTTGCTGATATACATCATTGATAATGTCCAAGGACTATCTTTGTTCATAAACACATAGGAAATATCATCATACATGATTGCCTCTAGGGCATATATCCAACACCTAGGCCACCCTTATTGATCATCTCCTTCATGAAATTGTTGTAGTATGTCGGGTCGTCCAGCATCGGGGTTGGCATACCATCAAATAGGTTGCAGGCATCGGAATGTTGCCCGTGAGGATCACCAGCGGGCGCTTCCTTTTGCGTCCCGGTGGACTAGTCAGCCTTAGGTGTGGCATTGAGATCATGGGGAGGCACCACGGGGACGACCGGCAAGGAAGGGGGCGTTGCGTATGTGCATTGGGCCGTGATATGTCTACAATGTATCTATAATTTTTTACTGTTCCATGCTATTATAGTATCAATCTTGCATGTTTATTATGCAATTATATAACATTTTTGGGACTAACCTACTAACCTAGTGCCAGTGCCGGTTGCCATTTTTTTCTTGTTTTCGGTTTTTCAGAAAATCAGTACCGAACCGAATCCAAACACTATGAAACTTTTTGACGATATTTTCTGGACCAGAGGGACCCTAGAAGCTTCAGGAGAAGACCTGCGGAGCAACGAGGGAGCAACAAGCCCGCAGGGCGCACCCCTCGGCTTGTGAGTCCCTCGTGGCACCTCTTGACCTAATTTCAGCTCTATAAATTCCCAAATATTCCCAATACATCAGAGAGCCACCCGAAACACTTTTTCCGCCGCCGCAAGCCTCTGTTCTTCCGCGATCCCATCTGGAGGCCTTCTCCATACTCTGCCGGAGGGGAATTGATCACGGAGGGCCTCTACATCAACCTTGCTGCCCTTCTGATAATGCGTGAGTAGTTTACCACAGACCTACGGGTCCATAGCTAGTAGCTAGATGGTGCTACCTCTTGAGATTGCGTTGGTTTTCCCTTGAAGAGGAAAGGGTGATGCAGCAAAGTAGCGTAAGTATTTCCCTCAGTTTTGAGAACCAAGGTATCAATCCAGTAGGAGACGATGCACAAGTCACCGAATACCTGCACATACAATTAGGAACTTGCAACCAACGGGATAAAGGGGTTGTCAATCCCTTCACGGTCACTCGCAAAAGTGATATCTGATAGAGATAATAAAGTAAATATTTGTTGGTATTTTTGATGTATAGATTGGAAAGTAAAGATTGCAAAATAGTAAACGAGATTCAAAAATATGGAAAAGAGACTTTAATATAATGGAAAAGAGATCCGGGGGCCATAGGTTTCACTAGTGGCTTCTCTCGAGATAGCATGTATTACGGTGGGTGAACAAATTACTGCCGAGCAACTAATAAAAAAGCGCATAATTATGATGACATCTAAGGCAATGATCATGAACATAGGCATCACGTCTGTGTCAAGTAGACCGACTCCTGCCTGCGTCTACTACTATTACTCCACACATCAACCACTATCCAGCATGCATCTAGAGTATTAAGTTCATAAGAACAGAGTAACGCATTAAGCAAGATGACATGATGTAGAGGGATAAACTCAAGCAATATGATATAAACCCCATCTTTTTATCTGCGATGGAAACAATACAATACGTTCCTTGCCGCCCCTACTGTCACTTGGAAAGGACACCGCAAGATTGAACCCAAAGCTAAGCACTTCTCCCATGGCAAGAAACATCAATCTAGTAGGCCAAACTAAACCGACAATTCGAAGAGACTTGCAAAGATATCAAATCATGGATATAAGATTTCAGAGAAGAACGAAATAATATTCATAGATAATCTTGTTCATAAATCCACAATTCATCAGATCTCGGCAAACACACCACAAAAGAATATTACATCGAATAGATCTCCAAGAACATCGAGGAGAACTTTGTATTGAGAATCAAAGAGAGAAGAAGCCATCTAGCTAATAACTATGGACCTAAAGGTCTATGGTAAACTACTCATGCTTCGTCGGAGAGGTAATGGTGTTGATGTAGAAGCCCTCCGTGATCGATTCCCCCTCCGGCAGATCGCCGGAAAAGGCCCCAAGATGGGATCTCATACGTACAGAAGGTTGCGGTGGAGGAAAAGTGGTTTCATGGCTCCCTTGATGTGTTTAGGGTATAAGAGTATATATAGGTGAAAGAACTAGGTCGGTGGAGCAAGGGGCCCACAAGGGTGGGGGCGCGCCTACCCCCTGGACGCGCCCTCCTACCTCGTGGACGCCTCATTGTGTCTCCGACTTCATCTCCAAGTCTTCTGGTTTGCTTTCGGTCTAAGAAAGATCATCACAAAGGTTTCATTCCGTTTGGACTCCGTTTGG
The DNA here is from genome assembly GCA_021437245.1 of Aegilops speltoides. Classification (NCBI taxonomy): domain Eukaryota; kingdom Viridiplantae; phylum Streptophyta; class Magnoliopsida; order Poales; family Poaceae; genus Aegilops; species Aegilops speltoides. The sequence goes on from CM038142.1 coordinate 117,663,331, forward strand.
TATTCCTTCTCTGCAAAACTCTAAAATAGGAAAAAAGAAACAGAAACTGGCACTGGGCCTTCGATTAATAGGTTAGTCCCAAAGATAATATAAAAGAGCTTATTTAAGCCCATTAAACATCCAAACAGATAATATAATAGCATGAAATAATCAAAAATTATAGATACATTGGAGATGTATCAAGCATTCCCAAGCTTAATTCCTGCTCGTCCTCTAGTAGGTAAATGATACAAACATTTTTGATGTGGAATGCTAGCTAACATATTTATGAATGTAATTTTCTTTATTGTGGCATGAATGTTTAGATCTGAAAGATTCAAGACAAAAGTTTAATATTGACATAAATACAATAATACTTCAAGCATACTAACAAAGCAATCATGTCTTCTTTTTTTTTTGACTATGAACAGTAGGGTAAAACCCCACTGCAATTTTTATATTAATAGTTAAAGCAGCATATAGTCTGGTAGGCTTGAGGTAAGCCCACAAAAAAAGAAAAAGGGAATAAGAAAAAGAAAAAGAAAAAGAAAAAGAAAAAGGAAAAGAAAACTATAAAGAAGAAGAAAGAAAGAAGGAAATAAGAAATAAAGAAAAATAGAAAAACTATGGAAAAAAGTGAAATTATAACAATGCCTCTAGCCATAGGTTGAATTCGGTCAAATGCTTCTTCTTCATTCTGAATCTTAAAAGCTTGAGCTCCTCCATGAAGATGAATTTCCAACCCTGAAAGGATGGTGTGATGTTCTCAAAAATTTTGTTGTTTCTGCTTATCCAAATTGCCCATGCTCCTAGGATGATGATCTCCATATAAAAAGGTTGTTGCAGTTTGTCCTTTAGATCCCAAATGCTTCCAGAATCCATGTGTTTTGTGATCTTGTTGGACATATATAGTCCCAAAGATTGTTGCACAAATGGGCATCCCAAAAGAGATGATGTAAGGTTTCTTCCTGTTGACAATTATTTATCTGCACAGTTGTATTCTTCCAAAGACAAAGTTCTTCCTTCGAGCAAATTTCTAGTGTTAACTCTGTCATGCAAGAGTTGCGAAAAAAACTTTGTGTTTTGGCCGACATGAGCTTTTCCAGATCCAAGTGAAATGTGGAGGTGTTTGTTTATGACCTATTAATACCTTATATGCTTTGATGGAAGAATATGTGTCTTTACCCCAGATGTAGCTCCAAGTATCCAAAGATTCCAGAAATTCAGATTGTCTCAAAGAGATACAAATATCCTCCATTGCTAAGAACTCCTCATATGCCTCTGTTGTCAAAGGTAAGAAGAATAGGTCCCAAGATACTCATCAAGTACTGCTGAATGTTCATTTGTGGATTTCGACAAAAGTGTACAGGTGGTGAAACTTGTGCTTGAGTACAGCCTGGTGCCAAAGATCATCCCAAAATAAGCACTGACTCCATCTCCCACATTGCATCTAGCAATAGCTTTGTAGTGATCCGTAGTGCGTGTTTGCTTTCCACGGAAAGAACCCACCATGTTGTCCCCAGTAACTGCCCATCACTGTAGTATGTTTCCCATATTAAGTTGACCCATGGTATGTCATGCCTGTTGTAAAACTTGTGTAGGTTCTTCATAAGCGAGTTTTGTTGTGAGTGAAAATATCCAAGATTCCTAGGCCTCCACGATCTTTGGGTCGCACACGTAGTCCAAGCAACAAGAGCAGCTGCGGTCCTCCATATCTGGGCTTCTCCAAAGACAAAGGCCTTAAGTATTTTACAATTTGGTTTTAATAGTTATTGGAATGTCCAGCATGTCATGAAGAACACAACTAAAGAAGTTAGCACTGACTTCACCAAAGATTAATTTGCCTGCTGAGTCATGAAGATGGAAAGTCCTGCTAATCTTTTTGCAACTTTATTGACTAGAGGCAAACATTGCTCCACAAAGGCTTATATATACCTAATGGTAATCCCAGGTAATTGAAAGGGAAGTGTCCTCTTGCACATTGCAATGTGTTTGTGAATATCTCAATCCTATCTTCATTGATGTTTAGAGGAACCAGAAAGGACTTGCCATAATTCACTTTGAGTCCTGTAGCTGAGGCAAAAGTGTTCAGTAAGGCTTTCAGACAGAACAGTTGCCTAGAATCTGCCTGCATAATCACCAGAGTGTCATCTGCATATTGCACAATAGGGAAGTGTGGGCATGAGTTCACTTGTAGTGGTGCAGCTAGAAGATTCAACCTCATTGCTCTGTTTAATATAGATTGTAACATATCTGCTGCCAGCACAAAAATTAGTGGTGAAAAAGGATCTCCCTGTCTTACTCCCCTTTTGATGTAGAATTTTTTCCCTGGTACTCCATTTAGAAGTACTGAAGATGTGGCTGTTGAGAATAAGCTTTTCATCCAAGAGATCCACTTGTGACCAAACCCTTTAGCTTGAAATATATCCAATATTGCTTCATGCTCAATTGTATCAAATGCTTTTTCAAAGTCCAGTTTAATAACCAAAATTTCCTCCCTGGATTTATGACATTGGTGAATGTATTCATAAGCCCATCCTAGGCAATCCTGAATCACTCTGTCTTTTAGGAAACCATATTGATTGATATGAACCATGTGCAGAATTACTCTCTGTAGCCTGTTTGCCAGAATCTTGGTGATTATCTTGAGTACCCCATTTAGAAGAGAAATTGGTCTGAAATCATTTGGGGTAAGTGGCACTTCTTTCTTAGGGATCAGGGTGATGAAGGATGAGTTAATGCTCTCAAGATTTACATTTCCAGCATGAAAAGCTACTATAAGATCAATTACATCTGTTTTTATAATATCCCAGCAATTCTTGAGGAACTCATTATTGAAACCATCAGGACCAGGGGATTTATCATTAGGCAGATTCTTAACCACATCCTCAATTTCTTCTACTGTAAATGGTTTTTCCAGGTCATTGAAGAGTATTGGGTCCACTGTTTCTTCATACAATTCCTCAAGATTAAAGTGCATAGAGTGGCCATTGGTCTGAACCAACCTGTTCTTGAAAGCTTCCCACAGGATTGCTGCCTTTCCTTCATGGTCAGTAATTTCCACCTGGTCCTTGTTTAGCAACATAGCAATTTTGTTATTTCTATGATTGATTGTAGCTTTTGTGTGAAAGAATTTGGTATTCTCATCTCCAAACTTGACTCCTTTAATTTTCCCTCTTTGCTTCCAGTATACTTTTTGATTGTTAAGTATAGTGAGGAGGTAGTCCTTCATAATGTTTCTGCAGTTGTTCTCAAACAAAGGACAAAGCCCTGTATTCCTCAATGAAATCCCATAGGAAAATAATATCATTCAACTCTGCAATCTGCTTTTGTGACAAGATAAAGATTTAGCCCAGAGCTTTAGAGCTCTTCTAACATTCTTGAACTTAGCATTTATCTTTTTGCACTGTCAATGTGTCCCACCGGGATGCTCCAAGCATCGAAACCACTGCTTGCAATAGCTGTGGTTGAGCCAAGAGTTTTCAAACCTGAACACTCTTGATTTTGGGATTGCTGTGCCAATCTTTATCATACAGGAAGATGATCGAAATGGGTTTAGCCATTGGCGAGCAAGAGTGTCCGGTAGGTGGTCAACCAAGCAGAGGTGAAAACCAGTCTAGTTTTTCCAATAAAGGGTTGTCCTGCATGTTACTCCAACTAAATTGCCTTCCTTTGAGGGGAAGTTCAATTAATCCCAATTCACTGATGGCTGCATTGAACATAAGCATCTCATTTACATCACCTCCAGGTTTATTTCTGTCCTCTGGTTTTCTAATGAAATTAAAGTCTCCCATGATAATCCAGTCCACATCACTTGGCAGCTCAACTGGTTGAGAACGCTGACGCAATCATGTCTTCTCAAAATAACATGGCCAAAGAAAGCTATCCCTACAAAATCATATAGTCTGGTTATGCTCTAACTTCATCACACAAAGTATTTAATCATGCACAACCCTGATGAAAAGCCAAGCAATTGTTTCATACTTTTGATGTTCTCAAACTTTTTCAATTTTCACGCAATACATGAGCGTGAGCCATGGACATAGCACTATAGGTGGAATAGAATGGTGGTTGTGGAGATGACAAAAAGCAGAAGATAGTCTCACATCAACTAGGCATATCAACGGGCTATGGAGATGCCCATCAATAGATATCAATGTGAGTGAATAGGGATTTCCATGCAACAGATGCACTAGAGCTATAAGTGTATGAAAGCTCAAAAAGAAACTACGTGGGTGTGCATCCAACTTGCTTGCTCGCGAAGACCTAAGGCATTTTGAGGAAGCCCGTCATTGGAATATACAAGCCAAGATCTATAATGAAAAATTCCCACTAGTATATGAAAGTTACAACATAGGAGACTCTCTATCATGAAGATCATGGTGCTACTTTGAAGCACAAGTATGGAAAAAGGATAGTAGCATTGCCCCTTCTCTCTTTCTCTCATTTTTTATTTGGGCCTTTTCCCTTTTTATGGCCTCTTTTTCTCTCCTTTTTTTCGTCGGAGTCTCATCCCGACTTGTGGGGGAATCATAGTCTCCATCATCCTTTCCTCATTGGGACAATGCTCTAATAATGAAGATCATCACACTTTTATTTACTTACAACTCAAGAATTACCACTCGATACTAAGATCAAAATATGACTCCATGTGAATGCCTCCGGGAGTGTACCGGGATGTGTGATGTCTACTATGCAACCTTCTCCTTGTAGACGTTGTTGGGCCTCCAAGTGAAGAGGTTTGTAGGACAGTAGCAAATTTCCCTCAAGTGGATGACCTAAGGTTTTATCAATCCGTGGGAGGTGTAGGATGAAGATGGTCTCTCTCAAACAACCCTGCAACCAAATAACAAAGAGTCTCTTGTGTCCCCAACACACCCAATACAATGGTAAATTTTATAGGTGCACTAGTTCGGCAAAGAGATGGTGATACAAGTGCAATATGGATGGTAGATATAGGTTTTTGTAATATGAAAATATAAAAACAGCAACGTAGGAAGTCGTAAAAGTGAGCGTAAACGATATTGCAATGCTAGGAAACAAGGCCTCAGGTTCATACTTTCACTAGTGCAAGTTCTCTCAACAAAAATAACATAATTAGATCATATAACAATCCCTTAACATGCAACAAAGAGTCACTCCAAAGTCACTAATAGCGGAGAACAAACGAAGAGATTATTGTAGGGTACAAAACCACCTCAAAGTTATCCTTTCTGATCGATCTATTCAAGAGTCCGTAGTAAAATAACACGAAGCTATTCTTTCCATTCGATCTATCCTAGAGTTCATACTAGAATAACACCTTCAGACACAAATCAACCAAAAACCTAATGTCACCTAGATACTCCAATGTCACCTCAAGTATCCATGGGTATGATTATATAATATGCATCACACAATCTCAGATTCATCTATTCAACCAACACAAAGAACTTCAAAGAGTGCCCCAAAGTTTCTACTAGAGAGTCAAGACGAAAACGTGTTCCAACCCCTATGCATAAGTTCAGAAGGTCACTGAACCCGCAAGTTGATCACCAAAACATACATCTAGTAGATCACGTGAATATCCCATTGTCACCACAGATAAGCACATGCAAGACATACATCAAGTGTTCTCAAATCCTTAAAGACTCAATCCGATAAGATAACTTCAAAGGGAAAACTCAATCCATTACAAGAAGGTAGAGGGGGAGAAACATCATAAGATCCAATTATAGTAGCAAAGCTCGCGGTACATCAAGATCGTGCCAAATCAAGAACACGAGAGAGAGAGAGAGAGATCAAACACATAGCTACTGGTACATACCCTCAGCCCCGAGGGTGAACTACTCCCTCCTCGTCATGGAGAGCGCCGGGATGATGAAGATGGCCACTGGTGATGGATCCCCCCTCTGGCAGGGTGCCGGAACAGGGTCTCGATTGGTTTTTGGTGGCTACAGAGGCTTGCGGTGGCGGAAATAGGGTTTCGTGGTGCTCTCGGATGTTTTCAGGGTATATGAGTATGTATAGGCGAAAGAAGTCCGTCAGGTGACCCACGAGGGGCCCACGAGGGTGGGGGACGTGCCTACCCCCTTGGGCGTGCCTCCCTGCCTCGTGGCCGCCCTGTTGCTTCCTTGAAGTCCACTCCAAGTCTCCTGGATTGTGTTTGATATTCCTTTTCTGCGAAACACTGAAATAGGCAAAAAAACAGCAATTTGGACTGGGCCTCCGGTTAATAGGTTCGTCCCAAAAATAGTATAAAAGTGTATAATAAAGCCCATTAAACATCCAAAACAGATTATATAATAGCATGGAACAATCAAAAATTATAGATACGTTGGAGACGTATGAAGCATCCCGAAGCTTAGTTCCTGCTCGTCCTCGAGTAGGTAAATGATAAAAACAGAATTTTTGATGTGGAATGCTACCTAGCATAATTCTCAATGTAATTTTCTTTATTGTGGCATGAATATTCAGATCTGAAAGATTCAAGACAAAAGTTTAATATTGACATAAGAGTAATAATACTTCAAGCATACTAACAAAGTAATCATTTCTTCTCAAAATAACATGACCAAAGAAAGTTATCCCTACAAAATCATATAGTCTTGCTATGCTCTATCTTCATCACACAAAATATTTAAATCATGCACAACCCCGGTTTTAGCCAAGCAATTGTTTAATACTTTAGTATTCTCAAACTTTTTCAATCTTCACGCAATACATGAGCATGAGCCATGGACATAGCACTATAGGTGGAATAGGATGGTGGTTTTGGAGAAGACAAAAAGAGAAGATAGTCTCACATCAATGATGTCTACTACACAACCTTCTTCTTGTAGACCTTGTTGGGCCTGCAAGTGCACAGGTTTGTAGGACAGTAGCAAATTTCCCTCAAGTGGATGACCTAAGGTTTATCAATCTGTAGGAGGCGTAGGATGAGGATGTTCTCTCTCAAACAACCCTGCAACCAAATAACAAAGAGTCTCTTGTGTCCCCAACACACCCAATACAATGGTAAATTGTATAGGTGCACTAGTTCGGCGAAGAGATGGTGATACAAGTGCAAAATATATAGTAGATATAGGTTTTTTTAATCTGAAATAATAAAAACAGCAAGGTAACTAAAGGTAAAAGTGAGCGTAAACGATATTGCAATGGTAGGAAACAAGGCCTAGGGTTCATACTTTCACTAGTGCAAGTTCTCTCAACAATAATAACATAGATAGATCATATAACAAGCCCTCAACATGCAACAAAGAGTCACTCCAAAGCCACTAATAGCGGAGAACAAACATTGAGATTATGGTAGGGTACGAAACCACATCAAAGTTATCCTTTCTGTTCGATCTATTCAAGAGTTCGTAGTAAAATAACATAAAGCTATTCTTTCCGCTCGATCCATCATAGAGTTCATACTAGAATAACACCTTAAGACACAAATCAACCAAAACCCTAATTTCACCTAGATACTCCATTGTCACCTCAAGTATCCGTGGGCATGATTATACGATATGCGTCACACAATCTCAAATTCATCCAACCAACACAAAGTACTTCAAAGAGTGCCCCAAAGTTTCTACCAGAGAGTCAAGAACATGTGCCAACCCCTATGCATAGGTTCCCAATGTCATGAAACCCGCAAGTTGATCACCAAAACATACATCAAGTGGCACATGATATCCCATTGTCACCACAGATAATCACGGCAAGACATACATCAAGTGTTCTCATAGAAGACTCAATCCGATAAGATAACTCAAAAGGGGAAACTCAATTCATCACAAGAGAGTAGAGGGGGAGAAACATCATAAGATCCAACTACAATAGCAAAGCTCAGGATACATCAAGATCGTGCCATAGATGGAACACGAGAGAGAACACGAGAGAGAGAGAGAGAGATCAAACACATAGCTACTGGTACATACCCTCAGCCCCGAAGGTGAACTACTCCCTCCTCGTCATGCATAACGCCGAGATGATGAACATGGCCACCGGTGATGGGATGCCCCTCCGGCAGGGCGCCAGAACGGGCTCCCGAGAGGTTTTTGGTGGCTACAGAGGCTTGCGGCGGCGGAACTCCCAATCTATCTTATGTTCTGGAAGTTTTAGGGTACAAGAGTATATATGGGTGCAGGGGGTACGTCGGAGGAGCTACGGGCCCCACGAGGCAGGGGCGCCTGGGGAGGGGGTGGTGTCGGGATATACCTCATGGTGTAAAACGGCCGAGGTTTAACCCGCCGATCGACGACTCATCGTAACCCGCCCGAGCTTGGCGGTTCACGGGATACCCGCCCGATCTTGGCGGTTCATTCGTAACACGGCGGGCGGGTCAGATGGATGACGAGGCCCATGGCCCAGAAGGCCGGTTCACGTTTAATGGTGGGCCAGTTTATGAGGAAAGCATAAGGACTATTCTCCTACAAAGGAAGCAAGACTAGGACTCCACTTGTAATAGAGTAATCCTAATCCAACTAGGACTAGTCATGTAAACCGCCCCTTCAACATATATAAGGAGGGGCAGGGCTCCCCAAAGAGGGACGAGTTAGAAGCTACAAGCAAGAAGCAATAATCTCTAGGGCTAGACACAAAGAGGAGAGCCGGTTTACGGCGACTCCCTCGTGATGATAATGAGATCTAGCCTCAAACAGCATGTAGGGTTTTTACCGATGATGTTTCCGGGCCCGGCTGTCTAAATCCTGTCTTGTGTTATGCCTCTCGATTCCGCTCAACCCCTCTCAAGCTACCACATAGATGCGTTGGCCTCGCGACTAAGTCCTGACACTAAGGACATCTGCCGTGACAAATCCACGACAGTTGGCGCCCACCGTGGGGCTCGCGCATGGTGGTGTTGAGTTCTTGGAGGGATCTGTCCCAGGGATCAAGAAGTTTTGCAATTTTTTGGATGAGCTGGTTTGGAGGGATTTGTATCAACTTCAAGTTCATCAGTCCAGATTTGAGATCTGTAACGATTGAAGGTTCAAGAAATTTAGGGTTTTTCCTCAAAAAAAAATTAGGGTTATTTTTTCGAGAGTACGCCAAAGGCGTACCTTATCTTTATAGAAGGAGAGAAAAAGTTTTACAAGGCTTCGCGGTAGGACAGAACACCTACCACGGGAACGCACGCTCCTAAATGAAACACATAAGCCTACTCTCTCACGAAAGGATCTAACCCCTCAACTCCTAGACCCGCTTTCTTCCAAAGCTTGAGCTCGTCGTGAATGAGGTGAACAAGGTTGGTCTCCGAGCGAACTTGGTCAATGCGATTAAACACCCGCGCGTTCCTCTGCTTCCATAAGTGCCACGCGGTCAGGATGACCAGCGAGTCAAAACCTCGCTTGAGCTTACCCAGGAAGAACTTCCTCGTCTTGTCCCACCACACCATGAAAGTATCTTCGGGGCTCGGAATTTGGACATTGATTTGAAGCGACCGGAAGCAGCCATCCCAAACTTGTCTCGCGTAGACGCAACCAGCAAGGATGTGATCGATTGTGTCCTCATCTTGGTGGCAAGAGAAGCATGCTGAAGTCGTATCTTGGAGCCCATGCCTCGCACGTCGGTCCGAGGTCCATAACCAATACTGAGATGCAAGCCAAGCAAAGATTTTGCACTTGAGAGGCGCCCAACATCTCCATATGCAATGAGCAGCGACAGACCGAGTCATGCCCTGACAGAGCATACTATATGTTGATTTAGCGCTGTAGGAACCCGAGGCACTCCATGGCCAGTAGAACGCATCAGCATCCGCAGCATTCCTTTGAATCGTCGCCAAAGCATGATGTAAGTGTATGAGCTGCAGGTGGGCTGTGAAAGTTAAGTCTCCTTCGATATCATTGACCCAGGAGTCGTTCAGAAGCGCGTCCTGAACCGATCTTTTCCTCTTCGTGGCCTTGTCCACCATGCCGGCGATCAAGGGGGCGATGTCTTTCGCCGAGAAACCATGAATCCATCTGTCCGTCCAGAAGAAGATTTTGCTGCCCTCTCCAACCTCGATGTGGACCAGACTGTCGAACACCGCTTTAGCTTCTTTGTCCACCATGAGATTTAACCCTTGCCAAGCCCTTGAGGGGTCTGTCCTCCTGAGCCATTCCCAGCGCACGCGCATGGCCAAGCCTTGGGTCTTCAGGTTCTTCACTCCCAGCCCACCGTACAGCTTAGGCCTGCAAATGGTATGCCACGCAACCAAGCACTGTCCACCATTGATCTCCTCTTTCCCAGCCCAGAAAAAAGCGCGCATCCATTTGTCCACTTCTTTGAGGACCCATTGGGGTGCTTTCATGACAAGCAAGTGATGTATAGGGCGGGCTGCAATGACGCTGTTAACTAGCACTAGTCTCCCGGGTCTCTGGATCATGCCTCTTTGCCAAGCTGGAAGGAAGTTTTTGACCTGATCGAGCATGGGCTGCCAGTGCGCTTTGGTGAGCTTGTGAATGCTGAGCTGGAGCCCTAAGTATTTGCAGGGAAACTGCCCCAAGTGACAGTTTAAAAGCTGCTGCACTCTTTCCTGATCCCCTTGCTGTCCCCGGATCAAAATTGCCGAAGTCTTGCGGTAGTTCACACGAAGGCCAGAAGCATGTCTGAAGAGGTAAAGAACTTCTTTGATGCATGTGAGATCAGGCACCGTTGGGCGCACGAACAGCGCAATGTCGTCGGCGAAGAGGGGGAGCCTTTGGTTAGCCATCACACCGTTGAAGGAGGATAGAACCCCACCCTCAGCCGCCTTGCAGACTAAGGCCGAAAGAACGTCCATTGCCATGACGAAGAGGAGCGGAGAGCTGGGATCTCCTTGGCGCAGCCCACAAGCGTGCTCAAATCTGACACCATGATTCCCGTTGACGATGACTCTCGAAGACGCTGACTGCAGCAAGATCGCGACCCACATCCTGAAGTTTTCTCCAAAACCCTTTGCTCTCAAGACTTCAAAAAGGAAAGGCCAGGAGATGGTGTAAAATGCCCGTGAAATGTCGAGCTTCAGAAAGACGGTTGATGTTCTGCGGGCGTGCAATTTTCTTGCCATTTGTTTCACTAGGAGGAAGTTATCACGTAGGCTTCTGCCCCGAATGAAGGCGGACTGATTCATGTTGACAAGCTCCGGCAGCCTTTTCCTCATTCTGATGGCCATCATTTTGGAGAATAGTTTGCCAAAGCTGTGGGGCAAGCTGATCGGGCGGTAAACTCCCACTTCCTCCGCGTCACTTCTCTTGGGAATGAGTACCATCAAGGCTCTGTTTAGTTTCGCGAAGCCCCGTCCGTCTCCCACATACAGTTTCAGAAATCCGGCCATGATATCTCCCTTAATGATGGGCCAGGCCTTTTGGTAGAACGCGCCGGTGAAACCATCAGGCCCAGGAGCCCGGTCCGGCGGCATCTCCTTGATCATCTGCCACACCTCTTCTTCAGTGAAGATTTCCTCAAGCTCCTGTAGATCCGTAGTGTGTAAACCGAGGGCGTCCAGGTCCAGAGTGAAATCGCGTGCCTGCTCTCTCCCCAAAAGCTCCTCGAAGGCAGAAGTGAAAGCATCCGCTATACGGTCTTGATCAGTGTGGATCTCGTCACCAACCTTGATACGCGGGATGAAGTTTTTGGTTCTCCGGCCATTAGCAAAAGCTTGGAATAATTTCGTGTTAGCATCACCTTCCTTAACCCATCTCATTCTAGAACGCCGACGCTCGATGGTCCGCTCAAGAGAAGCCATACCCAGCAAAGCCAGCTCGAGAGTACGATGCAGCCAGAGCTCCTGGTCAGATAGAATGCGGTCTTCCTGCGCCTTGTTGAATCTGCAGATCACATAGGTTGCCACCGCCATGAGTAACTTGATGTTCCCCGTTGTTCTCTGCCCCCAAGACTGCAGGGATTCTGCAGCATTTCTGAATAGCACGTCAAGACGCTTGAAGGGGTCCACAATCATCTCGCTACAGACCCATGCCTCTCTAAATGCATCGTCGCATCCCTCGAGCTTAAGCCAGTAATTTTCAAAGCGGAACCTCTTTTTAGGACAGAAGAGAGCTCCCGTGCTCAGGTGTAGTGGAGCATGATCAGAAACGCCCGAGGACAACGCTTGCAAAAGGCAGTCCGGATACTCCAAGTCCCAATCCACGGAGATCAGCACCCGATCAATCTTGGTAAGGGTAGGGACGTCTCTCTCGTTCGACCAAGTGAATCTCCTCCCATGCATGTAAACTTCTTTCAGTTCATTGTTGTCGATGAAGCTGCGGAACTTGCTTATCATGTGTAACGCCCTCGATGCGGTTATATATCCCACGTGTCGAAGCACGACTTAGAGGCATAACCGCATTGAAAGCAATGTCGCAAGTGAGGTAATCTTCACACAACCCAAGTAATACATAAGGGAAAGAGATACATAGTTGGCTTACAATCGCCACTTCACACAATTACATGAATAAAGCATTACATCATCCAGATACAATCAAGGTCCGACTACGGAACCAAAATAAAAGAAGAACCCCAAATGCGACAAAGGTCCCCGATCGACCCCAACCGGGCTCCACTCTTCGATCAACTAGAACGAAACAACACAAAGGGCAAGATCTTCATCAAGCTCCTCCTTGAGCTTGGTTGCGCCACCGCAAACTGGTTTTGAAGTATCCGTGAGTCACGAGGACTCAAAGAATCCCATTACCATGGGTATCAGGACTAGCAAAGCTTAAAGGGAAAGGAAGAGGTAAAGTGGTGAGGTTGCAGCAGCGACTAAGCAATGTATGGTGGCTAACATACGCAAATGAGAGCGAGAAGAGAAACAAGCGGAACGGTCGTCAACTAGCAATGATCAAGAGGTGATCCTGAACACCTACTTACGTCAAACATAACACGGAAACCGTGTTCACTTCCCGGACTCCGCCGAGAAGAGACCATCACGGCTACACACTCGGTTGATGCGTTTTAATTCGGATCAAGTGTCAAGTTGTCTACAACCGGACTTTAACAAATTCCCATCTGCCACATAACCGCGGGCACGGCTCTCGAAAGTTTATACCCTGCAGGGGTGTCCCAACTTAGCCCATGACAAGCTCTCGCGATCATCGAAGAACAGACCTTCACCCAGAAGACCCGATCAGTCTCGGATCCCGTACATCAAGACATTTCGACAATGGTAAAACAAGACCAGCAAAGCCGCCCGATCGCCGACAATCCCGATAGGAGCTGCACATATCTCGCTCGAGGCAACACCGGATGAGACATCCTACGAGTAAAACCAGACCTCGAGTTGCCCGAGGGGCCCCGCATCTACTCGGTTCGAACCAGCACTTAGACAAGCACCGCCCGGGGCTAAATAAAGATGACCCTCGAGAGAGCGACTCCCAAGGGAAAAAGTAGGTGGAGGTGAGGCAAATGGTAAAAGTCAATGTTGGGCCTTCTTTGGACAAGTTTTATTCAAAGCGAACTGTCGGGGGGTCCTATAAATCACCCGACCGCTTAGGAACGCAAAATCCGGGAACATAACACTGATATGACGGAAACTAGGGCGGCAAGAGTGGAACAAAACACCAGGCATAAGGCCGAGCCTTCCACCCTTTACCAAGTATATAGATGCATTAATAATATAAGAGATATTGTGATATCCCAACCAAAATCCTGTCCGCCATGGAGAAATCTTCAACTTCACCTGCAGCTAGCAACGCTATAAGAGGGGCTGAGCAAAGCGGTAACATAGCCAAACAACGGTTTGCATAGGAAAGGTGTCAAAGGTTAGGGGTTCATGGCAATATGGGATGGCTGGACAAACAGGTAATAGGAAGCGCAGCATAGCGAAAGAACGAGGCAACTAGCATAGCAATGATAGTAGTGAGATCCAGGGTAGCGGTCATCTTGCCTAAAATCCCGCAAGGAAGAAGAACGAGTCCATGAAGAAGACAAACGGACGAAGCCGAACCAAACGTAGACGAACGAATCCTCACGAACGCAACGAAACAGGAACTATCGAGAAGAAGCACACAACATAGGTAAACACACCACACATGAACAAGGCATGATGCACAACAAGCATGATGCATGACCAAGCTACATGAAGCTACTCATGGCAAGAGATGATGCAAACAAGAGCACACATCAAGGCAAGTTTAAATGAGGCCGGAAACAACATATAACAATTCCGGTAAGTCCTCATATGCAAATTTAGAAATTGGTCCAGAACTGAATAAATCTTATGTTCAAGTTGTTAAACAGCAAGTTTAAGATGCACCAAGATGATCTACACGAAATTCTAGTCAAGTTACATATAAAGTTCATTAGATTCGGAGCTACGGCCTAGAAGATATGAGCAAAACAAGTTAAACATGGCATTGATGCAAAATGCACCCAAACATCAAGCAAACACACCAAAACAAGGATGCAACATGATAATATGAAGCTACATGCAAAATCAAGCAAGTTTCATATAGAGCACACTCAAAACGGAGCAACGGTGCAACACATACACTCCATACAAGTCATAGCAACAATCTGTCAAAAACAGCAACTAGGCATATTGCAAGCATCAAAACAATATGCTACAGCACCCCAACATAATAACAAAAGGTATGGGCATGAATTACATATAAAGCATAACAAAACATGAACACTGAGCTATCTCCAGAAATCAATGGATCATGCTCAAAAACACATGGAGATATTGCAAATAATAACAGTTTCAGACTTTAGCAGAAATAACATCAGGTTGCAATGTTTAGAGCTATCAAACAACATGTTACAGGAACTTATCATGGCAAACAAAGACATGGCATGAAGCTACTAATAGCATATATCAAAAGACCCTTACTGACCATGAGCCAAAAAGGCACGGAAAATATGATGGCACCCATGTAAACATGGCAAGTTTTATAACAGATTCAAACATGGCAGGAACAACAATAAGTAAGCATGTTCGTGAGCTCGAACCACTCACTACAGAGCAATACATGGCATGGCAAGGCAACCAACAGTAATAAGGCATGATTATAAAGCTAAGAATGGCAAGAGCAAGGTCATAGCATACACGGATCAACTACAACGACCTCGTGATAATTGAATCTCATGCAAACAATCTGTCAGGAAACATTTTCAAGCAAATTTGGAGCAAGAAATGAACATGTTCCAGCAAGCTATAATTGCAACCAAAGGCATGAATGGATATAGCATGACATGTATATCAAAACATGTTTATAGAGCATCTCCTGATTATGCATATAATGATTACTAGAAGCATGTTAACATGGCATCAAAATATAACAGAATCTGTCAGGAAAACAGCAACAGCAACTACCCTACTTTACAAGCTCGATACACTCAGCACACAACTCACAAAAATACAAGATCAACACCTATGAAAAGATGGCATGGCCTAGTCCAACATTCATGTAGAGCTCAACCTCATAGGATGCACACATAAATCATGACAAAAATGATAAAACAGCAAGTTATAACAGTTTCAGCAGATTAACAACTACATGCACTATTCCAACAGCATTTCGGGCATCAAGATGAGCTCAAATGAAAAGGATGCACTGGAATGAAATGATGTACTCGTCGAGGCGAACAATTTGACATATTATACGCACGAAACGGAGCTACGGATGCAGAGATGTGATGCGATGAAAATGGCATGAAAATTATGCAGAATCGGGATCGAAAAACGGGGCAACCTCGGTCTGCACGGTTTTTGATGCACGCCGAGCTCGCCGGAGTTGTGGCCGGGAAGATGCCGGCGAGGTCGGGGAGGCCGGATCCGTGGCGGGAGAGTTCTCCGCCGGATTCGCCGGATCCGCGCGGCGGGGCGAGCGCGGCGGGTCGGGCGACGGCGGCGAGGCGCGAGGCACCATGGCCATGGCGGCGCGCGGCGGAACAAGCCGGGCGGCGCTATGGAGGAGCACGGCGGGGGCCGGTTCGGGCGCGGCCGCCGGGCGGAGCGGAGGAGAAGGGCGGCGGGCGACGCCGCAGACGGCGAGGCGGGGAGCCAGGCGATGCGGGCCGGCGCCGGCCGGCGAGGCGCAGCGCATGGAGGCGGGCGGGCGCTGCTGGCTGCTGGCGGGCCCTGGCCCGCATGAAGGCGGCGCGCGGACGGGCGGCGGGGACACGTGGCAGACGGTGAGTGGCTCGGGGCGGCGGCGCGATGACATGTCGCGCCCTGATTGGGCGAGACGACGTGTCCGGCGGACATGTCCGGCGCGGATGGACATGTCCGTGGCGCGAGGAGTTAGGCTAGGGTTTGCACCGCTAAAATGGAAGGGAGGGCCTTTATATAGGTAGAGGAGCTAGGAGAGTCCAAATGAGGAGCGGTTACCACACGATCGTGATCGAACGATCGAGAGCATGGAGGGAGTTTGCTGGGCTTTGGGCCACTTTGGAAGGGTGTTGGGCTGCAACTCAAAGAGGGCTTTACTGTTACCTTGCTAACTGCTGAGTACCAAACGAGCTCCAAATGGCACGAAACTTGACAGCGGTTCATCGGTGCTATGCCAAGGCCGCTGGCAAACCTCGGCCATTCCGAGAAAGTTTAATACCCGCACGAAAAGAGAGAAGAGGAGACGCCGAGGACATAGGAGCGCCGGATTGCAAAACGGACAACGGGGAAAAGGCTCAGATGCATGAGATGAACATGTATGCCAATGCGATGCACATGATGACATGATAAAATGCAAATGATAACATGGCAAAGTGCAACATGCAAGCACATGACATGGCAACGGAGGCGAATAACTGGCAGACACCTGGCGCATCGGATCCGGGGTGTTACAACACTCCACCACTACGAGAGGATCTCGTCCCGAGATCTAGGATGGCACCGGAGGGAGAACAGAAAGGGAAGAGAAGAGGTAAAACTAAGTTGCTTCTTTGACCAATGAGTGAAAACCATGAACCTTGAGAGGTTGAGCAATTTAAAAGAAAGAGTACAACAGAGATGAACGAGATTGCAAACAATCCGGTAGAAAAGAGAAGAAAACTTGATGAGATGAAAAGATATGGAAGATATGATGCAACACTCCGGTTAAATGGATAAGCCGGAAAAGAAAGCGATCCTCACCAAACGAGGTGATGGGTGAAGAGCACAACATTACAATGCCTCCGGAAGAAAGAATAGAAGATAGATCATTGGAATAACATAATGGAGAAGAAAATGCCAACTTCTGCCACAAATGAGCTTGGAAAGCATCCTTGCAAATAAGAATCGAACGGAATTGTTGGAAAATTAACAACTAGAAGTACAAGCTTGTTGTGGGCTTATGGCAAACATCTCAAAATGATGAGGTGACAACCAGCCACGCATGGGAAAAGAATTTCATTGATACGAACAAGGAGACGAGAAAGCTATATCACCGGGAGGATAAGAAGAACTTGGGTCATTTATAAGCACCATAAATAGCAACAATCCTTAGGGAAAGCTTTAGGTGAAATATAACCCAAGATAACCCCAACAAAGGGATTGATGGATTTAAAATACCTCATTCTTGACAACATATGAATCATGAAACATGAAGGAAATTGTCAAGAGTGACATAACACCACCTCAAAAGATAAGGTAGAAAGAATTGCACTTTGGAATGCAAGACGGAGAATACTTGAGCTTCTCAAAACAAAAACATGTGTTGAGCACCATGTTTATTTTGAGTATAGCTTGGCGGATCATAACTTCAAGAGAAATCTTGAAGAACAATTGAAGAATGAAAAAAAATCCTTGATGAACCACCATGTAGAGCCTCCATGAAGAAATCCGGTAATGAAAGGATGATAAAAAGAAAGAGAACTTGAAAACACAAGGTGAAGCCTTGCAATGATTTAGATGGAGCTTCGAGACGAGATGGCCGAGGAAATTTGAACTCCGGGAAAAGAAAAGATGAAAACGCTTGGAACTAGAATTTATTCACCAAGAACAAACCCTGAAGGAACGGATTAATCACTTGGATGAAATAAGAATAAGATTTATTGTATGCTTATCCTTCATCAAATAAATTGATGAAAATCAACGGATTTGGCATACTACTTATTCCCGTAGAAAGGATTAAAAGAGATATATCAAAACTTGAGAAGGTCTTCAACGAACCACCGGTAGGATTGGAACAACAAATGAATTAAATGATGAACAAGGAGGAGAGATCTTGAAAGAACCACCGTAAGAATTGAAAATGAAAGTAGCAAAGGCACAATTCACCGGAAAGATTGAAGATACTTGAGAGGATTTAGATACAAGTGAACGAAGAGATCATGATCTGATTAGAGGATATTTGAACGATGCACCGGTAAGATTTGGAGAACGATAGCTACACGCTGAGAATGAAAAATTATGACATGATGGCCTTCGGAGGAAAGAAATAGAAACAACTCATGAAATGCTCCGGATGGTAAGAAAAGAATTCTCACAATCGAAAACAATTATGAGGATAGCACGAAGCTAGAACCATGAATATTCAAGAGAATGGACCAAGATTTAAGAGAAATCCTTCTTCGGTCTTCAAATGATGAGAATGACAACGAGAAACACCACCAAGAATTATTGAGGCACACCGGAAGAATCAAAAGCGGAGAGGTTGAGCCAACTATGAAAAGAATTTGAAAGATCTTGGAGAAAAGCATTTGATCGATGATAACTCATTCTTACGCCAAACTTGCGTAAGAATTTAGGATAGCTCGGGTAAATAGAAGAGTCGTAAGATCCTCGAAAAGACCCGTGGGTTAGGGCCCACTCAAAAGAAACACCGTTGAAATGATTTAAAAGAGATGTTGCACCGGTTGAATTAAATGGCTTGAATGAGATACCAATCTCGAAAGAGCTTGAACGAATGCAGAGTGGAAACACGAATCTTCGAGATATCTTGAGCACTCCGGAATAACAAATAGCGAGAAGTAGAATGATAATGAGATGCACCGGTATGAGAAGACATTGAAACGAGGAAAGGAATATGATGCATATCGAAAGCTTGAATAGAATCCACCGGAGAAGAGACAACAATGAAGGATGATGAACTTGAAGCTGTTGAGCATCTTCATGGGAAATCACCGGATAAGAACATTGATGGAAAAGAATGAAGAAACTTCACATGAATAAATGGGTACTTGATTAAGAAATCTGTGTCCTTGAAGAAAAAGGGTGGGAGGGTGGGGAGAAACAAAGACAACTTGGGATGAATGAAACAAACACCGTTGAGAAAACTTAGAAATGATCTTGCAGATGGGGAGAATGATGGGATCATCTCGAAGAGAAGCACACCGGTTAGAAAGGAGTTGACATGACAAAATCAATGATCAAAAGGATTAGTACTCCCATAGAAATATGAGAACACCAATTAGGAAAGGTATGGATTCAACATCTGACTTCGAAGCAACTTGAATACCACAAATAAAACAAAACAAAGGATTTGGCTTGCAGAATAAGCCGGAAACAAACATATGATAGAGATTTACCCAATCCCATATCATGCATCTGTCGGAAAGATATTCTAGGAGCTACTTGAATTCCCACCTATAAAACTCCGAAACTTTCTCGGTTATGCAATCCGGTGTTGGGGATACAGGGAGCAATATATCTCACCCAAACTAACAATCCCTACATCCACCAGTATCCATCCGTCAACACATAACCAAGAAACCTTCGAAATCGTCTACCTCAACCTTCAAAAGCATCCGTTATACAAGTCATGGCAATACTCCCGATTCACCTCAAGATTAGGTTAGCGGGTTATCTCACCAACAACTGCATAAAAGAGATTTTCGATGTCGGCGATTAAACTCGTATTCCAGAACTGCAACGATAAAATTATGACGACAACACCTCGTAGCTCAACTCCCCGGACACCGCCACAACCCCTAAATGTCGAGGCACCAAGAACAATGTTCTCGTCATAAGAATATCGGAACGATTCCAAGATACCCGCATGATCCTAAAATTTTTTTTAGTGAAATTTGAGAAGAGAAGAGTCAAAACTCTACGTTAGGAGACCTCACCAGAGCGACGAAGGGACTGAGGAGTAAAAAGAATTCCTAACTCTCCGATATATATAATCCTAAATGACTCAAAACATTTTTCTAGACACAACTCGGCCGCTAAAAACGATCAAGCAATGGGGCTCCTAAGGTCGGGAAGGCTCGATTACCAACTTGTAACGCCTCGATGCGGCTATATCTCCCACGGTCGGCACGACTTAGAGGCATAACCGCATTGAAAGCAATGTCGCAAGTGAGGTAATCTTCACACAACCCAAGTAATACATAAGGGAAAGAGATACATAGTTGGCTTACAATCGCCACTTCACACAATTACATGAATAAAGCATTACTCATCCAGATACAATCAAGGTCCGACTACGGAACCAAAATAAAAGAAGAACCCCAAATGCGACAAAGGTCCCCGATCGACCCCAACTGGGCTCCACTACTGATCAACTAGAACGAAACAACACAAAGGGCAAGATCTTCATCAAGCTTCTCCTTGAGCTTGCTTGCGTCACCTGCAAACTGGTTTTGGAAGTATCTGGTGAGTCACGAGGACTCAGCAATCCCACTACCATGGGTATCAGGACTAGCAAAGCTTAAAGGGAAAGGAAGAGGTAAAGTGGTGAGGTTGCAGCAGCGACTAAGCAATGTATGGTGGCTAACATACGCAAATGAGAGCGAGAAGAGAAACAAGCGGAACGGTCGTCAACTAGCAATGATCAAGAGGTGATCCTGAGCACCTACTTACGTCAAACATAACACGGAAACCGTGTTCACTTCCCGGACTCCGCCGAGAAGAGACCATCACGGCTACACACTCGGTTGATGCGCTTTAATTCGGATCAAGTGTCAAGTTGTCTACAACCGGACTTTAACAAATTCCCATCCGCCACATAACCGCGGCACGGCTCTCGAAAGTTTATACCTGCAGGGTGTCCCAACTTAGTCCATGACAAGCTCTCGCGATCATCGGCGAATAGACCTTCACCCAGAAGACCCGATCGCCTCTCGGATCCCGGTACATCAAGACATTTCGACAATGGTAAAACAAGACCAGCAAAGCCGCCCGATGCGCCGACAATCCCGATAGGAGCTGCACATATCTCGCTCGTGGCAACACCGGATGAGACATCCTACGAGTAAAACCAGACTCGAGTTGCCCCGAGGGGCCCCCGCAGTTCTACTCGGTTCGAACCAGCACTTAGACAAGCACCGCCCGGGGCTAAATAAAGATGACCTCGAGAGAGCGACTCCCAAGGAAAAAGTAGGTGGAGGTGAGGCAAATGGTAAAAGTCAATGTTGGGCCTTCTTTGGACAAGTTTTATTCAAAGCGAACTGTCGGGGGTCCCATAAATCACCCGACCGCGTAGGAACGCAAAATCCGGGAACATAACACCGGTATGACAGAAACTAGGGCGGCAAGAGTGGAACAAAACACCAGGCATAAGGCCGAGCCTTCCACCCTTTACCAAGTATATAGATGCATTAATAATATAAGAGATATTGTGATATCCCAACCAAAATCCTGTCCGCCATGGAGAAATCTTCAACTTCACCTGCAGCTAGCAACGCTATAAGAGGGGCTGAGCAAAGTGGTAACATAGCCAAACAATGGTTTGCATAGGAAAGGTGTCAAAGGTTAGGGGTTCATGGCAATATGGGATGGCTGGACAAACAGGTAATAGGAAGCGCAGCATAGCGAAAGAACGAGGCAACTAGCATAGCAATGATAGTAGTGAGATCCAGGGTAGCGGTCATCTTGCCTGAAATCCCGCAAGGAAGAAGAACGAGTCCATGAAGACAAACGGATGAAGCCGAACCAAACGTAGACGAACGAATCCTCACGAACGCAACGAAACAGGAACTATCGAGAAGAAGCACACAACATAGGTAAACACACCACACATGAACAAGGCATGATGCACAACAAGCATGATGCATGACCAAGCTACATGAAGCTACTCATGGCAAGAGATGATGCAAACAAGAGCACACATCAAGGCAAGTTTAAATGAGGCCGGAAACAACATATAACAATTCCGGTAAGTCCTCATATGCAAATTTAGAAATTGGTCCAGAACTGAATAAACCTTATGTTCAAGTTGTTAAACAGCAAGTTTAAGATGCACCAAGATGATCTACACAAAATTCTAGTCAAGTTACATATAAAGTTCATTAGATTCGGAGCTACGGCCTAGAAGATATGAGCAAAACAAGTTAAACATGGCATTGATGCAAAATGCACCCAAACATCAAGCAAACACACCAAAACAAGGATGCAACATGATAATATGAAGCTACATGCAAAATCAAGCAAGTTTCATATAGAGCACACTCAAAACGGAGCAACGGTGCAACACATACACTCCATACAAGTCATAGCAACAATCTGTCAAAAACAGCAACTAGGCATATTGCAAGCATCAAAACAATATGCTACAGCACCCCAACATAATAACAAAAGGTATGGGCATGAAGTACATGTAAAGCATAACAAAACATGAACACTGAGCTATCTCCAGAAATCAATGGATCATGCTCAAAAACACATGGAGATATTGCAAATAATAACAGTTTCAGACTTTAGTAGAAATAACATCAGGTTGCAATGTTTAGAGCTATCAAACAACATGTTACAGGAACTTATCATGGCAAACAAAGACATGGCATGAAGATACTAATAGCATATATCAAAAGACCCTTACTGACCATGAGCCAAAAAGGCACGGAAAATATGATGGCACCCATGTAAACATGGCAAGTTTTATAACAGAT
Organism: Aegilops speltoides; assembly: GCA_021437245.1. Classification (NCBI taxonomy): domain Eukaryota; kingdom Viridiplantae; phylum Streptophyta; class Magnoliopsida; order Poales; family Poaceae; genus Aegilops; species Aegilops speltoides. Next base: position 117,685,984 of record CM038142.1, read on the forward strand.
TGGCAGGAACAACAATAAGTAGGCATGTTCGTGAGCTCGAACCACTCACTACAGAGCAATACATGGCATGGCAAGGCAACCAACAGTAATAAGGCATGATTATGAAGCTAAGCATGGCAAGAGCAAGGTCATAGCATACACGGATCAACTACAACGACCTCGTGATAATTGAATCTCATGCAAACAATCTGTCAGGAAACATTTTCAAGCAACTTTGGAGCAAGAAATGAACATGTTCCAGCAAGCTATAATTGCAACCAAAGGCATGAATGGATAGAGCATGACATGTATATCAAAACATGTTTATAGAGCATCTCCTGATTATGCATAGAATGATTACTAGAAGCATGTTAACATGGCATCAAAATATAACAGAATCTGTCAGGAAAACAGCAACAGCAACAACCCTACTTTACAAGCTCGATACACCCAGCACACAACTCACAAAAATACAAGGTCAACACCTCTGAAAAGATGGCATGGCCTAGTCCAACATTCATGTAGAGCTCAACCTCATAGGATGCACACATAAATCATGGCAAAAATGATAAAACAGCAAGTTATAACAGTTTCAGCAGATTAACAACTACATGCACTATTCCAACAGCATTTCAGGCATCAAGATGAGCTCAAATGAAAATGATGCAATAGAATGAAATGATGTACTCGTCGAGACGAACAATTTGACATATTATACACACGAAACTGAGCTACGGATGCAGAGATGTGATGCGATGAAAATGGCATGAAAATTATGCAGAATCGGGGACTTAGTGAAAAACGGGGGCAACCTCGGGTCTGCACGGTTTTTGATGCACGTCGGAGCTCGCCGGAGTTGTGGCCGGGGAAGATGCCGGCGAGGTCGGGGGAGGCCGGATCCGTGGCCGGGGAGAGCTCCTCCGGCCGGATCTCGCCGGATCCGGCATGCGATGAAGAGGCGAGCGCAGTACGGCATGACCGGGCGGCGGGCGCGAGGCGCATGGCCATGCGGGGCGCGGCTGGCGGAACTGGCCGGGCGGCGGCTATGGAGGAGCACGGCGCGGGCCGGTTCGGGCGCTGCTCGGCCGGCGGAGCGGAGGAGAAGGGCGGCGGGCGACGCCGCAAGACGGCGAGGCGGGAGCCTGGCGAGGCGAGGGCGGGCGGGCGGGCGGCGAGGCGGCGGCCGGGCGCCGCGCGGAGCCGGGCGGCGCGCGAGGCGGCGGCGGCGGCTGGCGCTGGCTGGCCGGGCTTGCCCCATGGCGCGCGCGGCGACGGACGGCGGGGACACGTGGCAGACGCGAGTGGCTCGCATGGTGGCGCGATGACATGTCGCGCCCTGATTGGGCGAGACGACGTGTCCGGCGGCGCGGAGGAGTTAGGCTAGGGTTTGCACCGCGAAAATGGAAGGGGAGGGCCTTTATATAGGTAGAGGTAGCTAGGAGAGTCCAAATGAGGAGCGGTTTTTGCCCACACGATCGTGATCGAACGACCAAGAGCATGGAGGGGAGTTTGCTGGGCTTTGGGCCACTTTGGAAGGGGTGTTGGGCTGCAACTCAAAGAGGGCTTTACGGTTACCCGGTTAACCGTTGGAGTACCAAACGAGCTCCAAATGGCACGAAACTTGACAGGCGGTCTACCGGTGCTATGCCAAGGCCGCTTGGCAAACCTCGGGCCATTCCGAGAAAGTTTAATACCCGCACACAAAAAGAGAGAAGAGGGAGACGCCGGAGGACATAGGAGCGCCGGATTGCAAAACGGACAACGGGGAAAAGGCTCAGATGCATGAGATGAACATGTATGCCAATGCGATGCACATGATGACATGATAAAATGCAAATGATAACATGGCAAAGTGCAACACGCAAGCACATGACATGGCAACGGAGGCGAATAACTGGCAGACACCTGGCGCATCGGATCCGGGGTGTTACATCATGCTCCTGTTTAGGTTGGAGTTATTCTTCTCCGAGGCACGCAGGATCATGTTAAAATCGCCAAGGATCATCCGCGGGCCAGGCCTGGTCGCTCGCACAGCATGAAGCTCTTCCAGAAAGGCAGTTTTCCTAGTATTACCTTGCGGTCCATAGACCACGGAAATCCACCAGGATGCCCCATGCCTCGTGAGGACCCGCCCGGAGATGAAATCAGTGCTCGCGTGAAAAAGGTCAATGTCAATGCAGGTCGAATCCCAAGCGATGAGCACGCCACCTCTCGTATCAGCCACGGGCAGAAAAGCAAAGCCATCGAATGCCGGCCCGAGGCATTGCAGCACAGTGTAACGATCAATGACTTCCATCTTAGTCTCTTGCAGACAAATTACATTAACTCTCACGGTGGGCACGAACGCCCTAATTGCATCTCTCTTCGCTGGGTTGTTTAAATCTCGCACGTTCCAACAAAGGATCGATGGGCTAAAATCCATGGAAGAATTGGCCACCACACCCTCGGACAAATCTCAACGTTAATGAACTCCCAAGGCCGACGAGCATGCCCCTCCAAAGTCACCACTGATTGGCATGGTCTTCCCAAAGAGCGAGGCTATGACTCGAATGTGTTGCTCTCTGAGCGGCGAGTCGAACAGTCCTTTTAAGTCCTCCACCATTTGCTCATCCACCTGGAGGTCGTGCGGCGCTAGGCTAAGTGCGCGGAGCAGCACGTTCTCAGCTGGGTAGGCTTTAGACGAGGCAGCTCCCCCCGCCTTTTTCGTGGCTCTCGTAGTGCGTCTCGGCATGAAAGGCTCTGCGTCCGGACGAAGCGTGGAGGCTTGCACCTCCTTGAGCAAGGGCGGGGCTAGCTTCTTGACGATGTTGACGCAGAACGCTTTGAGCTTAGAGTAGGCAATTGCTTCGGGGGTCATACCTCCGTATGCTGCCTCAACAATGTCCGTCAAGAGTCTGCACATGCTCCCCACCTGGCAAGCCTGCGTTCATCACAATCAGGTCTGTGCAAGGCATGCAGGCCGGCATATTGCTCGTAGACTCCTCCACGTGAACAGGAGTTGCATGGCTCCTCTCATCGATGATTGGTGCGGGATCTTCTCTTTGAGCCTCGTGTCTCGCGTTGGCTTCGCAATCATTAGCAATCACCGGCTGGCTGTCCGGGTTGGTTGGTGCAGCCTCCTCTCTCAGAACCTCGTGCTCCGCGCTTGTCGCGCAATCATTGGCTGCCACAGGCTGGAAGGGAGGGGTAGGCGCTGGATCCGAAGCAATCCTGGCGCGGTCCGGAATCTCGGTCTCCCTGCCAGTCTGGTACCCCCCCAATGACAGGCACGCCAGTCGACACGATTAGACTCTTGGCCCCAGGAGGCAGCGGCTCGGTGTTGGGCCCCGGCCCTGTAGGCAGGATCCCACCAACCACCTGCTCCCTGGAATCTTCGTGACGGCGCATGGGGGAGACACGGGGTAGTGGTGGGCCCTCCGATCTCCTCAGAATGACTGGGCTGCGAGGCTGATCCCGCACGGGCTCCCGCAGAGTCCCAGGGCGCGAACCGCCCTGTGCCCCAATCATTACCGGCCCGGGGATAGCCACCTCTCGATTTGAAATGCCCTCTATTGATCGAACCGCTGGCCCTGCTGTCATAGTCAAACGGTCAAAAGCGGAATGCCGGACAGCGATGCGCCTTTATCGGGTGGTCGACCACCGACGCGCAACCCACTTAATCAGGCTCCATGGGCGGCAATGCCAAAGCCATGGCGCCAGGCGTAGCCGCCGGGGGCTCTCCCGCACCACCACGACATCGGGACGAACCGGCCGCGCCTCCACAGCGCAGATCCCTGATGCCAAACTGCCAGTGGGGATGGAAGGCCGCGCCACCTCCGCCGCCAGCGCTGCCACCACCATCGGGGCTTGGGAGGCCACTCTGTCCACTGTCAGAGGACACCGGCACCGACCATGGCGGCTCCATGAACTCTCCAAAGTCCCTAATCTCCTCGATGTGAATCAACACCTTGTATTGCAGCATGGTGGGCTCGAACAAAGGCGCCACCAGTCCTGGCTCAGGCACCGCCAGCCAGCGGAGCGTCGGAATGCTCTCGTAGTTTGCCGTCCAGGCAGTGAGCCTGAAAGCGGAAAGATCTCTCCTTGAGCTCGTGTCCGGCGCAATGGTGTCCACCAGGCATGCCGACCCCAGCAGGTCTTCGGCGGTCTCTCTCTCCCAAGCATGAGGCGGGATGCCTTCCAACAAAAGTGACACTTTCTGGCATAAGATGGAGTGGACGGCCTGCGCTTGCCTTGTCCATTGCCTGAAGAACAGCTTAACCCCACGATGCACGAGCGGTGGCCTCGAGCTCACTCTGTTCCTGATCTCTGCGGAAGCGAAGACGACCAGGAAATCCTCCGGCCGATAGCGAAGAACTGAGACCCACTGCGGCTGAATGTCTAGCTCTTCCTCCAGAGCTTTAAGCACGAACTCCGGCTCGACGTCGTGGCGCGCACCGGCCACATAGGCCACCATGGCGAATCTCAACCTCTACTCCAAATCCGCCATCGTCCGGCCCCGCCTGACCACAGAGAGCTCTCCCAAAGCAGGGTCCTCCTCCGGCTCCATCCGCAGGGATCCTGCCGGTGCGAGGCGAGGACACTCCTGGCTGGGCGGCGAAAGGCGAGGCCACACCGGCGCGCAGTCCCTGTCGGAGCAAAGAGGCGGAGGCGGGGGGGGGGGTCTGGATTTAGCGAAGCGAGGCCTGCTTCTCAGCCACGATTTGCTCGCGACGTGCCACCTTGGCTGAGCTCGCCAAGGCTCGCCCTCCGACGAGGGCTGCGCCTCTTACACTTCGAAGGATGACCTCTTGATCGCACCGAAGCAAACCATGGAGTTGGTGCGCTGCTTCGGTGCCCTCCTGAGACAATGGAAGCACTTGCCGTCCATGTCCGGCGAGATCTCCCGACGCGTGGGGGCCGGAGCGGCGCGAGACGCGACCTCCCTCTCCGCCTGCCTCCGGCGCCAGAGCTCGCGCCTAGAAGGCCTTGGCATGATTTAACGGCGCCCGGACAAAGGCCACCGCCTCCTCAGACGCCAGACCAGCCGAGGCCGCCAGACCAAATCTCCGAAGCCCGAGGTCGGAGACCACCGCCGCCCGAGCTCCTAGGAACGCCGACGAGACAGAGGCCGGACTGCCGGTTATGGATCCACGAGCCGCCGACGGAGTGGGAGGGCTCGAGAGGCGGCCGCCGTGTCGGAGTGACCGTCGGCACGGAGAGGTGGACGCCGGCGCCGGAGTGGCGCACGGCGGGCGGCGAGAAGGAGCGGGAGAGGAGCGGGAGCGGGAGCCCTGAGAGCGATCCACTTCCCTGAGTTTGTCGTTATGATGCTTTCACCGCTCAAAAATTTAGGGTTACAACTGGTCCGTCGCCGTCGTCTGTCAATCTATCGAGACAAACGGCCGACAGGATTTTAATCTTCAATCCGGTGGATGCGGTGAATTTTTCTCGGCGGGCTGTGCGCATCTAGCAATCCATCAAGCTGTCAAATCACCACGTCGATGAGACCGTCAACTTCCGTTGTAGTATGATTGGGCACAGTACAAGTCCTGGAGCATCAACTCGTAGCCGCTTGTGCTATTTTTCCTTTAATGCACAAACAATATGAAAGCCAGATCGATGTTGGGAGCGGGCGCTGCTAGTTCGGCACGCGTACAAGTCGCCGAGACCGACAAGTTTCCGATTCAATTATACACAGCAGCGTGGGTCAACCCAAACACGACCCAAAAAGGATTGGACACCGGCCCTGCTTCGACTGTTCAGCGCGTTAAGCCGCCTCGACTCCCCTCAGCCGTTGCGTGGTCCCAGCGGCCTCCCAAGCCGCTTGACTCGGCCTCCATGGCCTCGAGTTGCCCCCTCGGCCAGCTTAGCTCCGGGCCGCCTCAGCCATGCCTCCGGGTCACGGACTCCGTGCTACGGTGGCTCGTCTCGCCTCTACCTCGAGCGGAGCTGTTTCTGTTGGTCTTAACCCACGGCTGCTCTCCTCTGCTGTGGCCGTCTTCACGCCAGGACGGATGGGCAATCAGAAGCAACCCCGCACACATCAAATCCATCAGGATCATCAACCCGTCCGCATGGAGACAGAGCTAGTCAGATAGCCCATACCAAATTATCAAGTACTGGTAACTCATCATGTCAAGCTACAGAGTTGATCCCTGTTTCCTATGGGCGTACAAACAAAGCTATAGTATTTCTAGTACAAGTCGGATCTGAGAAACGATCAAGTCAAAAAAAAAGAGTCAAACCAACCACGACTGGAAGGAAGACACGGACAAGAGTTGATTAAGCCGGCCACGGCACGGAAAGCATAAGTGGATTCGATCCTCCGCCAGAGTCGCCGCAGTGCCTCCACGCCTGTTTACTGAGCCGCGATGGGAGTTGATTTCCTGCGACCTGATTCAACCCGTCGCCGTGGTTCGCTCTGCTAGCTCTCTCCGTCAGATGCGCTGCTCTGCTGGACCTGAGTCGCCGCCACTGAACCGGGCGCCTCCCTCGTTCCAACCTCGTCGAAGCCAACTGCGCCATTGCTTTCGCCGACCCGCCACGACCTCCCATTACCTCTGGGCTGGTCGCCGCCGTCACGCCCTCGTCGTTCGAACCGCCGGCCGCCGAGCTACTGAGCCGCCCCGGCGCGAGCAGCCCGTCACCCGCTGAGTCGCCCAGCGCCATGAGCCGCCCAGTCGCCTTCCGGGCTGTCCCGCTTGAGTCGCCCCCGCCGGTGTTCCAAACCACCGCTGTGGTCGTCCTGCTTCAAGTTTGACCCACCGCCTGTGAGCGTTGCTTCTGCCGCGCCTTACTGCGTCTCTGTTGACTTCTCCTTGCTCGACCGTCGTTGTCACGCACCGTCGAGCTGCCTAAAATTGCTGCCATGATTGCACGAAGACCCGGTCCCTGCTGAGTGCACAGCCGCTGCCGTGACCCGTGAGCCACTGCAGAGCCGCCGCGCCGACCAGGCTTTGAGTCGCCGCCACGGGCCGCCCACTGCTGCTGTCCCACCGAGCCGCCGCAGCGCTCCTTACTGCCGCGTTACTCTGGTTTGCACAGATTTTTGAGGAGTCTCCTAGCAAGGTGCTGCACAAGTTGAATGCCAAGTTACAAAGGCTCAATACCAACGACGACACTTGTGCTATTTTAATTAAGAAGGGTCTCAGACTACTCATTGTTGGTGGTACGGCAAGTTGGCTGCCCCTCGAACAAAAGAAAAAGAGGTGTCAGTACAAAAACAATTCTGGAAAGGCTTCATCCCAATGTCGCCGTCGCCACCGCGTTAAACCATCGGGGCCGCGTTGACCTGCCTCTGCCGTGTTGAGTCGCCGGGAGTCGCGGGTCTGCCTGAACCGTCGAGATGCCTCTGACGCGGCGTACAGGTCATCTGTCAGTCACAAACATCAGGTGATATCTGTCCGGTTTTGTTTTCATAGCATATATTAATTTTTGTGTGAACAATTACTTCGGCATGTGGTATTTTTTGACGCAGACAATTGTTCATTACAAATGAGGCGCCATATTACGGCACGGAGCACGCGTAGCAACGCTCGCACCGGCGTTTCGTCTGCGGTCATACCATCCGTGGATGAACGTGTGCAAGTCGCCATCCTCGTGGCCGGTTTACATCAGCTTGCGACCGCGCCCGCGATTAACTCGCCCGTCTGCGCGATTTCCCGTCTGCTGGCTTACAATGCCGCGCCGACTCATCTGTCCGAGCCGCCTCGATGATGCGGTCATCTTTACCATCCGCCTCGCGCCCGGTCTACATCAACACACCGGCCGCTACCGCTCACGTGAATCGCTTATTGAGTATGAGCAAGTCACCGCTGGGAAGCCCGGTTTCTTCCAACAAATTGGAGGCAATTTATCACGATATCACCGCCGCGTCGACCGATGGCTCAATGGGCGACGACAAGTCGCCGCCACTATAGTTTGGTTAACTTCAAATCACCGCTTGAAGAAACCATCGCCGAAAGGTCTTGACACGGCTCATACGGATCATTTATAACCCGCCGCAGTCACCTCAACCTTATGTGGATTGACATCATGCTATCAACACCAATGATATACAAGTTATGCCGGTTTATGTCACGGTCAAATATGAAGAATCTCAAGCCAACTCCTCGAGTCGCCTTGAGACTCGGGGCTACGATGATATGACGCAACAAGTCTTGCCAATTTCAGCAAATTTAAAACCCCGTGACAATGGAGGGAAAGATAACCCGTCCGGAGGCTATCATATTTGAAGGCCACGAAAAATTTCCGCTTAGAAAGTATATGACAATTACAAAATCCTGCTCAATGAAGAAGTTCCGGTCATCGAAAAAGATTCCGGTTTAAAATCCGCCTCAGGGAAGCCGCCTCACCAAGCTCTCAAATCCGGTTTAAGAATTTCCTGCTCGAAGGGAATTAACTTCTCGCAAGTTTGAGTTTAAAGGTCACGAAAATTTCCGGTGAAATGAAGATTCCGTTTAAAATCCGGTTCAAGGGAAAGATGTCTCCCACAAAGCTTTGAAGTTTCCATATCCGGTTCAAGATCCCGGTTCAAGAAGAATTTATCTCTTGCAAAAAGTTAAAATTACCAAGAGGACCTGCTGCCATGATGCGCGGTTCAAACATGGATATCCCGCCTTATTGGCCTAACATATTGATCACATGGGGCTTCGCTTCATAAAGCGGGTCTCGTTTTTTACATCATGCGTGGTTACACGGAGGTTCTGCTCTTAAAGCGCCCGGTTTACCCTTGACATTTGCTTTTTATATATCACTTGGGGCCTTGGTCGTGTCCGAACCAACGCGACACCTTTTGATAGGCGACAGCCACCAGATCACTTGGGGACATGGTCAAGTCCGAACCAACACGCCTCTTGATCGCCTAAGGCCACAAAATCACTTGGGGCTTGGTCGAACCCAACCATTGCCACGCCTCTTGATTGGCATATATGCCACGAATCATTTGGGGACCCGCCGACTTGAATCATTGTCACTCCTATTGGGGCTTGGTCCCGTCCGACCATGGTAATACCATCCGATCAGCTCAGTATAGCATATTTTTGCAAACGGTTTTTATCATTGCCTTTGCTTGAAATTTTCTTTAATAAATATTTGTTCTTTGTTGTGTTCTTAAACCGACAAAATTCGCAGACCGGTTCGACTGTCAATTGACGGAACACGGCCAATTCTTAATCCGGAGACTATTTGCCCGGTTTGATTTTTTGATTTTATGTTACCATCTTATTATAGAGCAAACCGGTGTTCATTAACCCGGTTTGACTTTCAATTACAAGCTGTCAGTACATGATCAAATCATAATCCGGAGACTATCAGCCCGGTCTGGTTTGACTACGAGTCGCCGGTATTATATATGGTTAAACCGGTGTTTGTCACAACCCGGTACGGTTTATCATAAACCGGCACAATATGGAAGGAGTCATCAAGATTACTCAAGATTGGGGTTATCACCCTTACTACAAAAAGTTGGTAAACCAATGATGTGATTCAATGTCACGGTATGATATATTTCATATTTGATTATTCTTAAGTGCAGCCTTGGTTAAAACCTAGGTTATATGTTGGGCATTATTATTCGTCCCCATGTAAACCGCCAGGACACTTTAAACTTGTTGTATGCAGAAACAGGTTGAATAAAGCATGATGATAAATTATCCGGTGTTTATTAAACCGGCTTGGCTTTAAGACGATAAAACGCCAGTCTATGATGAGAAATTGTCTGGTGTTTATTAAACCGGCCTGGCTTGGGACTATAAGTCGCCAGTATATATTTGGATTGCGCCATTGGAATCATGCGCTTATAAATGATTGGGTTATATTATTCAAATAGCCAAACTTGGCTGAATTTTCATTATGATATTGGATGAATTTTTCATACCGGATTATATTATCTTGAATAGCCAACATGGCTGGATTTTTATTATGGGTATTAATATTATGATTGAGGTTTTCAAAGTCGCTTTAGCGCAATGGATATTATGTTATCAATGGATATGGCTTTTATTCTACAATTGAAGGAATAGTCCCAAGTTGTTTGCAGCTTACAACCCGCACTTGGGGGCTACATTATTGAAGTTGAGATTACATCAAATATGCAAGTCTCATGTCGCTGCAAGCATGCACCATGACACTTGGAGGCTAATGCAAAGTCATTCTTTGTTCATCTTATTGAAGACCCGATTCATCACATTATAATGAGCAGGCCCTTGGGGGCCACCAATTGCTCCTGTTAAACAATTCAAGGTACAAAGCTTTTTATTCATTATATTGAAGGGTCCACTGCTCAGTTGGTAAAGCACAAGGCTCTTAACCTTGTGGACGTGAATTCAAGCCCCATGATGGGGGTTACATTATATGATGTTATTTTCATTGAAGTATATATCAAAGTCCCTGCTCATTATTGCATAATGACCCGCCCTTGGGGGCTACACTGGTTGAAGTTTTATGAGTATAAGATAATTACAAGTCCTGTGTTGTCGCAAGGTGACAACCCGACACTTGGGGCTACATAATATGGAGTATTCAGTTTTTACTAAGTGACCGATGAACAACATGGATTTCTTCTTAAGTGGCAGATTTATATTGAAGCAAGTCTTAAGCCATCACTTTGTTCTCGCTCAAGACTTGGGGGCTACAGTATTATATTATTATCGAAGAAATATTTTCAAATTCTCTGATTGAGCAAACTAGGTTGACCCGGCGTCACCAATCATTATGACCCGGTGTCTGCAACAATCATAACCCGGCGTCATCAACAATCATGAACCGGCATTGGTGACAATCATACCCCGGAATTATCAGTTTTATAACCCGACAATGGTGGTAATCATAAACCAGCAAGTTCTACATCTTCAAACCGGCTGAATATCAGATGAGTATTTCAAAGACCAATATTTCTTAAACCGGCGCTTTGGAAGCCGACTCAAGTGGATTATTCTTCACAATATTGTTCTGTGAGATACCAATGTCAGAAAATTGAGTATGACGCTGGCTTATTGACCTGGATTTTCTAGAAGGAGAAAATGACAAGGACTTAAGGATGATCAGGTGCCGGTTTACAAGAATTCTTAACCCGGAGCACAACCTGTCAAGTTTGTTCTTGTGTTTATTTTACAAGATCAGTTTAACATGGATAAATCCAAATTAAATCTGGGGCTAATGTCGAGGATATACCCATTGGTGTAAACCGGCCGGAAGTTTAAACCGGCCGGACTGGACGACTCACTGGTAACCCGCCCGGAGCTTGGCGGTTCACGGGATACCCGCCTGGTCTTGGCGGTTCATTCGTAACACGGCGGGCGGGTCAGATGGATGACGAGGCCCATGGCCCAGAAGGCCGGTTCACGTTTAATGGTGGGCCGGTTTATGAGGAAAGCATAAGGACTATTCTCCTACAAAGGAAGCAAGACTAGGACTCCACTTGTAATAGAGTAATCCTAATCCAACTAGGACTAGTCATGTAAACCGCCCCTTCAACATATATAAGGAGGGGCAGGGCTCCCCAAAGAGGGACGAGTTAGAAGCTACAAGCAAGAAGCAATAATCTCTAGGGCTAGACACAAAGAGGAGAGCCGGTTTACGGCGACTTCCTCGTGATGATAATGAGATCTAGCCTCAAACAGCATGTAGGGTTTTTACCGGATGATGTTTCCCGGGGCCCGAAGCTGTCTAAATCCCTGTCTTGTGTTGCGTCTCTCGATTTCGCTCAACCCCTCTCAAGCTACCACATAGATGCGTTGGCCTCGCGATTAAGTCCTGACACTAAGGACATCTGCCGTGACAAATCCACGACAGTGGGCGCGCCCCCCACCCCCGTGGGCAGCCCGTATCTCCCCCGGCGTGCACTCCAAGTTCCCTGGGTTGCTTTCCTTCCAAAAATAACTTCTCCAGTTGATTTTGTTCCGTTTTGACTCCGTCGATATTCCTTTTCCTCAAACACCAAATAGTCATAAAACAAAGAATCTGGGCTGGGCCTCCGGTTAATAGGTTAGTCCCAAAAATAATATAAAACTAGATAATAAAGCCCAATATTGCCTAAAACAGTAGATAAAGTAGCATGGAGCAATCAAAAATTATAGATACGTTGGAGACGTATCAATCAACTAGGCGTATCAACGGGCTATGGAGATGCCCATTAATAGATATCAATGTGAGTGAGTAGGGATTGCCATGCAACGGATGCACTAGAGCTATAAGTGTATGAAAGCTCATCAAAAGAAACTAAGTGTGTGTGCGTCCAACTTGCTTGTTCATGAAGACCTAGGGCAATTTGAGGAAGCCCATCATTGGAATATACAAGCCAAGTTCTATAATGAAAAATTCCCACTAGCATATGAAGGTGACAATACAGGAGACCCTCTATCATGAAGATCATGGTGCTACTTTGAAGCACAAGTGTGATAAAAGGATAGTAGCATTGCCCCTTCTCTCTTTTTATCTCATTTTTTTGTTTTTTATTTGGACCTTCTCTTTTTTATGGCCTCTTTTTTTATTGTTTATTATTCGTCCGGAGTCTCATCCCGACTTGTGGGGGAACCATAGTCTCCATCATCCTTTCCTCACTGGGACAATGCTCTAATAATGAAGATCATCACACTTTTATTTACTTACAACTCAAGAATTACAACTTGATACTTAGAACAAAATATGACTCTATATGAATGCCTCCGGCAGTGTACCAGGAAGTGCAATGAATCAAGAGTGACATGTATGAAAGAATTATGAACGGTGGCTTTGCCATAAATACGATGTCAACTACATGATCATGCAAAGCAATGTGACAACAATGATGCGTGTCATAATAAACCGAACGACGGAAAGTTGCATGGCAATATATCTCGGAGTGGCTATGGAAATGCCATAATAGGTAGGTATGGTGGCTGTTTTGAGGAAGGTATATGGTGGGTGTATAGTACCGGCGAAAGTTGCGCGATACTAGAGAGCCTAGCAATGGTGGAAGGGTGAGAGTGCGTATAATCCATGGAATCAACATTAGTCATAAAGAACTCACATACTTATTGCAAAAATCTATTAGTCATCGAAATAAAGTACTACACGCATGCTCCTAGGGGAAGGGTTGGTAGGAGTTAACCATCGCGCGATCCCGACCTCCACTGAGGGAGTCCTGGACTAGGGGGTGTCCGGACAGCCGGACTATCAATATCCGGAAGATTGAAGATTGAAGACTCCGGCTCGTGTCCGGAAGGTACTTTCCTTGGCGTGGAAGGCAAGTTTGGCAATACGGATATGTAGATCTCCTACCATTGTAACCGACTCTGTGTAACCCTAGCCTCTCCGGTGTCTATATAAACCGGAGGGCCTTAGTCCATAGGACGAACATTACATCTCAACAATCATTGTTGGGGAACGTAGTAATTTCAAAAATTTTCCTACGCACACGCAAGATCATGGTGATGAATAGCAACGAGAGGGGAGAGTGTTGTCTACATACCCTTGTAGACCCGGCGAAGCGATCACAACGTAGAGGAAGTAGTCGACGTTCTCCTCGCGATCCGACCGATCCCGGCGCCAAGCATCCGACGCCCCGAGTTCTTGACACACGTACAGCTCGATGACGCCCTCAGACTCGATCCAGCCGAGTGTCGAGGGAGAGTTCCACAAGACGACGGCGCAGGACGATCTTGATGTTTCATCTGCGCAGGGCTTCGCTTAAGCTTCATGACGGTATGACCGAGGTGGAATATGGTGGAGGGGGCACCGACACGGCTAAGGAACGATCCGTAGATCAAACTTGTGTCTCTTGTGTGTCTAGAGGTGCCCCCTGCCCCGTATATAAAGGAGCAAGGGGAGGGTGCGGCCGGCCTAGGAGAGGCGCGCCAAGGGGTGTCCTACTCCCACCGGAGTAGGACTCCTCCTTCCTTGTTGGAGTAGGAGAAGGGAAAGAGGGGAGAGGAGGAAGGAAAAGGGGCTGCACCCCTTGTCCAATTCGGACTAGAGGGGCTGCGCCTTCTTCCTTTTGGCCTCTTTCCCTTATTCCCGTATGGCCCAATAAGGCCCATATACTCCCGGCGAATTCCGTAACTCTCCCACTCAAAAAATACCGAATGACTCGAACCTTCCGAACTCCGAATATAGTCGTCCAATATATCGATCTTTACGTCTCGACCATTTCGAGACTCCTCGTCATGTCCCCGATCTCATCCGGGACTCAACTCCTTCGGTACATCAAAACTCATAAACTCATAATAAAACTGCCATCGAAACCTTAAGCGTGCGGACCCTACGGTTCGAGAACAATGTAGACATGACCTAGAACTATTCTCGGTCAATAACCAATAGCGGACCTGGATGCCCATATTGGTTCCTACATATTCTACGAAGATCTTTATCGGTCGAGACCGCATAACAACATACGTTGTTCCCTTTGTCATCGGTATGTTACTTGCTCGAGATTCGATCGTCGGTATCCAATACCTAGTTCAATCTCGCTACGCAAGTCTCTTTACTCGTTCCGTAATACATCATCTCACAGCTAACTCATTAGTTGTAATGCTTGCAAGGCTTAAGTGATGTGTATTACCGAGAGGGCCCAAGATACCTCTCCGACAATCGAGTGACAAAACCTAATCTCAAATACGCCAACCCAACATCTGCCTTTGGAGACACCTGTAGTACTCCTTTATAATCACCCAGCTTCGCTTGTGACGCTTGGTAGCACCAAAGTGTTCCTCCGTAAACGGAGTTGCATAATCTCATAGTTATAGGAACATGTATATGTCATGGATAAAAGCAAGAGCAACATACTAAAACGATCGTGTGCTAAGCTAATGGAATGGGTCATGTCAATCGATCATTCAAATAATGATGTGACCTGTTAATCAAATAACAACTCTTTGTTCATGGTTAGGAAACATAACCATCTTTGATTAACAAGCTAGTCAAGTAGAGGCATACTAGTGACACTGCTTGTCTATATATTCACACATGTATTATGTTTCCGTTAATACAATTCTAGCATGAATAATAAACATTTATCATGATATGAGGAAATATATAATAACTTTATTATTGCCTCTAGGGCATATTTCCTTCAGTCTCCCACTTGCACTAGAGTCAATAATCTAGATCACATCACCATGTGATTAACATTGATATTTCACATCATCATGTGATTAACACCCATAGTTCACATCGCCATGTGACCAACACCCAAAGGGTCTACTAGATTCAGTAGTCTAGTTCACATCGCTATGTGATTAACACCCAAAGAGTACTAAGGTGTGATCATGTTTTGCTTGTGAGAGAATCTTAGTCAACGGGTCTTTTACATTCAGATCCGTTATGTATTTTGCAATTTTTCTATGTCTACAATGCTCTGCATGGAGCTACTTTAGCTAATTGCTCCCACTTTCAATATGTATCTAGATCGAGACTTGGAGTCATCTAGATCGGTGTCAAAACTTGTATCGACGTAACTCTTTACGACGAACCTTTTTGTCACTTCCATAATCGAGAAACATATCCTTATTCTACTAAGGATAATTTTGACCGCTGTCGATGGATCTACTCCTAGATCACTATTGTACTCCTTGCCAAACTCAAAGGCAAGGTATACAATAGATCTGGTACACAGCATGGCATACTTTATAGAACCTATGGCCAAGGCATAGGGAATGACTTTCATTCTCTTTCTATCTTCTGCCGTGGTCGGGTTTTGAGTCTTACTTAATTTCACACCTTGTAACACAGGCAAGAACTCTTTCTTTGACTGTTCCATTTTGAACTACTTCAAAATTTTGTCAAGGTATGTACTCATTGAAAAAACTTATCAAGCATCTTGATCTATCTCTATAGATCTTGATGCTCAATATGTAAGCAGCTTCACCGAGGTCTTTCTTTGAAAAACTTCTTTCAAACACTCATTTATGCTTTGCGTAATAATTCTACATTATTTCCGATCTACAATATGTCATTCACATATACTTATCGTAAATGTCAGAGTGCTCCCACTCACTTTCTAGTAAATACAGGCTTCACCATAAGTCTGTACAAAACTATATGCTTTGATCAACTCATCAAAGCGTATATTCCAACTCCGAGATGCTTGCACCAGTCCATAGATGGATCACTGGAGCTTGCATACTTTGTTAGCTCCTTTGGATCGATAAAACCTTCGGTTGCATCATATACAACTCTTCCTCCGTAAAACCATTCAGAATGTAGTTTTTACATCCATTTGCCAAATTTCATAAATTGTGGCAATTGCTAACATGATTCGGACAGACTTAAGCATCGCTACGCTTGAGAAAATCTCATTGTAGTCAACATCTTGAACTTTGTCGAAAACCTTATTGCAACAAGTCGAGCTTTGTAGATAGTAACACTACTATCAACGTCCGCCTTCCTCTTGAAGATCCATTTATTTTCTATGGTTTGCCGATCATCGGGCAAATCCATCAAAGTCCATACTTTGTTCTCATACATGGATCATATCTCGATTTCATGGCCTCAAACCATTTTGCGGAATCTGGGCTCATCATCGCTTCCTCATAGTTCGTAGGTTTGTCATGGTCAAGTAACACGACCTCCGTAACAGGATTACCGTACCACTCAGTGCGAATCTCACTGCTTTTTACCTCGAGGTTCGGTAGTAACTTGATCTGAAGTTACATGATCATCATCATTAGCTTCCTCACTAATTGGTATAGTAGTCACAAGAACAGATTTCGTGATGAACTACTTTCCAATAAGGGAACAGGTACAGTTACCTCATCAAGTTCTACTTTCCTCCCACTCACTTCTTTCGAGAGAAACTCCTTCTCTAGAAAGGATCCATCTTAAGCAACGAATATCTTGCCTTCGGATCTGTGATAGAAGGTGTACCCAACAATTTCCTTTGGGTATTCTATTGAAGACGCACTTCTCCGATTTGGGTTCCAGCTTTATCAGGATGAAACCTTTTCATATAAGCATCGCAACTCCAAACTTTTAAGAAACGACAACTTGGGTTTCTTGCTAAACCACAGTTCATATAGTGTCATCTCAACGGATTTAGATGGTGCCCAATTTAATGTGAATGCAGCTGTCTCTAATGCATGATCCCAAAACGATATTGGTAAATCAAGAAGAAACATCATAGATTGCACTATATCCAATAAAGTGCGGTTATGATGTTTGGACACACCATAACATTGTGGTGTTCGGTGGCGTGAGCTGTGAAACTATTCCACATTGTTTTAATTGAAGACCAAACTCAGAACTCAAATATTCGTCTCCGCGATCGATCGCGAAACTTTATTTTCTTGTTACGATGATTTTTCCACTTCACTCTGAAATTCTTTGAACCTTTCAACTATTTCAGACTTATGTTTCATCAAGTAGATATACCCATATCTGCTCAAATCATCTTGTGAAGGTCGAAAAATAACGATACTTGCCACGAGCATCAACACTCATTGGATCGCATACATCGGTATGTATTATTTCCAATAAGTCAAGAGCTTGTTCCATTGTTCCGAGAACGGAGTTTTAGTCATCTTGCCCAAAAGGCACGGTTCGCAAGCATCAAGTGATTCATAATCAAGTGATTCCAAAATCCCATCAAGATGGAATTTCTTTATGCGCTTTACACCAATATGACCTAAACGGCGATTACCACAAATAAGTTGCACTATCATTATTAACTTTGCATCTTTTGGTTTCAATATTATGAATATGTGTATCACTACGATCGAGATCCCATGAACCATTTTCATTGGGTGTGTAACCATATAAGGTTTTATTCATGTAAACAGAACAACAGTTTATTCTCTTACTTAAATGAATAAACGTATTGCAATAAACACGATCAAATCATATTCATGCTCAACGCAAACACCAAACAACATTTATTTAGGTTCAACACTAATCCCGAAAGTATAGGGAGTGTGCGATGATGATCATATCAATCTTGAAACTACTTTCAACACACATCGTCACTTCACCCTTAACTAGTTTATGTTTATTCTGCAACTCCGCTTGAGTTACTACTCTTAGCAACCTAACCAGTACCAAATACCGAGGGTTGCTATAAACACTAGTAAAGTACACATCAATAACATGTATATCAAATATACCTTTGTTCACTTTGCCATCCTTCTTATCCGCCAAATACTTGGGGTAGTTCGCTTCCAAAGGACCAGTTCCTTTGCAGAGAAGCACTTAGTCTCGTGCTTAGGTCCAGACTTGGGCTTCGCACTTGAGCAACAACTTGCTTGCCGCTCTTCTTGAAGTTCCCTTCTATCCATTTGCCCTTTTCTTGAAACTAGTGGTCTTGTTAACCATCAACACTTGATGTTCTTTCTTGATTTCTACCTTCATCGATTTCATCATCATGAAAAACTCGGAATCATTTTCATCATCCCTTGCATACTATAGTTCATCACGAAGTTCTACTAACTTGGTGATGGTGACTAGAGAATTCTGTCAATCACTATCTTATCTCGAAGATTAACTCCCACTTGATTCAAGTGATTGTAGTACCTGCATAATCTGAGCACATGCTCACTAGTTGAGCGATTCTCCTCCATCTTTTAGCCATAGAACTTGTTAGAGACTTCATATCTCTCAACTCGGTATTTTCTTAAAATATTAACTTCAACTCTGGAACATCTCATATGGTCCATGACGTTCAAAACGTCTTTGAAGTCCCGATTCTAAGCTGTTAAGCATGGTGCACTAAACTATCAAGTAGTCATCATATTGAGCTAGCCAAACGCTCATAACGCCTCGATCCGCTTCTCTGCAATAGGTCTGCTACCTAGCGGTGCATTAAGGACATAATTCTTCTGCGCAGCAATGAGGATAAACCTCCGATCACGGATCGAATCCGCATCATTGCTACTAACATTTTTCAACACAATTTTCTCTAGGAACATATCAAAAACAAACATATGAAAGCAACAACGCGAGCTATTGATCTTTACAACAAAATTTTCAAAATACTACCAGGACTAAGTTCATGATAAATTTAAGTTCAATTAATCATATTACTTAAGAACTCCCACTTAGAAAGACATCCCTCTAGTCATCTAAGTGATCACGCGATCCAAATCAACTAAACCATAACCGATCATCACGTGAAATGGAGTAGTTTTCAATGGTGAACATCTTATGTTGATCATATCTACTATATGATTCACGCTCGACCTTTTGGTCTCTGTGTTCCGAGGCCATATCTGCATATGCTAGGCTCGTCAAGTATAACCCGAGTATTCTGCGTGTGCAAAACTGGCTTGCACCCGTTGTAGATGGACGAGAGCTTATCACACCCGATCATCACGTGGTGTCCAGGCACGACGAACTTTGGCAACGGTGCATACTCGGGAGAACAC
This sequence comes from Aegilops speltoides, assembly GCA_021437245.1. Lineage (NCBI taxonomy): Eukaryota > Viridiplantae > Streptophyta > Magnoliopsida > Poales > Poaceae > Aegilops > Aegilops speltoides. The sequence goes on from CM038142.1 coordinate 117,705,273, forward strand.
TTCTTGATAATTTAGTGAGAGATCATCTTATAATGCTACCGTCAATCAAAGCAAGATAAGATGCATAAAAGGATAAACATCACATGCAAATCAATATAAGTGATATGATATGGTCATCATCATCTTGTGCTTCATGATCTCCATCTTGCAAAGCACCACCATGATCACCATCGCCACCGGCGACACCTTGATCTCCATCGTAGCATCGTTGTCGTCCTCGCCAATCTTATGCTTCTCGACTATCTCTACCGCTTAGTGATAAAGTAAAGCATTACGAGGCGATTGCATTGCATACAATAAAGCGACAACCATATGGCTCCAGCCGATTGCGATAACTTTGGTTACAAAACATGATCATCTCATACAATAAAATATAGCATCACGTCTTGACCATATCACATCACAACATGCCCTGCAAAAACAAGTTAGACGTCCTCTACTTTGTTGTTGCAAATTTTACGTGGCTGCTACGGGCTTAAGCAAGAACCAGTCTCACCTACGCATCAAAACCACAACGATACTTCGTCAAATAGACTCCGTTTAACCTTCTCAAGGACCGGCGTAGCCACACTCGTTCAACTAAAGTGAGAGAGCAGCACCCACCAGTCACCTTTAAGCAACGAGTGCTCGTGGCGGTGAAACCAGTCTCGCGTAAGCGTCTGGCGTAATGTCGGTCCAGGCGCTTCATCTCACAATACCGCTGAACCAAAGTATGACATGCTTTGGTAGGTAGTATGACTTGTATCGCCCACAACTCATTTGTGTTCTACTCGTGCAAAACATCAAACCATAAAAACCTAGGCTCGGATGCCACTGTAGGGGAACGTAGTAATTTCAAAAATTTTCCTACGCACACGCAAGATCATGGTGATGAATAGCAACGAGAGGGAGAGTGTTGTCTACATACCCTTGTAGACCCGGCGAAGCGATCACAACGTAGAGGAAGTAGTCGTACGTTCTCCTCGCGATCCGACCGATCCCGGCGCCGTTACTCCGACGCCCCCGAGTTCTTGACACACGTACAGCTCGATGACGCCCCTCGTACTCCGATCCAGCCGAGTGTCGAGGGAGAGTTCCACAAGACGACGGCGTGGTGACGATCTTGATGTTTCACCGCGCAGGCTTTCGCTTAAGCTTCAGCGACGGTATGACCGAGGTGGAATATGGTGGAGGGGGCACCGCACGGCTAAGGAACGATCCGTAGATCAAACTTGTGTCTCTTGTGTGTCTAGAGGTGCCCCCTGCCCCGTATATAAAGGAGCAAGGGGGAGGTGCGGCCGGCCTAGGAGAGGCGCGCCAAGGGGTGTCCTACTCCCACCGAGTAGGACTCCTCCTTCCTTGTTGGAGTAGGAGAAGGGGAAAGAGGGGAGAGGAGGAAGGAAAAGGGGCTGCACCCTTGTCCAATTCGGACTAGAGGGGCTGCGCCTTCTTCCTTTGGCCTCTTTCCCTTATTCCCGTATGGCCCAATAAGGCCCATATACTCCCGGCGAATTCCGTAACTCTCCGGTACTCGAAAAATACCGAATGACTCGGAACCTTTCCGAACTCCGAATATAGTCGTCCAATATATCGATCTTTACGTCTCGACCATTTCGAGACTCCTCGTCATGTCCCCGATCTCATCCGGGACTCGAACTCCTTCGGTACATCAAAACTCATAAACTCATAATAAAACCGCCATCGAAACCTTAAGCGTGCGGACCCTACGGTCCGAGAACAATGTAGACATGACCTAGAACTATTCTCGGTCAATAACCAATAGCGGACCTGGATGCCCATATTGGTTCCTACATATTCTACGAAGATCTTTATCGGTCGGACCGCATAACAACATACGTTGTTCCCTTTGTCATCGGTATGTTACTTGCTCGAGATTCGATCGTCGGTATCCAATACCTAGTTCAATCTCGTATCGCAAGTCTCTTTACTCGTTCCGTAATACATCATCTCACAGCTAACTCATTAGTTGTAATGCTTGCAAGGCTTAAGTGATGTGTATTACCGAGAGGGCCCAGAGATACCTCTCCGACAATCGGAGTGACAAAACCTAATCTCGAAATCGCCAACCCAACATCTGCCTTTGGAGACACCTGTAGTACTCCTTTATAATCACCCGATTACGTTGTGACGCTTGGTAGCACCAAAGTGTTCCTCCGTAAACGGAGTTGCATAATCTCATAGTTATAGGAACATGTATATGTCATGGATAAAAGCAGTAGCAACATACTAAAACGATCGTGTGCTAAGCTAATGGAATGGGTCATGTCAATCAGATCATTCAAATAATGATGTGACCTGTTAATCAAATAACAACTCTTTGTTCATGGTTAGGAAACATAACCATCTTTGATTAACAAGCTAGTCAAGTAGAGGCATACTAGTGACACTCTGTTTGTCTATATATTCACACATGTATTATGTTTCCGGTTAATACAATTCTAGCATGAATAATAAACATTTATCATGATATGAGGAAATATATAATAACTTTATTATTGCCTCTAGGGCATATTTCCTTCAATCATACCATAGGCTAGCTTCTAGGGTTTAGCCTCTTTGATCTCGTGGTAGATCTACTCTTGTACTACCCATATCATCAATATTAATCAAGCAGGACGTAGGGTATTACCTCCATCGAGAGGGCCCGAACCTGGGTAAAAACATTGTGTCCCTCGTCTCCTGTTACCATCCGCCTAGACGCACAGTTCGGGACCCCCTACCCGAGATCCGCCGGTTTTGACACCGACATTGGTGCTTTCATTGAGAGTTCCTCTGTGTCGTCGCCAATAGAGCGGATGCCTTTACCCGTCTTCAAAGACGGTGTTATCGCCGGAGGGGCCTTGGCCGCCGGTCAAACAATCCGGCTTGGTGGCTTCCTTATGACCGCCATCCGCCGCCGCTCGACAATGACTTCTCAAGTCGTCGGCAATCTTCGCGTCGACCCTAAAGCTGCCGAACAGTTAGATCCAATCGAGCTCTCGTCTGTTAACGAGCTCTTGGATCGCATCGCCGCCCTGGGAGTCGCAACGGACTACAATCAGATCGGGCTTAAAACCGATCTGAGAGAAATCAACCCTCCCCAGGCTACCCACCACGTCGAAGTGGTAGAGGAACAACTTGGCAATTCTTTGCCATTGTTGAAAACAATCTGTGTCCGGATTCCCGAACCCTCCATGCCGGATTCCCGCGGAGGGACGGACTCTGATCGAGCATTGAACCTAAAATCATGCGTCGCTCCGGACTCGCTGGGCTGTTTCCAGCGAATCAAGCTTCCGAATTTAGAAGTCCTTCGGCCTTTGAGCCCAAAGATGGGCAGGGATCCGGATTTTATTCCACCCACCCGCCCAGACATATGCGACCTATCTCTAATTCGGCAAGAGCCTTCAGAAACAGTACATCATTACTCGGCCAGATTCCTCCTGGTTATGGACAGGATAAAGGACTGCCGAGAGGAAAACGCAATCTCAATCTTCTGCAATAACTGCACGGACAAGGGAATCCTGAACGCCATTGATCGTCACAAGATTACGCGTTTTACCGATCTGGCGTCCATAGTACGAAAGTACTGTGCGATGGAAAGCTTCCGGAAAACTGAAAACCAATTTTGGGATAATCCGGCCCCAAACCTAGTCCGCGGTAAAAAGGCGCCTCACAATCAGGCCCCAGATGCAAAAACCAAAAAGCAAAAAACCCGGCAAGGGAAGCGGAACCGTCTTTGGAGGGATGGCTCAATGGACCTCAAACTTCATAATACTGAGGGAGCTGTCCCAACACATAGCCTTCGAGCATGTTGGATACTACGGCGGTGGCCAAAAGTGGCGAAGAGCTTCTAGCTCGGAAACCACTCCAACAACACCAAAGACGGTATCAATAGTCTTGAGACTTTCGCATCAAATAATATGCGAAAACATACACCATGAACTCGCGAAGTCTACCAAGTAGCAACAAAGAAATCCATGGAGCGACACGCTATCACCTTCAGCCCAATGACGAGCCCACATCTCGAACTACGAGCCCCACCAGACCGGTACTTAGTCCCATAGTGGGCGGCTTTTCGTGACAAAAGTCCTCATGGACGACGGCAACGGACTAAACCTCATTTATGAGGAAACCTGCGGAAAATGGAAATCGATTGGAGCCAGATTGAGCGAAGCAAAGACAGCCTTCAGAGGAATAATCCCTAGCCGGGAAGCACGCTGCACCGGAAAAATCACACTCGATGTGGTGTTCGGCTCCGGACAATTACAGATCCGAAGAAGTCACGTTCCAGGTGGCCCCGTTCAGCAGCGGCTATCACGCCATATTAGGACGAGAGGCATTCACAATTTTTCAAGCAATACCTCATTACGGGTACATGAAGCTCAAAATGCCCGGGCCCAGCGGAATAATCACTCTCGTCAGTGATCCGGACACAGCACTCCGCGCCAAAAACAAGACAGCCGCACTAGCCCTCGAAGCACTATCCGAAGCCCTAGCGGCAGAGGAACTCACCGCGCTGCGCTCTACGGTAAACAGGGACGATGTGATACTTGATAAAAGATCCAAGTCCACCTCCTTCAAACCAGCAGACAAGATAATAAAATTTCAGGTCCACCCAATGGACCCAACAAAGACGGCTTCCATCGGGGCACAGTTGAACCCCGAAGTTGACGCCACACTGCGCGAATTCCTTCGGGAAAATTGGGACATCTTCACCTGGCATCCCTCGGATATGCCCGGAATCCCTCGCAGGTTGGCAGAACACAGCCTAAACATCCTAAAAGGATTCAAGCCACTCAAACAGGCTCTTCGACGATTTTCCGAGCCCAAAAGACAGGCAATGGGAGAAGAGCTAGCCAAGTTATTGGAAGCCGGATTCATTAGAGATATCAAACATCCGGACTGGCTAGCGAATTTGGTGATGGTACCAAAGAAGGATAAATCCTGGCGCCTCTGTGTCGACTTCAAAGACCTCAATAAGGCTTGCCCAAAGGATCCTTTCCCCCTCCCCCGCATCGATCAAATCATCGATGCCACAGCAGGACACGACTCGTTGTGCTTCCTGGACGCGTACTCTGGCTATCATCAAATCAAGATGGCGGAAGCAGATCAAGCCGCAACGGCATTCATTACTCCATACAGATCATTCTGCTTCAACACGATGCCCTTCGGACTTAAAAACGCCGGCGCAACATATCAGCGCATGATTCAAACATGTCTGGCTACCCAGATAGGCAAAACAGTCGAGGCATACGTAGACGACGTAGTCGTCAAAACAAAACACGTCGAAACTTTAGTAGACGATTTGAGGCTCACATTCGACAACCTTAGAGCATACGACATCAAGCTGAATCCGGAAAAATGTGTTTTCGGTGTACCAGCCGGAAAGCTGCTGGGCTTCATCGTATCCGGTAGAGGAATTGAAGCAAATCCGGCCAAAATCCGGGCTCTGTCGCAGTTGGATATTCCAAAAGACCTCAAGAAAATACAAAAGTTAACAGGATGCGTGGCAGCTCTAAGCCGTTTTATCTCCCATTTAGGAGAGAAGGCGTTGCCCCTTTATCGCCTCCTAAGGCGCACCGAACACTTCGAGTGGACGGATGCCGCCACCGCCGGACTCGAAGAAATAAAGGCCATATTGGCAACAAATCCGGTCCTGGCTGCGCCCATTCTGGGCGAACCAATGTTGTTATACATTGCTGCAACACATCAAGTTGTAAGCGCTGTCCTCGTCGTCGAACGAGCAACAGAAGGGCATAAATTCCCTCTTCAAAAACCAGTGTATTACGTATCCACTGTGTTAACCCCTTGCAAATCCCGTTACCCGCATTATCAAAAGATAGCATATGCGGTGTTCATGGCGTCTCGGAAGCTCAGGCACTACTTTCAAGAGTGTTCGATAACAGTGGCCTCTGAAGTACCACTCAATGACATTATAAATAACCGCGACACAACAGGCAGGATTGCAAAATGGGCCATTGAGCTCTTGCCATTCGACATAACTTACAAACCTCGACGAGCCATAAAGTCACAAGTTTTGGCTGACTTCATCGCCGAATGGACTGAAGCCGAACTACCTAAAGAGTACGACGCATACTCCAATTGGACTATGCACTTCGACGGCTCCAAAATGTTGGCGGATCGGGTCAAGGCGTCGTCTCGACGTCCCCACCGGAGATCTGATCCAATATGTACTTCAAATAATGTACACGGACTCCAACAATGCAGCCAATCGAGGCCTGTTACATGGTCTCCGGATGGCGTCTCCATGGGCATCCAACGCCTAGAGGTGCACGGGATTCAAACCTTGCAATATCCCAAAAAATGGAGACTTTGATGCCAAGGATCCAAAAATGGCAGCATATCGTAATGCTGTCCCGAAAATGTCACTTCGGTTTGAAGGACTCAATTCCATCACATAGCCCGAGATAATAACCAAGCGGCCGACGTCACGCACGCATTGGTGCGAAACGTGATGCTGTCCCTCCAAATATCTTCTGGAACGGCTCTTCAAGCCATCCGTATTATGGGAAGAGGAGTCCGTAGCGACAAACCGAGAAAGCTGCACCAACCGGTGATTCAGCAGACGACATAACACCATCCGCCCGCGATATAATGGCAGAATCGCCACGTGGATGAACCTTTCTAGCCTACTTACTTAGGCAGGAACTTCCGAAGACCAAAATGAGGCCCATTGCATAGTCCGTGATCGAAGGCCTACATGGTCCATGAGGAGAACTTTATAAGAAAAGTACTACCGAGTCCTTAAGGTGTATCTCCAAGAAGAAGGGCGAAACCTCTGGCTGAAATCCATGCGGACTAGGTGGACACCACACAGCAGCCCGGCCCCGTAGGAAAGGCATTCCGTCACAGATTTTATTGGCCGACGGCTCGGGCAGATGCACAGACTTGGTCCAACGATGCGTTGGTTGCCGCTCTTTGCTAATCGAGCCATATGCCACACACCCCTCAAAACCATACCCATTACCCGGCCGTCATGGTCAGGGGCTTGACATGGTCGGACCCTCAAGCGGGGAACCCACAAGAAAAAGTACACATTGGTCATGGTGGATAAGTTCACCAAATGGATAGAGGCCAAACCGGTCAAAACGGCAGAGTCCGGACCAGTGATAGACTTTATATCCGGGTGGTACACCGCCACGGAGTCCCCACAAAGATCATCACCGACAACGGCACGAACTTCACGGCCGATGAGGTCAAGTCATGGTGCAAAAATATGGGCATTAAGCTCGACTATGCGTCGCCTATCACCCTCAAACCAACGGTCAAGTGGAAAGAGCAAGCGGTCTAATAATGAGCGGCATTAAACCCGGACTAGTGAGGTCACTCACTAAATCGAGACACCCAATGGGTCGAGGAGCTCGACTCCGTACTGGGGCTGCGGACAACGCCTAACCGTACTACGGATTCACACCATTTTTATGGTGTACGGCGCAGAGGCGCCTTGCCTGCGACATTATTCATGACTCACCTCGAGTGCGCATGTATGAGGAAAGATAAGCCGAGCTGGATCGGCAGGACAGCTGGACACATTGGAGGAAGAACGTGGCGTCGCGAAGGCTCGCTCCGCATTCTATCGCCAGCAGGCCGAAGATATCAAAGCGAGAAGTGCGGGCCAAAACTTACAACGTTGGCGAACTAGTTCTACGCTGCGGACAAGAAAAAGGACAAGCTCAAGCCCAGATGGGAAGGCCCCTTCATTATTGATCAAGTACTGACCGGCGGAGCATACCGTCTACGAAATGCGTCGGACAACCGACTCGAGCCGAACCCATGGAACGCAGCCCGACTCCGACGATTCTATGCCTAGCGCCGGACTAAGAGTTCGTCACCCTCCCCCGTCCAACATTTTATATTTCGTCTGTCTTTTGTTTCTCTTTTTACCCTTTTACCTTACAAGCCCTTCGGGGCCTATTTTCGCATTCTTTGCAAACGTACGATGTGCCATCCGCACTCGTTATTCCTGGGGGCTTCTTTCACAGAAGCTTAAATTATACGGGTTTCTCTACCCAACACATGTGTCAAGCTTCCACATGTACCTTTTACTCGCCATTATATGCATCGATATGACTTAAGTTTTGGCCAAGCTGGGTTGCCTGGCTCCTGTGCTTACCCCTACGTTCCCGATTGTTCGGCTAGGCGGTAAAGGGAGCACCTCTGCGATTATTCTTGCGGGTCACCGGATGTGTACCTCGACCGGGTGAAGCCGAAGCTAGCGTTCTTAAGGGAATATTCGATCGGTGATTTAAAAGATGACTTTTTACCTATTTTTCATATCTGCCCCGTAAGGTTTATCGCTCTCTTGGTAGTCCGCCATGCACTTTAGGGCATGCCTCCCCAAATAAAGGAACCCTTAACGGAACTATTCTCCTGGAAGATGTTTCTTACTAACCATGTAATATAACATAACTAGTTGGGCACTTGTCCGATAAAGCACTAATGACCCCTACGCTGGGTCTCCATGCATGCCACGGTTATTTTTAACCAAAAGGTATTCGACACACTCCGGACTCTAGGGTCCCGAGGTCGGCGAAAAGGTCGGCAAAGACAAACGATCTACAATCCGGCTAGAAGGCATTTCACATATCAATTTTAAGGATAACATACATTGTCAAATCTATTGATTGTATTCCTCCTCAATCCCGTCTAACAGGCTGTCTAGTTTACAGTCCCGTTGGGAATACTTAGCAGCCAGTTCTACCTGGCTGTACACTAAACTCCTGGATCTCCTTCCGTCGGGCCCCACCGGTCCAACTTCGGCCATATGGTTGGGATCCGCCTTCTTGTACCGCGTCTTCACCATGGCCCAAGCCTCCCTGGCACCTTGACGGCAAGCCGAAATCTTCCACAAACGGAAGCGCTGCCGCATTCCCTGCAGCTTCTCCGCAAGCTCCCCGAGGCCCTCGGGCAGGGCGAGGGATGGCCATAAAGCCTGTACGGCGCCACTCATTGCCTGCCGAACTCGTTCGAGCAGCTGCAACAATTCGAGAAGTGGATCATCCATTGATACGGGCATCTCCTCTGTAGGACGACCCGTGAGTATACATACAAAGACATATTATGTCAGATCGCTTCCTCGCCGAACTCTTCTTCCTTAGAGAGTTCGCTCAAGCACTTACTATGTATGCCGCGACGAAGCCGTTGATTCTCCTTGACGGAGCCGGACAGCTCGGCTTGTGCGCCTTTCAGCTCTTCTCCGAGCTTGGCGTTGGCATCTTGGAGCTTGTTCCTTTCCTGCTGAACCCTGTTCAGTACGTTCTCGCCGGCCTTTAGCTGGCGCAGTAGTGCTTGCCTGTCCGGATCTTGTTCGGCGGCACCTGCAATGTCATTATTAGACTCGCGCGCATGCCGCACAACGCTTATATTAATTCATACAAATGTGTTACCAGGAGGGGTCTTTCCGTCTCCTCCTGCGGCAGCAAGTGCGGCCTCAAGTTGGGCCTTGCAATCTTGCAGCTCCTGAGACAGCTGGGCATTCTTCTCGTTAAGAGCCTGAAATTTCAAATGATCCTTAAATCAGTTAACATAACTAATTTAAGTCTCGGGGGCTACTAGTATATACAACCATTAAAATATCTTTACCCGTATGTCTTTAACATACCGCCTCCGTAATACTGGTAAAACCATTTTGAGCAGCCCGGAGATGCGCGTCCCTCGTTGAAGGCATCCAATGCCTCAGGGGAAAAGCACGCCTCTTGAAAAACTGTCCGGCGGCGTCTATGATTCATAGCGCTCTCCACCTCTGACTTTGTGGCGGACAATCTGTCGGTATCCTCCGTTGGAGTAGGATCTGGTTCGCGTCTTGCGCTTGCCTCTCCCTCTAGTCCAGGCGCTGGAGCCTGGCTGGTATTGGTGGGGTCGGCAATTCCTGTGCTCGCAGTCCGGCAAGCACTTTTTCTTCTATAAAGATCATGAGCACTTAGAAGTTTCCTTGGAACGTTGCTCAAAAAGATCAAACACGAGCTATACCTCTGCGGCGACGTTTCTGCCCGCACGGCGCTCCTTTTCCTCCTGCTAGTTCGGACTGGCCTCTGTAGGTCGGCCGCCGCAGGCTCGGCTCCCGGCCGTAATGGCGCTTCCTACAAAATACCATCGTTCGCGAAGGTCAGAAATAGGCAAGGATATGATAACGGTGTCCGGACTTCAGTCTTGGTCACCTGGGATGCCGAACTTAGCCCGGGGTAGTCCGCCGTAATGGCAACCAAAGCATCATCAATGCTGAGCTAGTGATACACCCCGTCCATTAGCTCCACCCCGATGTCCGGATCCTCTTCGGAGGCCGGACCCAGGGATCCTTCCGGATCCTCGGGTTGTGGAGCAGGACTCACCATGTCCTCCACAGTCCGGCGTAGACCCTGCGCCGAAGACGTAATGTAAGAAGCTTAAACTTCGAAGATACGGGTAAAGGCCCTTTTTGAGGTGTTCGCTTACCCATCCTCTAGGATTGACCATGGAAAACCCATCCACAGGGTTCGGACGAAGGAAGTCCTCCTTCTTCCCCTTGTATAGACCGGACAGGATCTTCACCAGATCCTCGGTCGAACCCGGTCCTTTGCGGCCGTGCCGGGTGGCATCGTCCTCTCCATTGAAATCCCACATGGGGTGGCCTGTGTATTGCAGCGGCTGCACCCCCCACTTGATGCACGTCGCCATGACTCCAATCATGGTTAATCCGGAATGAGCCATTAATCTTATCCGGCCCATCAAGTAATGGACGCTCTTGTCTTCCTCCAAACGGGGGCTCCGCGGGCGCCAGCTGAGGCGTTTCTTCAAGGGAGCAGCATCAAACTCCAGGAGGCCAATCCGGACTGGGTCGGGCAACGGAGCATCTACAATATAAAACCACTCCGAGGGCTAGTCTTCGGACGCCCTCTTAGGGGTGCCGGATAGGTATCCGGTCCCGGCGATGCGCCATATTTCGGCGCCGCCCACTTGATATATGGACCCCTGGTGAGAACGGGGTACGAGGCAGAACAGCCTCTTCCACCATGCGAAATGGGGCTCGATGCCCAGGAATAGCTCGCAAAGAGCTACGTAGCCCGCGATGTGCAGCACAGAGGCGGGCGTGAGGTGGTGGAGCTGGAGTCCGTAGAACTTCAGGAGCCCGCGGAGGAACGGATGTATTGGAAATCCGAGCCCCCTTATCAGATAGGGGACGAAACACACCCGCTCCCACTTGTTGGGGCTTGGGTTGTCCTCCGCCTGCCTCCCACCTCGATAAGTAACCAGTCCGGCTCAAACTGGAACCATGAAGGCCGGGGGAAGAAATCCCTCCGTTTGGAGCTTTACTAGCTCATTGTGCGAAATAGAGCACCTCCTCCAATCCCCTGGCGATGGGCTAGGAGCGCGTGAGGAAGAGCCGCGTTGACGATCCATGGTGGAATGGATTTCTGGGTCAGAGGCGCTTCGATGGAGTATACGCGGAAGGAAGACGGTGCGGTTTGGATCTGGATCCCTGCCCCTTTTATAGGCGGGCGACCCGCACAATTAGGGGGTGAAATGTAAAAGGCACTCGGCTTTTCGCATTAAACGACGCGTGGAAGAGGGCCATAATTTGGCGTAGAAGCCGAGGAGCACAGTATTCAAAGTGAAGCCGGACAGTATTCGGCAGGTACATGGGATTTGAAAGGAGAACCCGCCTTGCAACGCCGAAGACTACAAGCACGCTGGACTTATCATCATTGAAGCCTGGTTCGGGGGCTACTGAGGGAGTCCTGGACTAGGGGGTGTCCGGACAGCCGGACTATCAATATCCATCGGACTCCCAGACTACGAAGATTGAAGATTGAAGACTCCGGCTCGTGTCCGGAAGGTACTTTCCTTGGCGTGGAAGGCAAGTTTGGCAATACGGATATGTAGATCTCCTACCATTGTAACCGACTCTGTATAACCCTAGCCTCTCCGGTGTCTATATAAACCGGAGGGCCTTAGCCGTAGGACGAACATTACATCTCAACAATCATACCATAGGCTAGCTTCTAGGGTTTAGCCTCTTTGATCTCGTGGTAGATCTACTCTTGTACTACCCATATCATCAATATTAATCAAGCAGGACGTAGGGTATTACCTCCATCGAGAGGGCCCGAACCTGGGTAAAAACATTGTGTCCCTCGTCTCCTGTTACCATCCGCCTAGACGCATAGTTCGGGACCCCCTACCCGAGATCCGCCGGTTTTGACACCGACATCCACCCATAAGGAAGACAATCAATAAATAAATCATGCTCCAACTTCATCACATAACGGTTCACCATACGTGCATGCTACGGGAATCACAAACTTTAACACAAGTATCTCTCAAATTCTCAATTACTGCACTAGCATGACTCTAATATCACCATCTTCATATCTCAAAACAATCATAAAGAATCAAACTTCTCATAGTATTCAATGCACTTTATATGAATGTTTTTATTATACCCATCTTGGATGCCCATCATATTAGGACTAAATTCATAACCAAAGCAAATTACCATGCTGTTCTAAAAGACTCTCAAAATAATATAAGTGAAGCATGAGAGTTCATCAATTTCTTCAAAATAAAACCACTGTCGTGCTCTAAAAGAATATAAGTTAAGCACTAGAGCAAATGACAAACTAATCCGAAAGATATAAGTGAAGATCAAAGAGTAGTCGAATAATTATGTAACTATGTGAAGACTCTCTAATATTTAATAATTTCATATCTAATGTATTTTGTTCAAGCAGCAAGCAAAGCAAAGTAAAATGACAGTTCAAGGATAGCACACATCATGTGAAGAAGCAAAAACTTAGGTTCAACCGATACTAACCGATAATTGTTGAAGAAGAAAGGTGGGATGCCTACTGGGGCATCTCCAAGCTTAGATGCTTCAGACTTGTTGAAATATTATCTTGGGATGCCTTGCGCATCCCCAAGCTTGAGCTTTTGTGTCTCCTTAATTCCTTTTATATATCAGTTTCCCTAAATCTCAAATACTTCATCCACACAAAACTCAACAAGAACTCGTGAGATAAGTTAGTATAAACCAATGCAAAAACCTTATCATTCTCTACTGTAGCAAATCACAAAAATTATTATTCAACACTGCATACTAAATGCCTCTGCATATTTAATACTCCTATCCTCAAATAGAATCATTAAACAAGCAAACATATGCAAACAATGCAAACATAACAGCAGTATGCCAAAACAGTACAGTCTGTAAAGAATGCAAGATTATCAATACTTCCCTAACTCCAAAAATTATGAAATACTATCACACTGTAGAAAATTTATCAGAGCTTATTATGAAAAAAGTTTCAACATTTTATCATATTCTGGCTTTTGTAGGGAATTTTTGCAACATCGATAAACTTTCTGTTTTAAAACAGCAACATGTATACTTACAAAATAAGCATGGTAAATGCTATCCTTGACATTTTTATTGAAAATAGAGATGCAAAACATTATTCTAAATAACAGCAAGAAAATACTAACAAAATAAAATGACGCACCAAGCAAAACACATATCATGTGGTGAATAAAATATAGCTCAAAGTAAAGTTACCGATGAACGAAGACGAAAGAGGGGATGCCTCCCCAAGCTTAGGCTCTTGGTTGTCCTTGAATATTAACTTGCGGTGCCTTGGGCATCCCCAAGCTTAGGCTCTTTCCACTCCTTATTCCATAGTCCATCGAATCTTGACCCAAAACTTGAAAACTTCACAACACAAAACTCAACAGAAAATCTTATGAGCTCCGTTAGTATAAGAAAATAAATCACCACTTTTGGTACTGTTGTGAACTCATTCTAAATTCATATTGGCGTAATATCTACTGTATTCCAACTTCTCTATGGTTCATACCCTCCGATACTACTCATAGATTCATCAAAATAAGCAAACAACACAGAAAATAGAATCTGTCAAAAAAAGAACAATCTGTAGTAATCTGTAACTCTCGAATACTTATGTAAATCCAAATATCCTACCAAATTAGGAAAACCAGAGAAATTTGTGTACCAATCCAGAGAAGAAATAATCAGATCAAAATCACGTTTGTGTGAATTATCAAAACTAGTTTACTGGGCGCAAAAGTTTCTGATTTTCAGCAGGATCAACACAACTATCACCACAAGCTATCCTAAAGGCTTTACTTGGAGCTTTATTGAAACAAAAGCTATAAAACATGATTACTACACTATCTTAATCATGTGTACACACAAAAACAGCAGGGGTAAATATTGGGTTGTCTCCCAACAAGCGCTTTTCTTTAATGCCTTTTTAGCTAGGCATGATGATGACAATGATGCTCACATAAAAGGTGAGAACTGAAACACAATGGGAGCATCATGAAGCATATGACTAACACATTTAAGTCTAACCCACTTCCTATGCATAGGGATTTTGTGAGCAAACAACTTATGGGAACAATAATCAACTAGCATAAGAAGGCAAAACAAGCTTAACTTTAAAACTTTAAGCACATAGAGAGGAAACTTGATATTATTGCAATTCCTACAAGCATATATTCCTCCCTCATAATAATTTTCAGTAGCATCATGAATGAATTCAACAATATAACTATCAGATAAAGCATTCTTTTCATGATCTACAAGCATAGAAATTTTATTACTCTCCACATAAGCAAAATTCTTCTCATGAATAGTAGTGGGAGCAAACTCAACAAAATAACTATCATGTGAGGCATAATCCAATTGAAGATTAAAATCAAGATGCCAAGTTTCATGGTTATCATTGTTCTTTATAGCATACATGTCATCACAAGAATCATCATAGATAGGAACTTTATTCTCATAATCAATTGGAACCTCTTCCGAAATAGTGGATTCATCATTAAATAAAGTCATGACCTCTCCCAATCCACTTTTATCAATATAATTATCATAAATAGGAGGCATGATTTCATCATAATAAATATTCTCATCAAAACTTGGGGGACTAAAAATATCATCTTCATGAAACATAGAATCCCCAAGCTTGTAGCTTTGCATGTCATTAGCATCATGGATATTAAAGGAATTCATACTAACAACATTGCAATCATGCTCATCATTCAAAGATTTAGTGCAAAACATTATAATGCATTCTTCCTCTAGCAATTGAGCACAATTATCGGAATCCTTATTTTCATGAAAGACATTAAAAAGATGAAGCATATGAGGCACCCTCAATTCCATTTTTTGTAGTTTTCTGTTATAGACTAAACTAGTGATAAAACAAGAAACTAAAAGATTCGATTGCAAGATCTAAAGATATACCTTCAAGCACTCACCTCCCCGGCAACGACGCTACAAAAGAGCTTAGTTGACGGGGTGTTAGTGCCACTTACCTAGCCTCCCCGGCAACAGCGCCAGAAATTAGCTTCATGTCTACTACACAACCTTCTCCTTGTAGACATTGTTGGGCCTCCAAGTGCAGAGGTTTGTAGGACAGTAGCAAATTTCCCTCAAATGGATTACCTAAGGTTTATCAATCCGTGGTTGGTGTAGGATGATGATGGTCTCTCTCAAACAACCCTGCAACCAAATAACAAAGAGTCTCTTGTGTCCCCATCACACCCAATACAATGGTAAATTGTATAGGTGCACTAGTTCGTCAAAGAGATGGTGATACAAGTGCAATATGGATAGTAGATATTGGTTTTTGTAATCTGAAAATATAAAAACATCAAGTGTTCTCACATCCTTAAAGACTCAATCCGATAAGATAACTTCAAAGGGAAAACTCAATCCATTACAAGAAGGTAGAGGGGGAGAAACATCATAAGATCCAACTATAGTAGCAAAACTCGCGGTACATCAAGTTCATGCCAAATCAAGAACACGAGAGAGAGAGAGAGAGAGAGAGAGAGAGAGAGAGATCAAACACATAGCTACTGGTACATACCCTCAGCCCCGAGGGTGAACTACTCCCTCCTCGTCATGGAGAGCGCCGGGATGATGAATATGGCCACTGGTGATGGATCCCCCCTTCGGCAGGGTGTCGGAACAGGATCTCAATTGGTTTTTGGTGGCTACAGAGGCTTGCGGCAGCGGAAATAGGGTTTTGTGGTGCTCTCAGATGTTTTCAGGGTATATGCGTATACATAGGCGAAAGAAGTCGGTCAGGGGAGCCACGAGGGTGGGGAGTGCGCCTCCCTGCCTCGTGGCCGCCTCGTTGCTTCCTTGACGTCCACTCCAAGTCTCCTGGATTGTGTTTGTTCCAAAAACAAATCTCCCAAAGGTTTCATTCCGTTTGGACTCCGTATGATATTCCTTTTCTGCGAAACACTAAAATAGGCAAAAAAAAACAGCAATTTGGACTGGGCCTCCGGTTAATAGGTTAGTCCCAAAAATAGTATAAAAGTGTATAATAAAGCCCATTAAACATCCAAAACAGATAATATAATAGCATGGAACAATAAAAAATTATAGATATGTTGGAGACGTATCAATGTGCAATGATTCAAGAGTGACATGTATGAAAAAATTATGAACGGTGGCTTTGCCACAAATACGATGTCAACTACATGATCATGCAAAGCAATATGACAATGATGGAGCGTGTCATAATAAACGGAACGATAGAAAGTTGCATGGCAATATATCTCGGAGTGGCTATGGAAATGCCATAATAGGTTGGTATGGTGGCTGTTTTGAGGAAGGTATGGTGGATGTATGGTACCGGCGAAAATTGTGCGGTACTAGAGAGGCTAGCAATGGTGGAAGGGTGAGAGTGTGTATAATCCATGGACTCAACATTAGTCATAAAGAACTGACATACTTATTGCAAAAATCTATTAGTTATCGAAACAAAGTACTACGCGCATGCTCCTAGGGGGATAGATTGGTAGAAAAAGACCATCGCTCATCCCCGACCACCACTCATAAGGAAAACAATCAATAAATAAATCATACTCCAACTTCATCACATAACGGTTCACCATACGTGCATGCTATGGGAATCACAAACTTTAACACAAGTATCTCTCAAATTCACAACTACTCTACTAGCATGACTCTAATATCACCATCCTCATATCTCAGAACAATCATAAAGAATCAAACTTCTCACAATGCACTTTATATGAAACTTTTTATTATACCCATCTTGGATGCCCATCATATTAGGACTAATTTTATAACCAAAGCAAATTACCATGCTGTTCTAAAAGACTCTAAAAATAATATAAGTGAAGCATGAGAGATCAACAATTTCTATAAAATAAAACCACCGCCGTGCTCTAAAAAGATGTAAGTGAAGCACTAGAGCAATATTGTCTAGCTCAAAAGATATAAGTGAAGCACATAGAGTATTCTAATAAATTCCGATTCATGCGTGTCTCTCCCAAAAGGTGTGTAAAGCAAGGATGATTGTGGTAAACTAAAAATACAAGACTCAAATCATACAAGACGCTCCAAGCAAAATACATATCATGAGGTGAATAAAAATATAGCCTCAAGTAAAGTTATCGTTAGACGAAGACGAAAGAGCGGATGCCTTCCGGGGCATCCCCAAGCTTAGGCTTTTGGTTGTCCTTGAATTTTACCTTGGGGTGCCTTGGGCATCCCCAATCTGAGGCTCTTGCCACTCCTTATTCCAAAATCCATCAAATCTTTACCCAAAACTTGAAAACTTCACAACACAAAACTTCAACAGAAAATCTCATGAGCTCCGTTAGTATAAGAAAATAAAGCACAACTTTAAGGTACTGTAATTAACTCATTATTTATTTATATTGGTGTTAAACCTACTGTATTCCAACTTCTCTATGGTTCATATCCCCCGATACTACTCAAAGATTCATCAAAATAAGCAAACAACACACGAAAAACAGAATCTGTCAAAAACAGATCAGTCTGTAGCAATATGTAACTTTTGAATACTTATGTAACTCCAAAAATTCTGAAAAATTTTGGTGGACGTTAGGAATTTGTCTATTAATTGTCTTCAAAAAGAATCAACCTAAAAACACTCTTCTGTAAAAAATGAAAGCTATTCTCGTGAGTGCAAAAGTTTCTGTTTTTTACAGCAAGATCGCAAAGACTTCACCCAAGTCTTCCCAAAGGTTCTACTTGGCACAAACACTAATTAAAACATGAAACCACATCTAAAAGGAATCTATATGAATTATTTATTACTAAACAAGAGAAAAATTCAAAGAACAAAAATAAAAATTGGGTTGCCTCCCAACAAGCGCTATCGTTTAACGCCCCTAGCTAGGCATAAAAACACGAATAGATCTAGGTATTGCCATCTTTGTTAGACAATCCATAAGTGGCTCTCATAATAGATTCATAAGAAAATTTAATTTTCTTCCTAGGAAAGTGTTCCATGCCTTTTCTTAATGTAAATTGGAATCTAATGTTTCCTTCTTTCATATCAATAATTGCACCTATCGTTCTAAGGAAGGTCTACCAAGAATAATAGGACATGTAGGATTGCAATCTATATCAAGAACAATGAAATCTACGGGCACAAAATTACTACTTGCAACAATAAGAACATCATTAATCCATCCCATAGGTTTCTTAATGGTGGAATCCACAACATGCAAATTTAAAGAACAATCATCAAATTAACAGAAACCTAGCACATCACATAAAGTTTTTGGAATCGTGGAAACACTAGCACCCAAATCAAACAAAGCATAACATTCATAATCTTTAATTTTAATATTAATAGTAGGTTCCCACTCATCATTAAGCTTTCTAGGCATAGAAACTTCTAATTCAAGCTTTTCTTCATAAGATTGCATCAAAGCATCAATGATATATTTAGTAAAAGCTTTATTTTGATTATAAGCATGAGGGGAATTTAACACGGATTGCAACAAGGAAATACAATCTATTAAAGAACAATTATCATAATTAAATTCGTTGAAATCCAAAATAGTGGGTTCATTGCTACTTAAAGTCTTGACCTCTTCAATCCCACTTTTATCAATTTTTGCATATAGATCTAAAAACTCTCAATCGTTGGGACGCCTTTTAACTAAAGTTGAATAATCTCCAGGACCATATTTATCAAGATTAATATTATAAAACAAATATTTAATAGGAGTCACATCAATCACTTTTAGATCTTCATCATTATTATCATAAAACTAGAAGAACACGCTTTCACAAACTAATCTTTTTTTGCACGCATCCTAGCGGTTCTTTCTTTGCACTCATCAATGGAAATTATCATGGCTTTGAGAGACTCATTGATATCATGCTTAGGTGGAATAGATCTAAGTTTCAAAGAATCAACATCAAGAGAAATTCTATCCACGTTCCTAGCCAACTCAAGCAATTTTTCTTCAATCAAAGCATTGAAATTCTTTTGCGAACTCATAAATTCCTTAACACTATTCTCAAAATTAGAGGGCATCTTATTAAAATTTCCATAAGAGTTGTTGTAGGAATTACCATAATTATTAGAGGAATTACTAGGAAACAGCCAAGGATTAAAATTTCCTCTATACGCGTTGTTACCAAAATTGTTCCTACCAACAAAATTCACATCCATAGATTCATTATTATTCTCAACCAAAGGCATATCATTAGGATCATAAGAAACACTTTTATTAGCAAACAATTTCATAAGTTCATCCATCTTTCGACTCAAAACATTAATTTCTTCAATCGCATGAACTTTTTTACTAGTAGGTCTTTCGGTGTGCCATTGAGAATAACTGACCATAATATTAGCTAGGAGTTTAGTGGCTTCTCCTAAAGTGATTTCCATAAAAGTGCCTCTCGTGGCCGAATCTAAAAGATTTCTAGAAGCAAAATTCAATCCGGCATAATTTTTTTGTATAATCATCTACAAATTCAAACCATGTGTAGGGCAATTACATATCATTAATTTCATCCTCTCCCAAGCTTGTGCAACATGCTCATGATCAAGTTGCTTAAAATTCATAATATCATTCCTAAGAGAGATGATCTTAGCGGGAGGAAAATACTCAGAGATAAAAGCATCTTTGCACTTATTCCATGAATCAATACTATTTTTAGGCAAAGATGAGAACCAAGTTTTAGCACGATCTCTAAGCGAAAATGGAAATAGCTTCAGTTTAACAATATCATTATCCACATATTTCTTCTTTTGCATATCGCACAAATCAACGAAGTTGTTTAGATGGGTTGCGACATCTTCACTAGGAAGGCCAGAAAATTGATCTTTCATAACAAGATTCAACAAAGCGTCATTAATTTCACAAGATTCAACATTGGTAGTAGGAGCAATCGGAGTGCTAATAAAATCATT
Source organism: Aegilops speltoides (assembly GCA_021437245.1). Classification (NCBI taxonomy): domain Eukaryota; kingdom Viridiplantae; phylum Streptophyta; class Magnoliopsida; order Poales; family Poaceae; genus Aegilops; species Aegilops speltoides. The sequence continues at coordinate 117,725,492 of CM038142.1, forward strand.
GTTGTTTTTATTGGAAAAGTCACACAATTTAGAATTATCTTGAGCCATCGTGACAAGCAATTAATCCAACACACAAGCACACAAGAAGCAAGCGAAAAGAGACAAATGGAAGAGGGGCAAAGAAAAGGCAAAGGTTTTTGAAAATCATTTTAGAAGTGGGGGAGAGGAAAACGAGAGGCAAATGGAAAAATAATGTAATGCAAAGGAGAAGAGTTTATGATGGGTACTTGGTATGGCTTGACTTGGTGTAGATCTCCCCAGCAACGGCACCAGAAATCCTTCTTGCTACCTCTTGAGCTTGCGTTGTTTTTCCTTGAAGAGGAAATGGTGATGTAGCAAAGTAGCGTAAGTATCTCCCTTAGTTTTGAGAACCAAGGTATCAATCCAGTAGGAGACGACGCACACAAACAATCAAGAACTTGCAACCAATGCGATAAAGGGGTTGTCAATCCCTTCATGGTCACTCGCAAAAGTGAGATCTGATAGAGATAATAAAGTAAATATTTTTGGTATTTTTGATGTATAGATTGGAAAGCAAAGATTGCAAAATAGTAAACGAGATTCAACAATATGGAAAAGAGACTTTAATATAATGGAAAAGAGACTCGGGGGCCATAGGTTTCACTAGTGGCTTCTCTCGAGATAGCATGTATTACGGTGGGTGAACAAATTACTGTCGAGCAACTGATAAAAAAGCGCATAATTATGATGACATCTAAGGCAATGATCATGAACATAGGCAGCATGTCCGTGTCAAGTAAACCGACTCCTGCCTGCATCTATGACTATTACTAAAGGAAATATGCCCTAGAGGCAATAATAAAGTTATTATTTATTTCCTTATATCATGATAAATGTTTATTATTCATACTAGAATTGTATTAACCGGAAACATGATACATGTGTGAATACATAGACAAACATATTGTCACTAGTATGCCTCTACTAAACTAGCTCATTAATCAAAGATGATTATGTTTCCTAACCATAGACATGAGTTGTCATTTGATTAACGGGATCACATCATTAGTAGAATGATGTGATTGACATGACCCATTCCGTTAGCTTAGCACCTGATGGTTTAGTATGTTGCTATTGCATTCTTCATGACTTATACATGTTCCTACAACTATGAGATTATGCAACTCCCGTTTACCGGAGGAACACTTTGTGTGCTACCAAACGTCACAACATAACTGGGTGATTATAAAGGAGCTCTACAGGTGTCTCCAAAGGTACATGTTGAGTTGGCATATTTTGAGATTAAGTTTTGTCACTCTGATTGTCGGAGAGGTATCTCTGGGCCCTCTCGGTAATGCACATCACTATAAGCCTTGCAAGCAATGTAGCTAATGAGTTAGTTATGGAATGATGCATTACATAACGAGTAAAGAGACTTGCCGGTAACGAGATTGAACTAGGTATTGAGATACCAACGATCGAATCTCGGGCAAGTAACATACCGATGAAAAAGGGAACAACGTATGTTGTTATGCGGTTTGACCGATAAAGATCTTCGTAGAATATGTAGGAGCCAATATGAGCATCCAGGTTCCGCTATTAGTTATTGACCGGAAACGTGTTTCGGTCATGTCTACATAGTTCTCGAACCCATAGGGTCTGCACGCTTAAGGTTTCGATGATAGTTTTATTATGAGTTTATGAGTTTTGATGTACCAAAGGAGTTCGGAGTCCCGGATGAGATCGGGGACATGACAAGGAGTCTTGAAATGGTCGAGACGTAAAGATCGATATATTGGACGACTATATTCGGACTTCGCAAAGGTTCCGAGTGATTCGGGTATTTTTCGGAGTACCGGAGAGTTACGGGAATTCACCGGGAGAAGTATTGGGCCTTATTGGGCCATACGGGAAAGAGAGAGGGCTGCCTAGGGCAGGCCGCGCGCGCCCCCAAGGCCTAGTACGAATTGGACTAGGGGGAGGGGCTGCGCCCCCTCCTTCCTTCCCTTCTCCCTTCCCCTTCCTTCTCTCCTACTCCTACTAGGAAAGGAGGAGTCCTACTCCCGGTGGGAGTACGACTCCCCCCTTGGCGCGCCCTCCTCCTTGGCTGGCCGCCTCCCCCTAGCTCCTTTGTATACGGGGGCAGGGGGCTCCCCAAAGACACAAGAATTGATCTGTTTGATCTTTTAGCCGTGTGCGGTGCCCCCCTCCACCATAGTCCACCTCGATAATACTGTAGCGGTGCTTAGGCGAAGCCCTGCGTCGGTAGAACATCAACATCGTCACCACGACGTCGTGCTGACGAAACTCTCCTTCAACACTCGGCTGGATCGGAGTTCGAGGGACGTCATCGGGCTGAACGTGTGCTGAACTCGGAGGTGTCATACGTTCGGTACTTGATCGGTCGGATCGTGAAGACGTACGACTACATCAACCACGTTGTGCTAATGCTTCCGCTTTCGTTCTATGAGGGTATGTGGACACACTCTCCCCTCTCGTTGCTATGCATCACCATGATCTTGTGTGTGCATGGGAATTTTTGTGAAATTACTACATTCCCCAACAGTGGCATCCGAGCCTGGTTTTATGCGTAGATGTTATTTGCATGAGTAGAACACAAGTGAGTTGTGGGCGATACAAGTCATACTGCTTACCAACATGTCATACTTTTGTTCGGCGGTATTGTTGGATGAAGCGGCCCGGACCGACATTACGCGTACGCTTACGCGAGACTGGTTCTACCGACATGCTTTGCACACAGGTGGCTGGCGGGTGCCAGTTTCTCCAACTTTAGTTGAACCGAGTGTGGCTATGCCCGGTCCTTGCGAAGGTTAAAACAACACTAACTTGACGAACTATCGTTGTGGTTTTGATGCGTAGGTAAGAACGGTTCTTGCTCAGCCCGTAGCAGCCACGTAAAATTTGCAACAACAAAGTAGAGGACGTCTAACTTGTTTTTGCAGGGCATGTTGTGATGTGATATGGTCAAGACGTGATGCTATATTTTATTGTATGAGATGATCATGTTTTGTAACCAAAGTTATCGACAACTGGAAGGAGCCATATGGTTGTCGCTTTATTGTATGAAATGCAAACGCCCTGTAATTGCTTTACTTTATCACTAAGCGGTAGCGATAGTCGTAGAAGCAATAGGTGGCGTAAACAACAACGATGCTACGATGGATATCAAGGTGTCGCGCCGGTGACTATGGTGATCACGAGGTGCTTCGGAGATGGAGATCACAAGAATAAGATGATGATGGCCATATCATATCACTTATATTGATTGCATGTAATGTTTATCCTTTATGCATCTTATCTTGCTGTGATTGACGGTAGCATTTTACGATGATCTCTCACTAATTATCAAGAAGTGTTCTCCCTGAGTATGCACCGTGGCGAAAGTTCTTCGTGCTGAGACACCACGTGATGATCGGGTGTGATAGGCTCTACGTTCAAATACAACGGGTGCAAAACAGTTGCACACGCGAATACTCAGTTAAACTGACGAGCCTAGCATATCTGATATGGCCTCGGAACACGGAGACCGAAAGGTCGAACGTGAATTATATAGTAGATATGATCAACATAGTGATGTTCACCATTGAAACTACTCCATCTCACGTGATGATCGGACATGGTTTAGTTGATTTGGATCACGTGATCACTTAGATGACTAGAGAGATGTCTGTCTAAGTGGGAGTTCTTAAGTAATATTATTAATTGAACTTAAATTTATCATGAACTTAGACCTGGTAGTATTTTGCAAATTATGTTGTAGATCAATAGCTCGTGTTGTTGCTTTCATATGTTTATTTTGATATGTTCCTAGAGAAAATTGTGTTGAAAGATGTTATTAGCAATGATGCGGATTGGATCCGTGATCTGAGGTTTATCCTCATTGCTGCACAGATGAATTATGTCCTTAATGCACTGCTAGGTGACACACCTATTGCAGGAGTTGATGCAGACGTTATGAACGTTTGGCTAGCTCAATATGATGACTACTTGATAGTTTAGTGCACCATGCTTAACGGCTTAGAATCGGAACTTCAAAAACGTTTTAAACATCATGGACCATATGAGATGTTCCAGGAATTGAAGATAATATTTCAAGTAAATACCTGAGTTGAGAGATATGAAGTCTCCAACAATTTTATAGCTAAAAGATGGAGAAGAATCGCTCAACTAGTGAGCATGTGCTCAGATTGTCTGGGTACTACAACCGCTTGAATCAAGTGGGAGTTAATCTTCCAGATAAGATAGTGATTGACAGAGTTCTGTAGTCACCATCACCAAGTCACTAGAACTTTGTGATGAACTATAGTATGCAAGGGATGACGAAAATGATTCCCGAGCTCTTTGTGATGTTTAAATCAACAAAGGTAGAAATCAAGAAAGAGCATCAAGTGTTGATGATTGACAATACCACTAGTTTCAAGAGAAGGGCAAAGGGAAAGAAAGGGAACTTCAAGTAGAATGACAAGCAAGTTCTCACTCCTGCGAAGAAAAACAAAGCTGGACCAAAGCCTGAAACTGAGTGCTTACACTGCAAAGGAAATGGTCACTGGAAGCGGAAATGCCCTGAATATTTGGTGGATAAGAAGGATGGAAAATTGAACAAGGATATATTTGATATACAGGTTATTGATGTGTGCCTTACTAGTGTTTATAGTAGCCCCTGAGTATTTGATACTTATTCGGTTGCTAAGATTAGTAACTCGAAACAGGAGTTACAGAATAAACCGAGACTAGTTGAAGGGGAAGTGACGATGAGTGTTGGAAGTAGTTCCAAGATTGATATGATCATCATCACACACTCCCTATATTTTCGAGATTAGTGTTAAACCTAAATAAATGTTATTTGGTGTTTGCGTTGAGCATAAATATGATAAGATCATGTTTATTGCGATACGATTATTCATCTAAGATAGAGAATAAATTGTTATTCTATTTAGATGAATAAAACCTCCTATGGTCATACACCCAATGGTGATGGTTTAGTGAATCTTGATCATGGTGATACACATATTCATATTGTTGATGCCAAAAGATGCAAAGTTAATAATGATAGTGCAACTTATTTGTGGCACTGCCGTTTGGGTCATATCGGTGTAAAGCGCATGAAGAAACTCCATAAAGATGGATTTTCGGAATCACTTGGTTATGAATCATTTGATGCTTGCGAACCGTGCCTTTTGGGCAAGATGACTGAAACTCCGTTCTCCGGAACAATGGAACGAGCTACTAACTTGTTGGAAATAATACATACCGATGTATGCGGTTCAATGAGTGTTGACGCTCGTAGCAGGGTAACATTATTTTCTGACCTTCACAGATGATTTGAGTAGATATGCGTAGATCTACTTAATGAAGCACAAGTCTGAAACATTTGACAAGTTCAAAGAATTTTAGAGTGAAGTGGAGAATCATCGTAACAAGAAAATAAAAGTTTCTACAATCTGATCGTAGAGAAGAATATTTGAGTTACGAGTTTGGCCTTCATTTTAAACATTGTGGAATAGTTTCACAGCTCATGCCACATGGAACACCACAGCGTAATGGTGTGTCCGAACGTTGTAACCGCACTTTATTGGATATGGTGTGATCTATGATGTATCTTACTGATTTACCGCTATCGTTTTGGGGTTATGCTTTTGAGATGGCCGCATTCACGTTAAATAGGGCACCATCAAAATCTGTTGAGACGACGCCTTATGAACTGTGGTTTGGCAAGAAACCAAAGTTGTCGTTTCTTAAAAGTTTGGGGCTGCGATGCTTATGTGAAGAAACTTCAACCAGATAAGCTCGAACCCAAATCAGAGAAATGTGTCTTCATAGGATACCCAAAAGAGACTATTGGGTACACCTATCACAGATCTGAGGGCAAGATTTTTGTTGCTAAATTCGGATCCTTTCTAAAGAAGGAGTTTCTCTCGAAATAAGTGAGTGGGAGGAAAGTAGAACTTGATGAGGTAACTGTACCCGCTCCCTTATTGGAAAGTAGTTCATCACAAGAACTGGTTGCTGTGAGAAGTACACCAATTAGTGAGGAAGCTAATGATATTGATCATGAAACTTCAGATCAAGTTACTACCGAACCTCCTATGTCAACCAGAGTAAGATCCGCACCAGAGTGGTATAGTAATCCTATTCCGGAAGTCATGTTACTTGACCATGGCGAACCTACGAACTATGAGGAAGCAATGATGAGCCCAGATTCCGCGAAATGGCTTGAGGCCATGAAATCTGAGATGGGATCCATGTATGAGAACAAAGTGTGGACTTTGGTGGAGTTGCCCGATGATCGGCAAGCCATATGTATAAATGGATCTTCAAGAGGAAGACAGACGCTGATAGTAGTGTTACTATCTACAAAGCTCGACTTGTCGCAAAAAGGTTTTCGACAAGTTCAATTGTTGACTACAATGAGATTTTCTCAACTGTAGCGATGCTTAAGTCTGTCCGAATCATGTTAGCAATTGCAACATTTTATGAAATCTGGCAAATGGATGTCAAAACTGCATTCCTTAATGGATTTATTAAAGAAGAGTTGTATATGATGCAACCAGAAGGTTTTGTCAATCCTAAAGGTGCTAATAAAATGTGCAAGCTCCAGCGATCCATCTATGGACTGGTGCAAGCATCTCGAGTTGGAATATACGCTTTGATAAGTTGATCAAAGCATATAGTTTTATCAGACTTGCGGTGAAGCCTGTATTTACAATAAAGTGAGTGGGAGCACTACCGCCTTTCTGATAAATATGTGTGAGTAACATATTGTTGATCAGAAATGATGTAGAATTTTTCTGGAAAGCATAAAGGAGTATTTGAAAGGAGTTCTTTAAAAGAAAGACCTCAGTAAAGCTACTTACATATTGAGCATCAAGATCTATTGAGATAGATCAAGACGCTTGATAACTTTTTCAATAAGTACATACCTTGTCAAGATTTTTAAATAGTTCAAAATGGAACAATCAAAGAAAGAGTTCTTGCCTGTGTTGCAAAGGTGTGAAATTGAGTAAAGACTCAAATCTCGACCATGGCAGAAAATAGAAAAGAGAATGAAAGTCATTCCCTATGCCTCAGTCCGAGGTTCTATAAAGTATGCTATGCTATGTACCAGACCTATTGTATACCTTGCTCTGAATTTGGCAAGGGAGTACAATAGTGATCTAGGAGTAGACCACTGGACATTGGTCAAGAATATTCTTAGTGAGGACTAAGGAAATATTTCTCTATCATGGACGTGACAAAAGAGCCCGTTGTAAAGAGTTACATTGGTGCAAGCTTTCACACCGATCCAAATGACTCTAAGTCTCAGTCTGTATACATATTGAAAGTGGGAGCAATTAGCTAGAGTAGCTCCGTGCAGGGCATTGTAGACATAGAATATTTGCAAAATACATATGGATCTGAATGTAACAGACCCATTAACTAAGCTTCTCTCACGAGAAAAACATGATCACACCTTAGTACTCTTTGGGTGTTAATCACATAGCAATGTGAACTAGATATTGACTCTAGTAAACCTTTTGGGTGTTGGTCACATGACGATGTGAACTATGGGTGTTAATCACATGCAGATGTGAACATTAGTGTTAAATCACATGGTGATGTGAACTAGATTATTGACTCTAGTGCAAGTGGGAGACTGAAGGAAATATGCCCTAGAGGCTATAATAAAGTTATTATTTATTTCCTTATATCATGATAAATGTTTATTATTCATGCTAGAATTGTATTAACCGGAAACTTGATACATGTGTGAATACATAGACAAACATATTGTCACTAGTATGCCTCTACTAAACTAGCTCATTAATCAAAGATGGTTATGTTTCCTAACCATAGACATGAGTTGTCATTTGATTAACGGGATTACATCATTAGTAGAATGATGTGGTTGACATGACCCATTCCGTTAGCTTAGCACTTGATTGTTTAGTATGTTGCTATTGCTTTCTTCATGACTTATACATGTTCCTACAACTATGAGATTATGAAACTCCCGTTTACCGGAGGAACACTTTGTGTTCTACCAAACGTCACAACGTAGCTGGGTGATTATAAAGGAGCTCTACAGGTGTCTCCAAAGGTACATGTTGAGTTGGCGTATTTCGAGATTAGGTTTTGTCACTCTGATTGTCGGAGAGGTATCTCTAGGCCCTCTCGGTAATGCACATCACTATAAGCCTTGCAAGCAATGTAGCTAATGAGTTAGTTACGGAATGATGCATTACATAACGAGTAAAGAGACTTGCCGGTAATGATATTGAACTAGGTATTGAGATACCGACGATCGAATCTCGGACAAGTAACATACCGATGACAAAGGGAACAACGTATGTTGTTGTGCGGTTTGACCGACAAAGATCCTCGTAGAATATGTAGGAGCCAATATGAGCATCCAGGTTCCGCTATTGGTTATTGACCGGAAACGTGTTTCGGTCATGTCTACATAGTTCTCGAACCCGTAGGGTCTGCACGCTTAAGGTTTCGACGACGGTTTTATTATAAGTTTATGAGTTTTGATGTACCGAAGGAGTTCGGAGTCCCGGATGAGATCGGGGACATGACAAGGAGTCTCGAAATGGTCTAGACGTAAAGATCGATATATTGGACGACTATATTCGGACTTTGGAAAGGTTCCGAGTGATTCGGGTATTTTTCGGAGTACCGGAGAGCTACGGGAATTCGCCGGGAGAAGTATTGGGCCTTTTGGGCCATACGGGAAAGAGAGAGGGGCTGCCTAGGGCAGGGCGTGCGCCCCCCAAGGCCTAGTCCGAATTGGACTAGGGGGAGGGGCCTGCGCCCCCTCCTTCCTTCCCTTCTCCCTTCCCCTTCCTCCTCTCCTACTCATACTAGGAAAGGAGGAGTCCTACTCCCGGTGGGAGTAGGACTCCCCCCTTGGCGCGCCCTCTGTAACGCCCTCGATGCGGCTATATCTCCCACGTGTCGAAGCACGACTTAGAGGCATAACCGCATTGAAAGCAATGTCGCAAGTGAGGTAATCTTCACACAACCCATGTAATACATAAGGGAAAGAGATACATAGTTGGCTTACAATCGCCACTTCACACAATTACATGAATAAAGCATTACATCATCCAGATACAATCAAGGTCCGACTACGGAACCAAAATAAAAGAAGAACCCCAAATGCGACAAAGGTCCCCGATCGACCCCAATTGGGCTCCACTACTGATCAACTAGAACGAAACAACACAAAGGGCAAGATCTTCATTGAGCTCCTCCTTGAGCTTGGTTGCGTCACCTGCTCGGTAACATAGGCACCTGCAAACTGGTTTTGGAAGTATCTGTGAGCCACGGGGACTCAGCAATCTCACACCCGCAAGATCAAGACTATTTAAGCTTATGGGTAAGGTAAAGGCATGAGGTGGAGCTGCAGCAAGCGACTAGAATATATGGTGGCTAACATACGCAAATGAGAGCGAGAAGAGAAGGCAAAGCACGGTCGATAAAAGTATGATCAAGAAGTGATCCTATAGCAACCTACGTCAAGCAAAACTCCAACACCGTGTTCACTTCCCGGACTCCGCCGAGAAGAGACCGTCACGGTTACACACGCGGTTGATGTATTTTAATTCGGATCTGGTGTCAAGTTATCTACAACCGGACATTAACAAATTCCCATCTGCCACATAACCGCGGGCACGGCTCTCGAAAGTTTAAACCCTGCAGGGTGTCCCAACAAGCCCATGACAAGCTCTCGCGATCAACGAAGAATAGACCTTCTCCCAGAAGACCCGATCAGTCTCGGAATCCCGGTTTACAAGACATTTCGACAATGGTAAAACAAGACCAGCAAAGCCGCCCGATGTGCCGACAAATACCGATAGGAGTCGCGCGTACCTCGTTCTCGGGGCACACCGGATAGGTCACCTCGAGTAAAACCAGCCCTCGAGTTGCCCGTGGTGGCCCCGATCTGCCCGTTTGGACCAACACTCAAAGGAGCACCGGCACGGGGGGCTAAAATAAAGATGACCCTCGGTCTCCGAAACCCAAGGGAAAAAAAGGGCTAGGTGAGGCAAATGGTAAAACCAAGGTTGGGCCTTCTTTGGACAAGTTTTATTCAAAGTGAACTGTCGGGGGTCCCATAAATCACCCGACCGCGTTAGGAGCAAAAATCCGGGAACATAACACCAGATGAAGGAAACTAGGGCGGCAAGAGTGGAACAAAACACCAGGCATAAGGCCGAGCCTTCCACCCTTTACCAAATATATAGATGCATTAATAATATAAGAGATATTGTGATATCCCAACAAAAATCCTGTCCACCATGGAGAAATCTTCAACTTCACCTGCAACTAGCAACGCTATAAGAGGGCTGAGCAAAGCAGTAACATTGCCAAACAATGGTTTGCTAGGAAGGGTGTCAAAGGTTAGAGGTTCATGGCAATATGGGATGGCTGACAAGCAAATGGTAGGCATCGTAGCATTGGCATAGCAAAAGAGCGAGCAAACTAGCATAGCAAAGATAGTAGTGATTTCGAGGGTATGGTCATCTTGCCTGAGATCCCGCAAGGAAGAAGAACGATTCCATGAAGAAGACAAACGGATGAAGTGGAACGGATCCTCACAACTCCGGAACGAAACCGAAGCTAACGAGAGAAGCAAACCGGAAAGAACCAAACAATATAGTAAATGCACAAGCATAAACATGGCATGATGCACAAACAAGTATGATGCATGACCGGTTTAATGAGGCATGGCATGGCAAAGTGCAACAAACAATACTACAAGTTAAGTGGAGCTCAATATGCAACGAGTTGCATATTGACTGGCTCCACATCAATTATTTAGTTCTCTCTCGGTTATGCTACCCAACAATACTAACTGTTGTTAAACATGGCAAGAGGTGAAGCATAATATAAACTACCTATCCAGGCAAGTTTAAATGAGGCCGGAAACAACAAACAACAATTCCGGAAATCCCCATATGTTATTTAGCAATTTAATGCAACAACAAGTTAAACATTTTAAATGTTGTTATCATGATGCGGATGACATATACAAGTTATATGCAATTTTTATGAAAATGTTGACATGAGCATATTAAGGAGCATTTGGCCACCATGACGGAACGAAAAGGGTGCCACGGCGGCGAAACAAAAATGGTGCCACGGCAACATATCCGAAAATGATGCCACGGCAACATATCGGTTCTGGTAGCTCACGGAGATATCGGTGCAAAAGGAGGCGTGCGGATGTGCGGAACATGCTAGAGATGGTGGGGTAATCCCGGTTACCGGCTTCCCACGGGTCATCGGCAAGGCAATGAGGAACGCGCAAGGAACAACTCGGACATGGTGCAAACACGGGCATCTCATACAACACACATGCATTCAGTCCACGGTTGATCGACTCGGGGTTATACCTTCGAAGCGTGCATTTCGGGCGGAACGAGTTCGTCGAGGGAAGTAGTCGTTCACGGGCCGTAGTGGAGGTAGACTGCCGGGGCGGAGCGGAGGGAGAGACCCGCCCGCCGCGAGCACCTATGGGGCCGGGGCCCCTTCGTGAGTGCGGTACGAGGGCAGAGGAGGCGCAGAGAGCAGATCGAGGCGATGCACGCGGGCGATCTTTTTACCCAGCTTCGGGCCGCGATGGACGCGCAAAACCCTACTGCTGCTTTGTGTTTGTATTTGGTCTTGCTCAAGAATGCGAGCGTATGGTGGCGTTGTGTTGAGTGAATCGAACCAGCCGAACCCCCCCTACGTTGTGCATGGGCCTCCTTTTATAGTGCAAGGGGTCACCGACAGGTGTCAACGTAGGAGAAAGGGGTAAAAATGTAAAAGAGGTGGTAGTTGGAACAGTGCGGGAACAGTGGAGCTACAGTGCTTGAACAGTGGTTTCTACCTACTTTTGACAGAGGGGGACAAGGGCATTTAATGCCCGTCGCCGTCGACCCCAAAAGCTCCCGCCCTTGCGTCTCCGTCTGCCACGGCGATGGATCCACCACCGTGGAGTGCCACCGCACCCCCCAGGCTGCACAGCCATCCGCCACGCGTCTCTGGAGAGGGCTCAAGGCGACGCGTGGGCAGATGAGCTGGAGTGCGGGCACACAGCGCAGCTCTCCCGGCAAGTGCCTTGCCGGGGTCTTGATCTTGCCGGGCCCGGGAGCTTGTCGGGCTCTGTAACTTGCCGCTTCCCGGGCCCTCGCCGGGACGCGTATAGCGCCGAGGCGTGTCTTCTGTGATGTGATCTTCTAGTCTCCCCGGCGAGCTCCTCTCGCTAGGGCCTTGCGTGAGTGATGTAATCTTGAGCCTGGAACGGCCTTCCCGGCAAGCTCCTCTTGCCGGGGTCTCGATCTTCTGTCTTGTACACTTTGTTCTTGAATGGCTTGATATGGAGCAGGAATGGTCTCCGCAAGCACATGGTAAATCTGCCGCTGGGAGTCAGCGACGCCCGTGCACAAGTTGGGGTACCGAGGTACCCTACCTTAGTACACCGACAGAGCCCCGGGCTGGGCCACACTGCAGTGCCGAGCGCTGTTGGGCCAGGCCCAAAACAGTGCACGGGCACACGCGGCCCACGGCGTGCCGACTCCATTTCCGTCTCTGCCGCCTCCCCGCGCAACAGCAGCGTCGATTGCGGCGTCGTGGGAGACGTGGGCGGCGCATGCAGCCTTTAAGGCATCCACCCCGTGATCGTGGTGCAGAGCGAGGTCGCTTCACCCGTCGCCTCGGCTCCGCCCTTTTCGCCACGCAGCCCTCATGCACAGGGGTCGTGGGCGGCGAAGGTGGGAGACCGAGCCGTCACGGGCGGAGAAGGCGAGTCGGCCCCGCTCCTCTGGCCTCCTCGCTTCCTGATTGGCCGAGCGGGGCGGTCGAGCCCCACCTCGCCCCTTTAAAAGGGCGGAAGGGGAGCACAATGGCCACACTCATCCTCTTCTCCTTCGTCTTCATCTTCATTCTTCTTTCCGCCATGGAAGGGGAAATCCCAGCTCTTCGACGGTGGCGGCGAGGGTCGCCTCAGGCAGCGCACCTCTCCTATCCGCTCCCGTGGCGGCGAGCCGCCACGAGAGGGAGAGGAGGGGCGGTCGCGACGAGGCCGAGGGCGTGGCCGAGGCGGCCGGGGGAGAGGCGGTCGTGGCGATGCGCCTCCCCCGTCTCCCCCGACGTCTCCTATCCACGATGCGGTCCATACTGGAGACGATCCCTGGGAGTTCTTCATCAAGCTACGCCGAGCGCCTCGACGTCGCCTCCGGCTGCCGGCCCCATTTGCGGACGCGATGGGACCGGATCCACCCGACGTGATGGAGTTGCGCATGAGGGGCTGTGGGATCAGCGGCACTCGAGTGAGTGTCGTGTCCCCAGCCCCCGGCGTCATGTACTTCGACCGAGGGTGGAAGACGTTCGCCCGGATCCATAGCTTGACGGCGGGGTTTACCCTCCATTTCAAGTTAATGGAGGGCGACCTTCTCGCCGTCAAGGTCTTCGGGGACTACGGGACCCGGGTGAGATGCTGTGTGGACAGCTCCTCCGACAGCGAAGGTCCCTCCTCGAGCGAGAGTGACGAGGAGGGGAGCGACAGCGACGACGAGGGGGATGGCGGGCCCGACTAGGTGTCGGACACCGCTGCCTCGCGCGCCACCGGCGACCCCGTAATCCGGTCGCCGCCTTCAACTCCCCGGGCCGTCTCCTTGGGCGGCTGGCGTAGAGAGGCAGCAGAAGAGGAAGAGGGGTGGCGGCAAGGCCGTCAAATCGGAGTACGAGGGCGAGGAGCCCTCGACAGCGTGCTGACGCCCCACCACCCCGTCTTCAAGCTCTGCCTCCGACGCCTGCCTCGCCAAGCTCTGGCGGCCCGGTGTTCTCTTGGTGTCTTCGCGCCCGTAGCTATCCGGGGCGCTCCTCCATGCCCGCCACCTTGCGCAGCTCCTAAGGGCACGCCACCCGCAGCCGCGATGGCGCTCTCCGCCACGCCTCCTAGGCGCCTTGTGCCCTTCCCGACAAGCTTCTCTTGCGGGGCCTCCTTCCAGCAAGCTTCTCTTGCCGGGGCTCCTGACCTACCTCCTAACAGGAAACAGGAGAAGGATTACGGGCATCTTATCTTTTAATTTGTAAGCCTTCGGGCCTTAGCTGTATTTAAAAGCTTGTAATCCCCTCTATCATGTTTTTCATCCTCTATGGACATGTACTAAACTAGGATGTTTTTAATGAAAAGAGGGGAAAGCTTGCCGGACCGAGTCTTCTACTTGACTTTGTGCCTTGTATGTTCCTACCCTCGCCTCGGGAGCTTGCGGTATGAACATGCTTGCTGAGTGCGGGACATCAGCAGCCCGCTGGCTGGTGTTGCTTCCGGCAAGCAACCTTGCCGGGGCCAGTTGCAGCGCACTTGTGTTTGTTGAGCGTACTCGAAAACGTAACAAGGGCGCGAAACTTGTCGCAGCTCACTTTAACCGTTTGAGCGTGCTCGGAAACAAATCAAGGGCGCAACTGGGCCACGATTTGGCTCCTCCTGCGCACGGGTTTTACAAGACACGCTCGTTCAAAGACGCAGCCCCCGCCTTCCCCGGTCCATAGGAGGATGCATGACGAGGGATGAAAAACTTATCTGATATAGCAGCCCCCAGCAACTCTGGCTTGCCGGAGACGAATCTTGGCGCTCGCAGCCCCCAGCGACGCTGGCTTGGCCAAAAACCCAAGTGCTGGTGCGCTCTTTCAGTTTCTCCTTGTTGCTGTAATTTCAGCCATGAAAACAGCTGAGATAGATCTGTAACAGCTTCATTATTTACATGCATACGCGTATAAATTCTTTCTATGTGACTCTGCAACACGATGCCGTGCTTTGCCCTTCGTATGTTTGCACTCTACGTTCTCGGGGAGCCTGCCGGTCGCGAACACGCTTGCTGAGTGCGGAACATCAGCAGCCCGCTGGCTGGTGTTGCTTCCGGCAAGCAACCTTGCCGGGCCAGCTGCAGCGCGCTTGTGTTTGCCGAGCGGACTCGGAAACAAGGCGAGGGCGCAGCTGGACCACGACTCGGCTCCTCTCTCGCACAAGCCTCTCATACGAAGGTTATCTCACGGCAAGGCTTGCCACGTTACACCCTCTACCTTACACCCTTTGTGCGCTTTTACCCTACGCTTCTAGGGAACTTGCCGGTGCTTAACACACTTGCTGAGTGCGGAACATC
Organism: Aegilops speltoides; assembly: GCA_021437245.1. NCBI lineage: Eukaryota > Viridiplantae > Streptophyta > Magnoliopsida > Poales > Poaceae > Aegilops > Aegilops speltoides. The sequence goes on from CM038142.1 coordinate 117,740,611, forward strand.
AGCAGCCCGCTGGCTGGTGTTGTTACCGGCAAGCAACCTTGCCGCGTCTAGTCGCGACGCACTTAACTTGCTGAGCAGACTCGAAACGAAACAAGGGCGCGAAGCTGGTCGCGGCTCACTTTTAACTCGTTGAGTGTGCTCGAAGCAAAGTAAGGGTGCGGCTATCCACGGGCAGGTTCCTCCGCGCTCGGGTTTTGCGCACAAGGGACGAATGCACGAGGGATATAACATAAAAGAGAAGCATGGAATTAAGGAGTGCTCTGCACAAAAGCTCGAGCAACTTAGCTTTTCTTTTTCTCGTTTCCTTGCATTCGCCGGTGGAGCTCGATGGCGCGTCCTCGACGGCAGCGCAGCACTCCGGAGAAACGCGTTTGCCGGAACGAGCACCAGAGCTGCCCTCGCCGGGCTTAGAGCGTTCCGAGGAGCGGCGCTTGTCGGAGTGTGCACCAGAGCCGTCCTTGTCGGATTTGGAGCTCGATGGCGCGTCCTCGACGACAACGTAGCGCTCCAGGGAGGTGCGCTTGCCGGAGTGGAGGGGAGCGGGGGCGAGCGGCGCGAGGAACAGGATATGCTCGGACTCCTGGTAGCGACAGGAGGAGCAGGGTCCTGCCCCGGCACTTTCGCTTTGCTCATGCATGGACAGCGGTCCGGAGCATCCCGCGAGCCTCCGACACGTTCTTGCCCCAGCATGCGAGTGCCACCTCCCGTGGCACGGCGCTGCTGGGTCGTCGTGCGCTGAGATGGACGTGGATCCACGGAGACCGAGGCGCGGTCATCCGTCCTGTCCCTGGATCTGGTGGCGCCGCGAGTGCCCTCGCCGGTGTCCACCCTTCCGCTGGCGTCTCCTCCGCCTACCGTTGGCTCCGGTGGCGGCGGGTGAGACGCAGACGGGTCTGCAACCCTTGAAGCCCTCGTCTTCGGGGCCATAGCGCAGTTGTCGATGAAGTTGCCGACGAAACTTGGAGAGGTTGAAGAAGAATGCGCCCGTGCGAATGCCGGATCAGGTCCGCACAACCTCGACGCCCCCTACCTGGCGCGCCAAAGATGCCGGGGCGGAGCGGAGGAAGGGACCCGCCCGCCGCGAGCACCTATGGGGCCGGGGCCCCTTCGTGAGTGCGGTACGAGGGCGGAGGAGGCACAGATAGCAGATCGAGGCGATGCGCTGGGCGGATTTTTACCCAGCCGGCCGCGATGGACGCAGAAACCCTACTGCTGCTTTGTGTTTGTATTTGGTCTTGCTCAAGAATGCGAAAGCGTATGGTGGCGTTGTGTTGAGTGAATCGAACCAGCCGAACCCCCTCGTTGTGCATGGGCCTCCTTTTATAGTGCAAGGGTCACCGACAGTGTCAACGTGGGAGAAAGGGGTAAAATGTAAAAGAGGTGGTAGTTGGAGCAGTCGGGAACAAAGGAGCTACGATTAGCTTGAACAGTGGTTTCTACCTACTTTTGACAGAGGGGACAAGGGCATTTAATGCCCGTCGCCGTCGACCCCAAAAGCTCCCGCCCTTGCGTCTCCGTCGCCACGGCGATGGATCCACCACCGGGAGTGCCACCGCACCCCAGGCTGCACAGACCATCCGCCACGCGCCTCGGAGAGGGCTCAAGGCGACGCGGGCAGATGAGCTGGAGTCTTGGCACACAGCGCAGCTCTCCGGCAAGTGCCTTGCCGGGTCTTGATCTTGCGGGCCCGGAGCTTGTCGGGCTCAGAACTTGCCGCCCCGGGCCCTCGCCGGGACGCGTATAGCGCCGAGGCGTGTCTTCTGTGATGTGATCTTCTAGTCTCCCCGGCGAGCTCCTCTCGCCAGGGCCTTGCGTGAGTGATGTAATCTTGAGCCTGGAACGGCCTTCCCGGCAAGCTCCTCTTGCCGGGGTCTCGATCTTCTGTCTTGTTCACTTTGTTCTTGAATGGCTTGATATGGAGCAGGAATGGTCTCCGGCAAGCACATGGTAAATCCTGCCGCGGGGAGCCGCGACTGCCCGTGCACAAGTTGGGGTACTGAGGTACCCCTACCTTAGTACACCGACATAGACGTTCACGGGTCGTCGTGGGAAGTAGTCGTACACGGCGTAGTGGAAGTCGTTGTTCACGTGGCGGCGGTAGTTGTACACGTTTTCGTAGCTGTTCAGGTCGACGGTAGAGGTACTTGGCGGACCATGGAAGGTTCTTCGTGCAACAAGACGAGCAGGGGATGGCCACAACAGGGAAGGTGCAGCTGTTGCTACTGCCGTCTCTAACAGAGGCGAGATCCAGCGGAGGAGCTGGCGAGGCAGCGGCGCTGGGCAGCCAAGGAGACGGGGTCGCGCGCAGGGTGGCCCTCTGGGAGGCGCGGGGCGACGAGGAGGAGGCCGCAGGTGAGGGAGGAGGAGGCAGCGACAGGAGCCGGCGGGGACGCGGGGTCACGCGCACGATGCGGGAGGTTGTTGGCGCACGGACAAAGCAGCAACGGGCAACGGTGGGCATGGGGCTGCTCCTGCAAAGGGGCGACGGGACGAGGGTGCGGCGGCGGAGAAGAGGGCGGTGGCGGCCGGACCAGGAGGTGGTGGCGAGGGGAAAAGGGAGAGGGGGTCGCTCAAGGAGGGAGGAGCAAGGTGGCGCCATGGCTTGAGGGCCGCCGGAGTCGTGGTCAGAGGCGGGCGGCGCGAGGAGGTGGAGAGGCGCGGGACGAGGACGAGGCAGGGTCGCGCGCAGGGTGGCCCTCCGGTGGGTGGCGGCGCGCGTGGGAGATCGAGAGGGTGAGGAGATCGAGCGGAGGGAGAGGGCTAGCGAGGGAGATGGCGGCGCTGGAGGAAGGGATCGAGGGGAAAAGAGGGATCGAGGGATAGAGCTAGGGTTATCGGTGCGGCTGGGCTTCAGGAGGGTTGGTGGGCCTAGGGGGCCGGCTAGGCTATCTCTCTCTCCTTTTCTTTTCCTTATTTCTTCAACCAGAATTTAGGAGAAAAGAAAGAGGTGCTAGAGGTGGAATATTTCAGAAAAGAAAATATCCCTGGAGTCTTGAGAATATGCACAATTTGAATAAATTGGTTTGGCAATTTTTAGAGGAAGAAAAATAATTCAAGTTTGAATTGAATTCAAACTTGAGCAATTTTCGAACCCAACCAAATCAAATTTATATGAGCCGATAAATGACAGAGAGGGTGTAGGCAATGAGCAGGATTTATAGGAAAAGGGGTGAACATTTATGGAGGAAAGAAAATGGCACTAGAAAAAAATGAAAGGAATAAGAAGGAAGAAGGAGGTGTTGATGCATGGGTAGATTTGAGAGACATAGCAAGGGGTTTGGTCACATGCAACATGCATAGAGCAAGGCAAAATCATGAAGAATGCGATGCACATGGTGATTATGATGAAATGCAAAATGACAAAGGTACAATGCAATGTAAACAATGATGAACATGAAGCAAGAAGCAAATATCGCAATGGCATTCATCATGATCATGGCATAAACATGTAGGAAAAGAAATATGCAAAACAATGGACAAAACCCCAACCACGGAAGAAATATCATATCGCATCTCCGGAAAAGGCAAGAGTTGGAGTTACGAATGCGGAAAGTTGTATCCGAGGCGTTACAACACTCCACCACTACGAGAGGATCTCGTCCCGAGATCTAGAATGGCACCGGAGGAAAAACGGAAGAGAAAAAGAAAGGGAAAACTAAGTTGCTTCTTTGACCAACGAGTGAAACCATGAACCTTGAGAGGTTGAGCAATTTAAAAGAAAGAGTACAACAGAGATGAACGAGATTGCGAACAATACGTTAGAAAAGAGGAACAAGCAGTATTACGAGAACTTGAAGGTTGAAAGACATGGAAATAAGAGCTTCACGAACGAAAAGAATATGACCACCTCGGTATAGTGAAATAGCCAAGGAACAAGAATGACAGAATTTGGACAGCACTCCGGTAGAAAAGAGAAGAAAACTTCATAAGATGAAAAGAACTTGAAAGAGGGCACGACACTCCGGTTAAATGGATAAGCACGAAAAGAACACGATCCTCACAATCGAGATGATGAGTGAAACGAGCAACATCACAATGCCTCCGGAAGAAATAATTGAAGATAGATCATTGGAATAACAGAATGGAGAAGAAAATGACAACTTCTACCACAATTGAATTTGGAAGGCATCCTTGCAAGAAGGTTAGAATAGAGTTGTTGGAAGACCAACAACGAAAAGAATAAGTTTGTAGTGGGCTTATGGAAACATCTCAATATTATGAGGTGACAACCAACCAGTAATGGAAACAATTGCTTGCTTGAGATTAACGAAGAGATGAAAGCTTGTTCCATCAAGATGGAAAAGAGATAACTTGGGTCATTAATAAGCACCAAAATAGCAACATTCCTTAGGGAAGGCTTTAGGTGAAAACATGACACAAGATAAATCCAACGAAGAGATTGATGGATTTAAAATACCTCATTCTTGACAACATGTGAATCATGAAACATGAATGAAACTGTCAAAATGACATAACACCACCTGAAAAGATAAGGTCGAAAGAATTGCACTTTGGAATGCAAGATGAAGAATGCTTGAACTACTCAAAACAAAACATGCGTTGAGCACCATGTTTATTTTAGAGTATAGCTTGGCGGATCTTAACTTCGAGAGAAATCTTGATGAATAATTGAAGAGTGAAAAGAATCCTTGAGGAACCACCATGTAGAGCCTCCATGAAGAACTCCGGTAATAAAAGGATGATAAAAAGAAAGAAAACTTGAAAACACAAGGTGAAGCCTTGCGATGATTTAGATGGATCTCCGTGATAATTAGAGCTTGGAACTCCGGGAAAAAGAGAAGATGAAACAAATGAAACCGAGAATTTATTCATCATGAACAAACTCCGAAAGAAGGAATTAATCACTTGGATGAAACAAGAACAAGAATTATGTTATGCATATCCTTCACCAATTAAATTGATGACAATCAACGGATTTGGCATACTACTTATACTCATAGAAAGGATTAAGAGAGATATGGCGTAAACTTGAGAAGGTCTTCAACGAACCACCGGTAGGATTGGAACAACAAATGAATTGATATGATGAACAAGGAAGAGAGATCTTGAAAGAACCACCGTAAGAATTGAAAATGATCGAAGTAGGGGTGCAACACCAGTAAGAATTAGCAAATGAACGAAGGTGATTGAGACAAACTAGATACATGAGAACAAAGAGATTAAGAATTGATTAGAGGATATTCGATTGATGCACCGGCAAGATAGGAGAATGATAATTGACAGCTGAGAATGAATAAATCTGAATTGATGGACTCCGGATGACAAACTGAGAAGACTCTTGAATATCTCCTGATGGGTGAAAAAGATTCTCACAATCGAAAACAATTATGAGAGGATGGCAACAAGCTAGCACCATGAATCTTGAAGAGAATAGAGCAGAATTAAAGAGAAACTCTTCTTCGGTCTTCAAATGATGAGAATGACAACGAGAAACACCACCAAGAATTATTGAGGCACACCGGAAGAATCAAAAGCGAAGAGGTTGAGCCAACTATGAAAAGAATTTGAAAGATCTTGGAGAAAAGCATTTGACTGATGATAACTCATTCTTACATCAAACTTGGAAAAGAATTTAGGATAGCTCTGGGAAAATAGAAGAGTCAGGTAAGATCCTGGGAAAAGACCTGTGGGTTAGGGCCCACTCAAAAGAACACCGTTGAAAAGATTTAAAAGAGATGTTGCACCGGTTGAATTAAATGACTTGAATGAGATACCAATCTCGAAAGAGCTTGAACGAATGCAGAGTGAAACACGAATCTTCGAGATATCTTGAGCACTCCGGAATAACAAATAGCGAGAAGTAGAATGATAATGAGGTGCACCGGTATGAGAAGACATTGAAATGAGGAAAAAGGTATGATCAACAAAACTTGACTTGAATCCACCGGAGAAGAGAAAGGAATGAGGAATGACGAACTAGTAGAACATCTTCTTGAGAACCACCGGGTAAGAACATTGACGGAAAAGAATGGAGAAACTTCACAAAATAAAAGGATACTTGGTAAGGAAATATTAGTCCTTGAGGAAAAAGGGTGGGTGGGCGGGAAAAAGCAAAGGCAACTTGGAGACGGATGAAACAAACACCGTTGAGAAGAAATGATAACTGGTCTTGCTGATGTTGAAGTGATCGGATCCACTTGAAGAGAAACACGCCGGTTGAAAAAGGATTGACATGACAATCTCGATTGTCGAGAAGGATTTGTATTCACATCGGAGTATGAGAACACCATTTCGGAAAGGTATGGAATCAACACTTGACATTGAAGCAACTCGAATACCACAACTCAAAACAAAACAAAGGACTGGCTTGCGAATAAGCCGAACAAACATATGATAGAGATTTCGTCCGAAGTTTTTAGTGGTGGGGCCTACACGGGCTCGATCAGACAACACCATCATGTACAAGGCAAGTGCACATGACATACTGAAGCGTCCCAGTCGGCATAGCCAAGGACTCTTTAAGACACAACGAGACCATCAGAAACCAATCGTGAATAGGCGGACCACTAGACGTGAACCCCAATTTCATATCATACATCTGTCAGAAAGATATCCTAAGAGCTACTTGAATTCCCACCTATGAAACTCCCGAAATTTTCCGGTTATGCAATCAGGTGTTGGGGATACAGGGGAAGCATAATATCTCACCCAAAACTAGCAAATCCTACATCCAGCTGTATCCATCCTTCAACACATAACCAAGAAACCTTCGGAAATCGTCTACCTCAACCTTCGAAAAGCATCCGTTATACAAGTTATGGCAATACTCCCATACTCACCTCAGTACTGGGTTATCGACGTTATCTCACCAACAACTGCATAAAGAGATTTTCGATGTCGGCGTACTAAACTCAGGTATTCCAGTACTGCAACGATAAAATTATGACGACAACACCTCAGAGCTCAACTCCCCGGGACACTTCCACTAAACCCCTGACACGAGGCACCAAGACAATGTTCTCATCATAAAACCATCGGAACGATTCCAAGATACCCGCGTGATCCTAAAATTTTTTTAGTGAAATTTGAGAAGAGAAGAGTCAAAACTCTACGTTAGGATGCCTTACCAGAGCGATGAAGAGACTGGGGAGTAAAAATAATTCCTAACTCTCCGATATATATAATCCTAAATGACTCAAAACATTTTTCTAGACACAACTCGGCCGCTAAAAACGATCAAGCAGTGGGGCTCCTAAGGTCGGGAAGGCTCGATACCAACTTAGCGCCTCAATGCGGCTATATCTCCCACGTGTCGAAGCACGACTTAGAGGCATAACCGCATAGAAAGCAATGTCGCAAGTGAGGTAATCTTCACACAACCCATGTAATACATAAGGAAAGAGATACATAGTTGGCTTACAATCGCCACTTCACACAATTACATGAATAAAGCATTACATCATCCAGATACAATCAAGGTCCGACTACGGAACCAAAATAAAAGAAGAACCCCAAATGCGACAAAGGTCCCCGATCGACCCCAACTGGGCTCCACTACTGATCAACTAGAACGAAACAACACAAAGGGCAAGATCTTCATCGAGCTCCTCCTTGAGCTTGGTTGCGTCACCTCCTCGGTAACATAGGCACCTGCAAACTAGTTTTGGAAGTATCTGTGAGCCACGGGGACTCAGCAATCTCGCACCCTGAGATCAAGACTATTTAAGCTTATGGGTAAGGTAAAGGCATGAGGTGGAGCTGCAGCAAGCGACTAGCATATATGGTGGCTAACATACGCAAATGAGAGCGAGAAGAGAAGGCAAAGCACGATCGATAAAAGTATGATCAAGAAGTGATCCTATAGCAACCTACGTCAAGCAAAACTCCAACACCGTGTTCACTTCCCGGACTCCGCCGAGAAGAGACCATCCGCGATTCACACACGCGTTGATGTATTTTAATTCGGATCTGGTGTCAAGTTATCTACAACCGGACATTAACAAATTCCCATCTGCCACATAACCGCGGGCACGGCTCTCGAAAGTTTAAACCCTGCAGGGGTGTCCCAACTTAGCCCATGACAAGCTCTCGCGATCAACAAAGGAATAGACCTTCTCCTAGGAAGACCCGATCAGTCTCGGAATCCCGGTTTACAAGACATTTGGACAATGGTAAAACAAGACCAGCAAAGCCGCCCGATGTGCCGACAAATCCCGATAGGAGTCGCACGTACCTCGTTCTCAGGGCACACCGGATAGGTCAGCCTACGAGTAAAACCAGCCCTCGAGTTGCCCCGTGGTGACCCCGCAGTCTGCCCGTTTCGGACCAACACTCGACGAGCACCGCCCGGGGCTAAAATAAAGATGAACCTCGGCTCCGAAACCCAAGGGAAAAAAAGGGCTAGGTGAGGCAAATGGTAAAACCAAGGTTGGGCCTTCTGGACAAGTTTTATTCAAAGCGAACTGTCGGGGGGTCCCATAAATCACCCGACCGCGTTAGGAACGCAAAATCCGGGAACATAACACTGGTATGACGGAAACTAGGGCGGCAAGAGTGGAACAAAACACCAGGCATAAGGCCGAGCCTTCCACCCTTTACCAAATATATAGATGCATTAATAATATAAGAGATATTGTGATATCCCAACAAAAATCCTGTCCACCATGGAGAAATCTTCAACTTCACCTGCAACTAGCAACGCTATAAGAGGGCTGAGCAAAGCAGTAACATAGCCAAACAACGGTTTGCTAGGAAGGGTGTCAAAGGTTAGAGGTTCATGGCAATATGGGATGGCTGACAAGCAAATGGTAGGCATCGTAGCATTGGCATAGCAAAAGAGCGAGCAAACTAGCATAGCAAAGATAGTAGTGATTTCGAGGGTATGGTCATCTTGCCTGAGATCCCGCAAGGAAGAAGAACGATTCCATGAAGAAGACAAACGGACAAAGTCGAACGGATCCTCACAACTCCGGAACGAAACCGAAGCTAACGAGAGAAGCAAACCGGAAAGAAGCAAACAATATAGTAAATGCACAAGCATAAACATGGCATGATGCACAAACAAGTATGATAAATGACCGGTTTAATGAGGCATGGCATGGCAAAGTGCAACAAACAATACTACAAGTTAAGTGGAGCTCAATATGCAACGAGTTGCATATTGACGAAACACCACATCAATTATTTAGTTCTCTCTCGGTTATGCTACCCAACAATATTAACTGTTGTTAAACATGGCAAGAGGTGAAGCATAATATAAACTACCTATCCAGGCAAGTTTAAATGAGGCCGGAAACAACAAACAACAATTCCGGAAATCCCCATATGTTATTTAGCAATTTAATGCAACAACAAGTTAAACATTTTAAATGTTGTTATCATGATGCGGATGACATATACAAGTTATATGCAATTTTTATGAAAATGTTGACATGAGCATATTAAGGAGCATTTGGCCACCATGACAGAACGAAAAGGGTGCCACGGCGGCGAAACAAAAATGGTGCCACGGCAACATATCCGAAAATGATGCCACGGCAACATATCGGTTCTGGTAGCTCACGGAGATATCGGTGCAAAAGGAGGCGTGCGGATGTGCGGAACATGCTAGAGATGGTGGGGTGATCCCGGTTACCGGGTTCCCACGGGTCATCGGCAAGGCAATGAGGAACGCGCAAGGAACAACTCGGACATGGTGCAAACACGGGCATCTCATCCAACACACATGCATTCGGTCCACGGTTGATCGACTCGGGGTTATACCTTCGAAGCGTGCATGTCGGGCGGAACGAGTTCGTCGAGGGAAGTAGTCGTTCACGGGACGTAGTGGAGGTAGACGTTCACGGGTCGTCGTGGGAAGTAGTCGTACACGGCGTAGTGGAAGTCGTTGTTCACGTGGCGGCGATAGTTGTACATGTTTTCATAGATGTTCAGGTCGACGGTAGAGGTACTTGGCGGACCATGGAAGGTTCTTCGTGCGACAAGACGAGCAGGGGATGGCCACAACAGGGAAGGTGCAGCTGTTAATGCTGCCGTCTCTGACAGAGGTGTGATCCAGCGGAGGAGCTGGCGAGGCAGCGGTGCTGGGCAGCCAAGGAGACAGGGTCGCGCGCAGGGTGGCCCTCCGGGAGGCGCGGGGCGACGAGGAGGAGGCCGCAGGTGAGGGAGGAGGAGGCAGCGACAGGAGCCGGCAGGGACGCGGGGTCACGTGCACGATGCGGGAGGTTGTTGGCGCACGAATGAAGCAGCAACGGGCAACGACAGGCATGGGGCTGCTCCTGCAAAGGGGCGATGGGACGAGGGTGCGGCAGCGGAGAAGCGGGCGGTGGCGGCCGGACCAGGAGGTGGTGGCGAGGGGAAAAGGGAGAGGGGGTCGCGCAAGGAGGGAGGAGCAAGGTGGCGCCATGGCCTGAGGGCCGCCGGTGTCGTGGTCAGAGGCGGGCGGCGCGAGGAGGTGGAGAGGCGCGGGACGAGGACGAGGCAGGGTCGCGCGCAGGGTGGCCCTCCGGTGGGTGGCGGCGCGCGTGGGAGATCGAGAGGGTGAGGAGATCGAGCGGAGGGAGAGGGCTAGCGAGGGAGATGGCGGCGCTGGAGGAAGGGATCGAGGGATAGAGCTAGGGTTATCGGTGCGGCTGGGCTTCAGGAGGGTTGGTGGGCCTAGGGGGCCGGCTAGGCTATCTCTCTCTCCTTTTCTTTTCCTTATTTCTTCAACCAGAATTTAGTAGAAAAGAAAGAGGTGCTAGAGGTGGAATATTTCAGAAAAGAAAATATCCCTGGAGTCTTGAGAATATGCACAATTTGAATAAATTGGTTTGGCAATTTTTAGAGGAAGAAAAATAATTCAAGTTTGAATTGAATTCAAACTTGAGCAATTTTCGAACCCAACCAAATCAAATTTATATGAGCCGATAAATGACAGAGAGGGTGTAGGCAATGAGCAGGATTTATAGGAAAAGGGGTGAACATTTATGGAGGAAAGAAAATGGCACTAGAAAAAAATGAAAGGAATAAGAAGGAAGAAGGAGGTGTTGATGCATGGGTAGATTTGAGAGACATAGCAAGGGGTTTGGTCACATGCAACATGCATAGAGCAAGACAAAATCATGAAGAATGCGATGCAGATGGTGATTATGATGAAATGCAAAATGACAAAGGTACAATGCAATGTAAACAATGATGAACATGAAGCAAGAAGCAAATATCGCAATGGCATTCATCATGATCATGGCATAAACATGTAGGAAAAGAAATATGCAAAACAATGGACAAAACCCCAACCACGGAAGAAATATCATATTGCATCTCCGGAAAAGGCAAGAGTTGGAGTTACGAATGCGGAAAGTTGTATCCGAGGCGTTACACCCTCCTCCTTGGCCGGCCGCCTCCCACCTAGCTCCTTTATATACGGGGGCAGGGGGCACCCCAAAGACACAACAATTGATCTGTTTGATCTTTTAGCCGTGTGCGGTGCCCCCCTCCACCATAGTCCACCTCGATAATACTGTAGCGGTGCTTAGGCGAAGCCCTGCGTCGGTAGAACATCAACATCGTCACCACGCCGTCATGCTAACAAAACTCTCCTTCAACACTCGGCTGGATCGGAGTTCAAGGGACGTCATTGGTCTGAACGTGTGCTGAACTCGGAGGTGCCGTACGTTCGGTACTTGATCGGTCGGATCGTGAAGACGTACGACTACATCAACCGTGTTGTGCTAATGCTTCCGCTTTCGGTCTACGAGGGTACATGGACACACTCTCCCCTCTCGTTGCTATGCATCACCATGATCTTGCATGTACGTAGGAGTTTTTTTGAAATTACTACGTTCCCCAACAATTACTCCACACATCGACTGCTATCCAGCATGCATCTAGAGTATTAAGTTCATAAGAACGGAGTAACACATTAAGTAAGATGACATTATGTAGAAGGATAAACTCAAGCAATATGACATAAAACCCATCTTTTTATCCTCGATGGCAACAATACAATACGTGCCTCGCTGCCCCTACTGTCACTAGGAAAGGACACCGCAAGATTGAACCCAAAGCTAAGCACTTCTCCCATGGTAAGAAAGATCAATCTAGTAGGCCAAACTAAATCGATAATTTGAAGAGACTTGCAAAGATATCAAATCATGCATATAAGAATTCAGAGAAGAACAAAATAATATTCATAGATAATCTTGTTCATAAATCCATAATACATCAGATCTCGGCAAACACACTGCAGAAGAATATTACATCGAATAGATCTCCAAGAACATCGAGGAGAACTTTGTATTGAGAATCAGAGAGAGAGAGAAGAAGCCATCTAGCTAATAACTATGGACCCGAAGGTTGCGGTAAACTACTCACACTTCATCGGAGAGGTAATGGTGTTGATGTAGAAGCCCTCCGTGATTGATTCCCCCTCCGTCAGATCGCCGGAAAAGGCCCCAAGATGGGATCTCACGGGTACAGAAGGTTGCGGCGGTGGAAATGTGGTTTCGTGGCTCCCCCTGATGTTTTAGGGTATAAGAGTATATATAGGCGAAAGAACTAGGTTGGTGGAGCCACGAGGGGCCCACGAGGGTGGGGGCGCGCTTACTGAGGGAGTCCTGGACTAAGGGGTCCTCGGACAACCGGACTATATACTTTGGTCGGACTATTGGACTATGAAGATACAAGATAGAAGACTTCATCCCGTGTCCGGATGGGACTCTCCTTTGTGTGGAAGGCAAGCTTGGCAATTCAGATATGTAGATTCCTTTCTCTGTGACCGACTTTGTACAACCCTAGCCCCCCGATATCTATATAAACCGGAGGATTAGACTTCTAGGGTTTAGCCACATCAATCATAACCTCATAGGCTAGACTTCTAGGGTTTAGCCATTACGATCTCGTGGTAGATTAAATCTTGTAGTACTCATATTCATCAAGATCAATCAAGCAGGAAGTAGGGTATTACCTCCATAGAGAGGGCCCGAACCTGGGTAAACATTGTGTCCACCGCCTCTTGTTACCATTAGCCTTAGACGCACAGTTCGGGACCCCCTACCCAAGATCTGCTGGTTTTGACACCGACATTGGTGCTTTCATGAGAGTTCCGCTGCACCGTCATCAGAAGGCTTGATGTCTCCATCAATCATCTACAACAACATAGTCCAGGGGATCTACCTCCCCGGTCAGATCTTCGTATTCAGCGGCTTTGCACTGCGGGCCAACTCGCTTGGCCATCTAGAGTAGATCGATAGCTACGCCCCTGGCCATCAGGTCAGATTTGGAAGCCTGAATTTTGTGGCCGACATCCGTGGAGACTTGATCTTCGATGGGTTCGAGCCCATGACGGCTGTCCCCGACCACTAAAATGAACATGACCTAGATCTGTCATCTGGCCGAGCGCAGGAGATAGCGCCTGTGGCCGCCCTGGCCCTAGAGCCAGAGCGGAGTGCGTCGTTCGAAGACAGGAAGCTTAGCCCGGCCACGGAGGCCGCAGACTCAGCGGCGCTCAAGCCGCACATAGACTCAACATTGATCTGGGCTTGTGTAACTGGAACCCCGGGCTCGTCTCCGGCCATGGGTTCCGGACCGCGTGCATCCGCGTCCATTGAACCTGATTGGGCGCCGGTCTGGGAGTTCAGCCCCGCGGACATCTTCCAGCACTCGCCTTTTGGCGATGTGTTAAGCTCATTAAAATCCCTCTCCTTGTCAGGGGATGCTCGGCCGAGCTATGTCCGGCTCGAATGGGAAGTGGATGATGAAGAAATTCGTTCCCCACCCACCACCCACTTTATAGCCATTGTCGACGACTTAACCGACATGCTTGACTACGACTCCAAAGACATCGACGGTATGGACGATGATGCCGGAGAGGATGAGTGTCGGTGTCAAAACCGGCGGATCTCGGGTAGGGGGTCCCGAACTGTGCGTCTAGGCGGATGGTAACAAGAGACGAGGGACACAATGTTTTTACCTGTGTTCGGCCCTCTCGATGGAGGTAAAACCCTACGTCCTGCTTGATTAATATTGATGATATGGGTAGTACAAGAGTAGATCTACCACGAGATCAAGGAGGCTAAACCCTAGAAGCTAGCCTATGGTATGATTGTTGAGATGTATGTTGGTCCTACGGACTAAAGCCCTCCGGTTTATATAGACACCGGAGAGGGCTAGGGTTACACAGAGTCGGTTACAATGGTAGGAGATCTACATATCTGTATTGCCAAGCTTGCCTTCCACGCCAAGGAAAGTACCTTCCGGACACGAGCCGGAGTCTTCAATCTTCTATCTTCGTAGTCTTGGAGTCCGGTGGATAATGATAGTCCGGCTGTCCGGACACCCCCTAGTCCAGGACTCCCTCAATGAGGAACCACTGCATACAGGGCGTTGGATAGCCACCTCCTCGTACGACATATACATGGTGGATATACCCAAAGAAAACCGCAGCGACAATGAAAATCCAGTCGAGGATAAACCTCCTGAGATACAGCCAAAGCACCAGCGTCAGTGGCGCTGCTCTAAGCCATGCCGTAGTAAAAACAACAATACCGTCATAGGAGAAAATAACACTTCGAATGATGCCGAAAACAATGAAGACCCCGTTGAGCCAACCTCCGAGCAAGAGGAACGGGAGGATGGGCGAGTCAGCCCTGGCGAACAGGCCATGAATGAAGACTCGGAGGATAGCAACTACCTTCCGCTCTCCGAGGACGAGGTGAGCCTCAGTGACGAAGATTTCATCGTGCCTGAGGAGCCCGCCGAACAGGAACGCTTTAAGCGTCAGCTAATTGCTACTGCAAGAAGCCTGAAAAAAAGAAGCAATAGCAGCTTCAAGCTGATCAAGATCTACTCAATGAAAGATGGACTGATGTCCTGGCAGCCGAGGAGTATGGCCTCGAGCGCCCAACCAAAAGCTACCCAAAGCGCAGAGTGTTACCATACTTTGATGACGAGGCACTGGAGCCCGTCCTACCAAGGTACAATGCGGCTGACCGACCACCAAGTGGCCGGGACAAAGCGGCACCTTGAGCCGAACACCAGCCCGCACTGCCGCGCCGAACAAACAGAAATACAATAGCTCGGGGATATACATATGACCTGCAGCATGATTTGGAAAACAGAGCAGGTCAGACAAGATCGATCTATGGATCACGAGGGCGTGCACCGACGCGTGACAATGGCCATCCTGCTGAACGTGACAAACATAATCACGCCCGGGACGAAAACGGCAGACGGACTCCATCCGAGCTACGTCACGACTTGGCCCGATATAGAGGCACCACACACCCCCTTTGTTTCACTGACGAAGTAATGGGACATGATTTCCCAAAAGGGTTTAAACCCATGAAAATCAAAACATATGATGGCACAACAGACCCCACGGTATGGATTGAAGACTTTCTTCTCCATATTCATATGGCCCGCGGTGACGATCTTCACGCCATCAAATACCTCCCGCTCAAGCTCAAGGGACCAGCTAGGTACTGGTTGAACAGTTAGCCCGAAAACTTCATTGGCAGCTGGGAGGACTTGGAGGACGCCTTCCTCGACAACTTCCAAGGCACATATGTTCGACCTCCGGATGCCGATGACTTAAGTCGCATAATCCAACAGCCCGGAGAGTCAGCTAGGAAATTTTGGACTCGGTTCTTAACTAAAAAGAACCAGATCATCGACTGTCCGGACGTTGAAGCCCTAGCGGCCTTTAAGCACAGCATCCGCGATGAATGGCTGGCTAGACACCTTGGCCAGGAAAAACCGAAGTCCATGACAGCCCTTATGGCACTCATGACCCACTTCTGTGCGGGCGAAGACTGCTGGCTAGCCTGTAGCAACAACAATACAAGCGAACCTGGCACTTCTGAAGCCAGAAACAGCAACGGCAAGCTCTGACGCAATAGACATAAGCGTCGAAACAACGGTGATAACACCAAAGAGACGGCGGTCAACACCGGATTCAGCGGCTCTAAGTCCAGTCAGCGGAAAAAGCCATTCAAGAGAAATAATCTGGGCCCATCCAGTCTGGACCGCATACTAGATCGACCATGCCAAATCCATGGCACTCCTGATAAACCAGCCAATCACACCAACAGGGAATGTTGGGTCTTCAAACAGGCCGGCAAGTTAAATGCCGAGAATAAGGAGAAGGGTCGCAAAACGATGACGATGACGAGGAACCCCGACCACCGAACACAGGGGGACAAAAGAAATTTCCCCCCAAGTCAAAACGGTGAACATGATATACGCCACCCATATCCCCAAGAGGGAGCGCAAGCGTGCACTCAGGGACGTCTACGCGATGGAGCCTGTTGCCCCAAAGTTCAACCCATGGTCCTCCTGTCCGATCACCTTCGATTGTAGGGACCATCCGACCAGTATCCGTCATGGCGGTTCAGCGGCACTGGTCCTTGACCCAATTATTGATGGATTCCACCTCACACGAGTCCTCATGGATGGTGGCAGCAGCCTGAACTTGCTCTATCAGGATAAAGTATCAAAAAGGGTATCGATCCCTCAAGGATCAAGCCCACCAAAACCACCTTTAAAGGTGTCATACCAGGTGTAGAGGCCTGCTGTACGGGCTCAATCACACTGGAAGTGGTCCTCAGATCCCCGGATAATTTCCGAAGCAAAGAGTTAATCTTCAATATTGTCCCCTTCCGCAGTGGCTATCATGCATTGCTCGGACGAACCGCATTCGCTTGATTCAATGCGGAGCCGCACTACGCCTACCTCAAGCTCAAGATGCTTGGACCACGCGGTGTCATGACGGTCAACGGAAACACGAAACGCCCCTTCGTACTGAGGAGCACACCGCGGCCCTTGCAGCAGAAGTACAGAGTAGCCTTTTTAGGCAGAACCTCAATTCGGCAGTAAAGCTCCCGAACAACGTCAAGCGAGTCCGAACTACTCTGCAGCAAGACTGTCCAGCTCGTCCAGAGCTTGACTTGAAATTTGTCCTCCGTCCCAGTCTCAATCAAGCGATGACATTTGTGCCGCGCGTACATAACTACGCACTGAAAATACCATGGGCATGGACGGAGGCACAGCTATACCATGGTCCATATTGTGGCTGAACCGCTCCCGGACCCGCATACCTTCACTTTTTCTTTTTCATTTAAGGTTCTTCTCTCCCCGAGGCTTTTCTGATAAACTGATCATCAGACCCATCACGGGACGGATACACCAAGAAGGCAAGGAGCTTTGACGTACAAGGGAATCCCCAGGTGGTCTCTGCTAATGATCGTTATACCTGTTTTAATACCCGCACGCAGCTCGCCCTTGGTCATGGGATGTCAAATAGCCTTATTTGCTTATCGCATTACTTGTACAAATACGCCTTGACATATTAATCAAATTACAATAGAAAATAACTTGTGGCTCAATATTTGCGACGTCAGCTTCTTACTTGATTTTTTCCTTGTCTTTGTATTTTTTATCAATTGCACCCATACACTCTGGTATGCCTTAATTCACCAGTGGCTTCATCATACCCCATAACACGGCAATAAAGTCCGAACACTTTTATAGTACAGTTCGGCACCCCGAACTTATAGCATTATATGCATTGGCTCTGAATCATGTCTTTGGTCAATAGTTGGGTTGCCTGGCTCCTATGCTTGCTACCTTACGTTCCGCTATATCGGCTAGGGTAGTAAAGGGAGAACTACTGCGATTGTGTCCCAGTTCTTCCGGACGAGCACCTCAGTAGAGAAAGCCAAAAACTGACTGTCATGATGCGGAGAGAGCTGGTCAGCTGTTCGAGAGGTTTCAAATCCTTAGAGATTTTTTTCTCATTATGCGAGGAATCGGTTTTTATCCGATTAGGCGCGTATAGCGCCCCAAGTTCGGCCTTCCGAACACCAGGGGCTGCGCCAAAATTTTCATTCTCAAACTCCTATGGCTAAGTGAGGGTGATAAAGTCGTATAGTCCGATTGCCTTTTTCGTTGCGCTAAACACCTCCTTTAAGGACCAAAATGTGGAGTAAAGAGTGTTTAGATTTATCCCGAATACCCCCGTACTATCCATGTGGGGGCAGAAGCCGACGACTGGCCAACTCTCAGATTTCATAAACGGACGCACAGGAGGTAAAATTTTAAATAAACAAGCATTATATTACATAAAGATCTTGTTTCATATTACTGGACATGATAACGTGAATGTATTCATGGGAATAAGATATCCTTGGCACATTGCTCCGCCACAAGGCAGGACCCCTCCAGGACACTGTCAAAATACAGTTCGGGTCGGCGGTGCTCCTTGCCCTCAGGCGGCCCCTCGGTCATCAGCTTCATGGCGTCCATCTTCGCCCAATGCATCTTAGCGCGGGCAAAGGCCATCCACGCGCCTTCGATACAGACCGACTACTTGATGGCTTCAAGCCGTGGGTAGGCACTAACAAGCTGCTTCACGAGTCTGAAGTAGCTGCTGGGCATGGGCTTGGCAGGCCATAGCCAGATTATTAAGTCCTTCATGGCTAGTTCGGCCGCCTTATGCAGCTCGACCAGCTGTTTCAGCTGATCGCTAAAGGGCACCGGATGTTATGGTCCAAGGTATTGAGACCAGAACAACTTCTCCGTTGAGCTCCCCTGTTCGGCTCGATAAAATTCTGCAGCATCTGACACGCTGCGCGGCAGATCCACAAACGCCCCTGGAGAGCTCCAAATCCGGGTAAGTAAAAGGAACCTTTCCTTCACATATCTGCTTTGCATAATGAAAGCCTTACCCGCCGTAATCTTCCTGGTCGCCTGGATTTCCTAGAGGGCACCCTGGGCTTCGGCTCGGGCATCTTGTGCTCTCTGGCAGGCCTTGGCAAGTTCGGACTCTTGATTTTTAAAGTCACGCTCCAAGGACTCGTACTTCTTGACGGTGTCCTGGAGCTCTTGCTAAACCTCATTGACCCGGGCCTCATGCTTTTCGCGTGCGGCCCGTTCCTTGGCCGCCTTGTCCTCGGCCTCGGCCATCGCCTTCTTGAGGGCAGCTACTTCAGCCGTTGCCCCTAATAAAGTTCATGACACTTTAGTCAGCATGAATCATTCATCCTTCCAGAAGTTAGACAAGGTTAAATACATACCTTTGCTTTCCTCCAGCTGCTTCTTCACGTGGCCGAGCTCCTCCTCGGCCCGCTCCAGATTCTGCTTCAGTCTGGAGACTTCTGCAGTGTGAGTGGTCGCAGCTAGCAGTGACGCTTGCTTATTCACATAGACATATCAGATTAGACTCTTGCAAAAATTATTTGATCCTCTGTTCAGTTTTTCTTTCCGAACACCGGACAGAGCATCAGGGGCTACTTTCTATAATGTGACATTCTTTTCCTAATCACGTTGCTTACCTCAAAGCCTATTAGAAGGCTAGTGCAAGGATACGGTGTTCGTCAACAATGGAAGCGCCTTTCAGTGCTTCCAGCAACCTGTCTGGTGCCTCTGGTTGGATAGAGGTCACCAGCGGGATAGGCGCGCCCCTTCCCTTCGAAGGGGGCTGCTCGCTTGATTCCAGAACCCTAGGGGTCTCCGGAATTATATTCGGATGAGGGCCAAATTGAATACGGCCCCCATCATCAGTATCCATGGAGTCTTCTCCCCCGCGTGTCCGGCAGCCGAGGCTTCATCCTCTGGCGCCTTCCGGACGGCTGACGGATTCTCTCCTGGGCCGGGGATCCATCGGGACAACTGTTGGTGTCAAAACCTGCGGATCTCGGGTAGGGGGTCCCGAACTGTGCGTCTAAGGCTAATGGTAACAGGAGGCGGGGGACTCGATGTTTACCCAGGTTCAGGCCCTCTCTATGGAGGTAATACCCTACTTCCTGCTTGATTGATCTTGATGATATGAGTATTACAAGAGTTGATCTACCACGAGATCGTAGAAGCTAAACCCTAGAAGCTAGACTATGATTATGATTGTTGTTCATCTCCTACGGACCAAACCCTCCAGTTTATATAGACATCAGAGGGGGCTCGGGTTACACAGAGTCGATTACAGAGGAAATCTACATATCCGAATTGCCAAGCTTGCCTTCCACACAAAGGAGAGTCCCACCTGGACACGGGACGAAGTCTTCAATCTTGTATCTTCATAGTCCAACAGTCCGGCATAAGCATATAGTCCGGCTATCCGAGGACCCCCTAATCCTGGACTCCCTCAGTAGCCCATGAACCAGGCTTCTATAGCGATGAGTCCGGCGCGCAGATTGTCTTCGGCATTGCAAGGTGGGTTCCTTCTCCGAATACTCCAAGGTAGATTTTGAACACAAGGATCCTGTCCGGCTCTACAAAACAAATTCCACATACCATCGTAGAGAGCACAATATTCCACAAATCTAATCTGCTGACAACTTTTTCATAGCATGACATCACGCCACGGCCCGGTCATTATTCGAACCATTTTTCTCAACCTGCTGCTGCACATCTTGCGAGGCGGTTTCATAGGCACATATTGTCGAAGCAGAGATCATGTCCCCTTATCACGGGATTCTCATCAATACGGGTGTGGGTAACTCAACCGCGCCATCAACACGGCACTTGGGGAATAAGCGAGTTTACAGGGCAAGTGAGGAGGCGCATGGTTTCTACCGCCTTTATAAAGAGATAAGGATTCCCCTTTTTCACCCACGCCTTCTTCTTCCTCTGCTCATCCATTCTCGAGCTCCAATGCCCAAGTTCTCACCTTCTTCGTAAAGCCATTCCAAGCATGTCCGGAGCGGGAGGCAAGTGGATGGCCTCCTCCATTACGGAGGAGGACATCACGAAGCTTCGGGAGGCCGGATACCTGTCTGCAAACATCGCGCACTGGCTCCCGGCTGAAGGGCGGATCGTCCCTACCCCGAAACCCTAGGAAAGGGTAGTATTCCTCTCTCACTTTGTCCGCGAACTGGGATTCCCCCTCCACCCGTTTGTCTGCGGACTTATGTTCTACTATGGGCTGGACTTCCATGATCTGGCCCCCAATTTCATCCTCAACATCTCGGCATTTATCATCGTCTGCGAGGCGTTCCTCCGCATTACACCCCACTTTGGCCTATGGCTGAAGACCTTCAACGTGAAGCCGAAGGTGGTGGTCAGCCAGCAAGTGGAGTGCGGGGGCGCCATGGTGGGCAAGATGCCCAATGTCACCTGGCCCGAAGGCTCCTTTGTGGAGACCGTTAAGGGGTGGCAATCAGGGTGGTTCTACATCACCGAGCCGCGCGACACCAACTGGGCGGTGACCCCGGAATTTCGATCTAGCGTCCCCATGCGGCTCACCTCCTGGAAAGAGAAGGGCTTAGCCCAGGGCTCATCGGTGGAGCTGGCCAGAGTTCAGACCTGCGTCCAAAATATGATAGGCAAGAAGATCAAGCTTGTCAATGTGGTCCAGGTCATGCTCATCCGCCGGATCCTTCCTTGTCAGAGATTGGCTTACAATCTGTGGGAGTTTGACCCGGCCGAACACTAGATGCTGCAAGAGCTTTTCGGCACAACGCACGAAGACGTCTGGAAGGTGCTCTTCAAGGCCAACAAGGTCCCTCCACCCATAACCGAAGATCATGGACTCAGCGCAAAACGCCAAGCCCATCCGGTGAGTTTTTCACATTTTGCAAGATGTACCTTTTACCAGCACATTCACAGGAGGAATCTAAGCCTCCATGCCAATTTAACAGGACTGGGTAGCAATAGCGGAGCGGATTGATTGTCCGGCTCCGCTACCTAAAGACCCAGAATTGCCTCTTCTAACGAAGATGTTGTTTCCGGCACCCTATGAGGTGCCGGAGAAGAAGGCCAAGAAGAAGGCCGTGGGGACCAGGAAAGGTCTCCGGCGCAAGGTTGTATCAGACGTGATGCCCGAAGACACCGAGGCGCACTCCTCCAACAAAGACGAGGAGGAGGAAGAGGAAATCCCTCCGCCCCCCAACCGGGGGGGGGGGGAGAAGAGAAAGGCTGCCCCGCAGGGGGAGGCCGAGGCATCCAAGAAGGGAAAGACCTTCCTTCCGGACCACTCCACCATGGCCACCTACATCGACGAGGAGTGGTTGCCCAGGGTCAAGCCCCTGGCTAAGTCGTAAGTATCCTACGCAGTCTGGCCAGATCCCACATCAAGGTATCCTCTTCGGAGGGGTCCTTGGGCCCGTTGGTGATGAACAACGATTCACTCCCGACAGCCTCCTCACCCAGGCCCGCGGACGACAACGAGGTGTTGTCTCAGAGAATACCGGACCAGGAGGAGACAGTTCTAGAGATGCCCCCAGGCGAAATCCCAATCGCCGGGCAAACGGGGGGGAAGACCCCCATGGACTCTGATGACGGGGGTCGCAGCAAGTTTGGCCCCCAGCCGAATACGGCTCCGGAAACACAAGTGGTTCCGAATTCAGGCAGGCAACCTCTCTCTAAGGGGGGCGAGCCGCCTGTACCGATGACCTCTGTCCATCCAGAGGTATCGGACAACTTGCTGGAAGCGCTTCACGGTCCTTCCATTGATGAAGAACACCGTACTCTTATGAGTGCGGTGATTGAGAAGGTTTGGTCCACCAAAAGTGGATTGACCGAAGCCTGCGCCAGCCTCCTAACAAGCTTTGAGGTAAGTAACAAATTGTAAGAAAATATCACAGTATAGATAGTAGCCCTGATGCTCTGTTTGGTGTTCGGAAAGAAAGGCCGGACAGAGGATCAAATAACATCCGTAGGAGTCTAACAGAAGATGCCTATGAGAATAAGCAGGTGTCGCTGCTGGCCGCTGCCGCTCGTACTACGGAGGTCTCCGGACTGAAGCGGGACCTAGAGCGGACCGAGGGAGAGCTCGGCCTCGTGAAGAGGCAGCTCGAGGAAAAAAAAGGTACACAATACCCCGTCTGTATATTAAAAAAGAAAAATGGTTTCTGCTAATGAAAGTGTCATGAACTTTACTAGGGGCCACGACCGAAGTGGCGGCCCTTAAGACGGCGCTGACCGAGGCCGAAGACAAAGCGGCCAAGGAGCGCACCGAGCATGAGAAGCAAGAGGCCTGGGTCAACGAGGTCCAGCAAGAGCTCCAGGATTTCATCCAAAAGTACGATTCCTTGGAACGTGACTCTAAGACGCAAGAGTCCGAGCTTGCTAAGGCCCTCCAGAGCGCGCAAGACGCCAAAGACGAGGCCCAA
Organism: Aegilops speltoides; assembly: GCA_021437245.1. Lineage (NCBI taxonomy): Eukaryota > Viridiplantae > Streptophyta > Magnoliopsida > Poales > Poaceae > Aegilops > Aegilops speltoides. The sequence continues at coordinate 117,763,656 of CM038142.1, forward strand.
AAGGCCCTGCAGGAGATCCAGGCGGCCAAGAATATTGCGGCGGGTAAGGAATTCATTATGTAAAGTAAGCATGTTAAGGAGACTTTCCTTTTACTTACCTGAATTTGGAGCTCTCCAGGAGCGTTCACAGATCTACCACGCAGCATATCTGATGCCGCAGAGTTCTACCGAGTCGAGGAAGGGAGCTCGATGGAGAAGTTTCTGGTCTCAGTATATTGGGAACGAACATCCGATGTCCTTGAGCGACCAGCTGAAGCAACTGGTCGAACTGCACAAGGCGGCAGAACTGGCCATGAAGGACCTCATAGTCCGGCTGTGGCCTGTCGAGCCTCTGCCCAGCAGCTACTTTGGCCTCGTAAAGCGGCTTGTGAATGCCTGCCCGCGGCTTTAAGTCATAAAGCGGTTAGTTTGCATTGAAGGTGCGTGAATGGCCTTCGCCCATGCAAAAGTGCATTGGGCGAAGATGGATGCCGAGAAGCTAATGACCGAGGGGCCGCCAAAGGGCAAGGAGCATTGTTACCCCGAAAAGTATTATGATAGTGTCCTGAAGGGCTCCCACCTTGTGGCGGAGCAATGTGCTAAGGATGTAACCTTTGAGTGAATGTACTCATTTTATCCTATAATATGAAACAAGTTCTTTTGCGCAATATAATGCTTGTTGATTTAAAATTTTACCATATGTGTGGCCATTTATAAAATCTGAGAGTTGGCCAGTCCTCGGCTTCTGGCCCCGTGTAACTAGTACAGAGGGGTGTTCGGGATAAATCTAAACACTCTTTATCCAAATTTTTGGTCCTTTAAGGAGGTGTTTAGCACAATGAACAAGGCAATCGGACTATACAGCTATATCACTCTCACTTAGCCATAGAAGTTCTATAATTTTAAATTTTGGCGTAGCCCCTGGTATTCGGAAGGCCGAACTTGGGGCGCTATACACGCCTAAATCGGACAAAGACCGGTTCCTCGCCCAAAGCGGAAAAAATCTTTAAGGATTTGAAACCTCTCGAACAGCGACTAGCTCTCGCCGCATCATGACAGTCAATTTTTGGCTTTCTCTACTGAGGTGCTCGTTCGGAAGAACCGGGACACAATCGCAGTAGTTCTCCATGTGCCATCTTAGCCGATATAGCGGAACGTAAGGCAGCAAAACATGGGAGCCAGGCAACCCAACTATTGACCCAAGACATGATTCAGAGCTGATGCATATAATGCTATAAGTTCGGGGTGCCGCACTGTCGAAAGTGTTCGGACTTTTCTTGCCGTGTTATGGGGTACACTGAAGCCCCTGGCGAACTGAACGTACCAAAATGTACGGGTGCAATTTGTAATAGTTAAGGCAAAGAGAAAAAGAAATGTAATAATAAGCTGATGTTGTACATTATTTTTCATTGTTTATTTAAATGATACGTCAAGGCGTATGTATACAAGTAGTGCGATAAGCAAAATAGGACTATTTTACATGTCCTAACCAAGAGCGAGTTGCGTGTGGGCATGTAAAACAGGTATAGCGATCGTTATCAGAGACCACCTGGGGATTCCCTCGTACGTCAAAGCTTCTTGCCTCCTTGGTGTTTCTGTCCCGTGATGAGTCCGATAATCAGGTTATCGGAAGAGCCTCAAGAAGATAGGGACCTGAAAGAAAGAAAAGGGTGAAGGTGTACGGGTCCTGGGGCGGTTGAGCCGCATTGTGGACCGCATTGTAGTCGTGCCTCTGCCTATGCGCATGGTATTTTAAGTGCGTAATTATGTACGCGCGGCACAAATTTCACCGCTTGACTGAGACCAGGACGGAGGCCAAATTGTTAGGCGAGCTCTGGACGTGCCGTACGATCCTGTTGCAGAGTACTTCGGACTCGCTTAGCAGTGTCCGAGGGCTTTATTCCCGAATTGGAGGTCTGCCTAAGAAGGCTGCTCTGTACTTATGCTGCGAGGGTCACAGTGTGATCCTCCGTACGGAGGGAGCGTTCTGTGTTTCCATTGACTGTTATAACACCGAGAGGTCTGGGCATCTTGAGCTTGATATAGGCATAGTGTGGCACCGCATTGAATCGAGCAAATGTGGTTCGTCCTAGTAGTGCATGATAACCACTACGGAAGGGGACGATATCGAAGATTAACTCCACACTTCAGAAGTTGTCCTGGGATCTGAAGACCACTTCCAGTGTGATTGAGCCTGTACAACAGGCCTCTACACCTGGTATGACACCTTTGAAGGTGGTTTTGGTGGGTTTGATCCTTGAGGGATCGATACCCATTTTGTGCATTGTATCCTGATAGAGCAGGTTCAGGCTGCTGCCACCGTCCATAAGGACTCGTGTGAGGTGGAATACGTTAATGATGGGGTCGAGTACCAGCGCAGCCGAACCGCCATGATGGATACTGGTCGGATGGTCCCTGCGATCAAAGGTGATCGAACAAGAAGACCATGGGTTGAACTTTGGGGCGATTGGCTCCATCGCGTAGACGTCCCTTAGTGCACGCTTCCGCTCCCACTTGGGAATATGGGTTGCGTATATCATATTTACCGTTTTTACTTCGGGAGGAAATTTCTTCTGTCCTCTTGTGTTCGGTAGCCAGGGCTCCTCGTCGTCATCACCATGTGGCCCCTTTTCCTTGTTTTCGGCATTCAACTTGTCGGCCTATTTAAACACCCAACATTCTCTGTTTGTGTGGTTGGCTGGTTTATCGGGGGTGCCGTGAATTTGACATGAGCGATCGAGTATGCGGTCCAGACTGGACGGGCCCGGATTGTTTCTTTTGAATGGCTTTTTCTGCTGACTGGACTTAGAGCCACTGAAGCCGGCATTGACGGCCGTGTCTTCGGTGTTATCGTCATTATTGCGACGCTTGTGTCTGTTGCGTCAGGGCTTGTCGTTGCTATCTCTGGCGTCTGAGGTGCCAGGATTTCTTGATGTGATGTTGCTATGAGCCAACCAGCTATCCTCGCCCGTGCAAAAGCGGGTCATGAGTGTCGTGAGGGCTGCCATGTACTTCGGCTTCTCTTAGCCGAGGTGTCGGACAAGCCACTTGTCGGTGTCAAAACCGGCGGATCTCGGGTAGGGGGTCTCGAACTGTGCGTCTAGGCGGATGGTAACAGGAGACGAGGGACACGATGTTTTACCTGTGTTCGAGCCCTCTCGATGGAGGTAAAACCCTACGTCCCGCTTGATTAATATTGATGATATGGGTAGTACAAGAGTGGATCTACCACGAGATCAAGGAGGCTAAACCCTAGAAGCTAGCCTATGGTATGATTGTTGAGATGTATGTTGTCCTCACGGACTAAAGCCCTCCGGTTTATATAGACACCGGAGGAGGCTAGGGTTACACAGTCGGTTACAATGGTAGGAGATCTACATATTCAGTATTGCCAAGCTTGCCTTCCACGCCAAGGAAAGTCCCATCCGGACACGGGACGGAATCTTCAATCTTGTATCTTAAGTAGTCTTGGAGTCCGGCGGATATTGATAGTCCGGCTGTCCGGACACCCCTAGTCCAGACTCCTCAAGAGTAGCCCTGAACCAGGCTTCAATGACGATTAGTCCGGCGCGCATAATGTTCGGCATTGCAAGGCGGGTTCCTCCCTTGAATAATCCAGAGAAGATCATGAACACCAAGATAGTGTCCGGCTCTGCAAAATAAATTCCACATTCCACCGTAGAGAGAATAAAGTGTACACTTAGTTTAATCTGCTGACGTATTACGCGGCGTGACATCACACCGCTACCAAGCCTTTGTTTGAATTGTTTTTTACTATACCACCTTAGCACGTTTAGCGAAGCGGTTTCCTTGGCATGTCTTGTCGAAGCAGAGATCGTGTTCCCCTTATTCCGGGATTCTCATCAATACGTGCGTGGGTAACCCAACCGTTCCCGTCGCTACGCCTCCTCTATCGAAGGCGAATCCCAAACGGTCAAGGAGACGGCCCTTGGTATTTCGTCCCCTTTATAAGAGGACCAAGGCTCGTCCTTGTTCTTCAATCTCGCATCGTATCTCTTCCTCGCTCCCAGTTCCAACACCCAGAGCCTCAGATTCGAGCGCTTCGGATCCTCAACCATGTCCAGCTCCGACCTCCAGGGCCGGTGGATGCCCTCCTCCGTCACGGAGGAGGACATATTGAAGTTGCGTGAGGCCAAGTACCTGGCCTACGAGGTTTCGTACAGGTTGCCTGCCCAAGGGCAGGTAGCGAAATTCCTTGTCGCATAAGTAGTGACCTGCACGAC